>OY757939.1:61068897-61248897 GCA_963585895.1 Sepioteuthis lessoniana
TAAATTTCATCTTAAATTTCTAGAGGCGATTTATATCTCTATGAATGGCCCCTCTCTCTGCAGGCAGTTAAACAATGACACTCTTAATATATTTGGGGAACTTCTGGATACAGGAGTTACTTAGTTATTTTCCCTCTATCTGGCCATTCTACTTATATATAATATATATACCCCGTTTTTATTAAAAATTTCCGGTGTTTCCAAATACATACATACATATATATACATACATATATATACATATATATATACACATATATATACATATATATATACATATATATATACATACATATATATATACATACATATATATATATACATACATATATACATATATAAATACATACATATATACACTCATATACATATATATATACATCAGGGGTGGAGACGGGACTAGTGCTATTCGTGCCCGGCACGACCAATAACTCGGTTAATGTTATTCAAAATGGATTAAAAATCATCCATTAATTTCAAGCAAACATACTTAGTCTGATCTCAATTAAATTACGTATCTATTCAAGTTTCGATAACTAAGTAGCTAAAAGTTCATAAATATATCTGGGAATAATACAACGATGCTGTTTTGAACGGATGGTCTTTGTCCGGCCACCGTCAGATTCATTGAACATCCCATAAAATCGGCTATAATGTTGAACGCCCGATCCGTGCCAGGCACTAGACCCTTATAATAACAGTAATGTTAGAGAAATACGCTTTTGGTTGTAGCCAATAGCAAGAGCAACACTAACACTGTGCTCAAAAATCTTAGCACGTGTGACTGCTGATAGATGTATTGGGAAGAGGGAGAGGGACCGAGAGAGAGAGAGAGAGAGAGAGAGAGAGAGAGAGAGAGAGAGAGGGAGGATAGCAGATTATAGCCGTCCCGACGTCATCATCATCGCTATGGTAAATGTTGGTTAAACGGCGTGTTTTAATTCGTTTTTTCACTAACAGATGTCTATTTCTTTAATGAATGTTGCATATATTACATTCTGTAACTAAAATTTGTTTATTTGAATACATTTTCAACAAATAATCTTTATTTTAAGCGAAATTGAAACTACTAGCTGTGTCTGTGTATATTGTCATCAGTTTCTTTATTCTAATAAACATATTTTTCTCGTCATAGTAATGAACATCTCTTTTCTTCTATACTTTTGAAAGGAAAAAAATTATCTTATCTACTGTATTAACAAGACTACAAATTATATAGTATCTTGATTGTTTACAAAAAAAACACCATGCAAGGTACGTTTGTCAATCTGTGCTATACAATGGAGAATCACGCAATAGCAACTATGATGACTTACTTTGGGTCCACGGACCACGGGTTGGGAACTTAAGTTGACAGAGGGCGGGGGGGGCACGAGTAGAAAAAATAGGCTAGAGTCGCCACTGATATACATATATACATATATATATATACACATATATAAATATATACACATATATATATATATACATATATATATACATATATATACACACATACATATACACACATATATATATATATACACACACATACATATATATATATATATACACACACATACATATACACACATATATATATATATACACACACACATACATATATATATATATACACACACATACATATATACACATACATATATACACGAACACATACATATATACACACATATATATACATATACATACACACACACACATATATATATACCCCCCCATATATATATATATATACACACACACACACACACATATATATATATCATCATCATCATATCGCGCTGGTAGCACGGATATCCCTGACCCTCTCTCGCCACTCCTCCCTATCGTTCATCGCCCTAGGTAGGTCTTCAGGACAACATTCCGTATCCTCACATAGCTGCTGAATGTATGTTCGTGCTGGTCGTCCTGCTTTTGCACGGCCATGTGTGGGGGTCCATAAGAGTACATCACTTATGAGTTCGTCCCTGCTTCTCCAGCAGTGTCCTGCATGTCTGGCTCGTCTAACTTGAATAGTTTTCGTGATAGGGGGTAGGTGGCCGTACAGTTGGTGTCTTGTGGGGTGTTGCCGCCAACACTTGTTTAAGATTGCACGTAGCATTCTCGTGTAATTGCCGTCTAGCTTCTTCTCCAGCCGTTTTGTTAGCGTCTGTGGGGGGAGTATGTAATTTGGTTATTTCAGTAGATTGCCCTCTAAATTATTCCCACCACAAATACAACACAAAACATTACAATCGCGCAAAAGAAATGGAATAGAACACAACAAACATTAAATAACAAACAATTTAATGTGCATGTAACAGAATATGAAAAACAAAATACATGATGTGTAAATGGCCTTTTGGAAAATAAAGTTTGAAGAAGAGAATAAATTTGTTGAAAGATGTGTGTATGTTCATGTTATCAGAGTCCGTAAATAAGTCGTTCTTACTTACATTAAGTTTATAGCGGGTTTTATGATTGTGGCGACATCGTGTCTCGTGGATGAAAGAAAGTTTGTCGGGTTTTCCTTTTGAATATAATTCTCGGCCATTTGAAAAGAGGTCATGAACTTTAGTTGAGGAAGGAAAGGAATTGGTTGGACATAGTATCGGCTCCTGGCTTAGTGGCTTGTGTTCGTCTGTGTCTTCGTTTGTGTGTAAGCTTGTGTCTTGTGTGTCTGGCTTCCTAAATCTGTGTTATTTATATCCTACAGGTGGATCAAAGAATCGCCCTAAAATCTTGGCGCGTAGACATTTATTGACCAATCAGATTTGTATTTAACTATTTTATTTTCGAGCCTAAATATTTTCTGTTAGTTCACTTCCGATCCTAATTTTCTAGAATGTTCTATTCCATGTTTTTAGCTGATTGGTTGAAAAATATAAAAATGTAATTTAAATGCTAATGCGGGTTTGATCCTAAATTTCTAGAATGTTCTTAAGTATGTTTTTATTGCTTATTTTAAGACTAGAAGAAATTTGTATCCCATACGTCCATGTAGTGCAGCCATATAGCAGTATCGATGTGACCGCTGCCTGGAAGAAACTGCGTTTCATTTTATCGGTGAGGTCTGATTTCCAAATAATCGATAACCTATTGATAGCTGTCCATGCTTTCGCTAACCTCGTTTCGATGTCCTTTTCGGTTGATTCGACGCTGCTTCCTAGGTAAGTGAATTTGTCTACTAGTTTAAGAGGGGTTCCTTCTAGAGTGGAGATGTCCCCCGTTTGGTTATAGCACATATATTCCGTTTTGTGTGCATTAACATAGAGGCCTATGTTTGCTGCTGCTCGTTCCAAACTATGCAGTAGTGTTTCGGCTTGGTCAGGTGTATTTGCCAGTATCGCTATGTCATCGGCGTAGTCGGCGTCGGTAATTGTTGTTGCGGGGTACCTTCAGCTTCTTTTCTTCGTCAGTTCGAAGCCATTCTCTTTGATTTTGTCAATCGATGTTCTAAGTACGTAGTCTAGACAAATGATAAAGAGGTACGGAGCCAGCGTGTCCCCTTGTAGTACTCCTGCTACAATGTCGAAGTATTCTGTGTCTCCATCTGGTGATCGTACTTTTACTTTAGTGTTTCTATAGAGAATCGTTATTGCCGCTACGGTTTCTTTAGGTATGCCGTACGCTAGTAGGATTTGTTCCATCTTTCCTCTGTGAATGGAATCGAAAGCCTTGGTAAAGTCAACAAAAATTAATGTCGCTTGTAGGTTTTTTGCCCGTACACCTTCAAGGATTCTACGGATGGTTAATATTTGTGAGGTCGTGGATCTATTTCTTCGGAAGCCATTTTGGTTTTTTCTAAGTATGTTGTCGATTTTGGGTTCTATGCGGTTTCGTAGTAGGGCATTGTAGATTTTGGCTGCTATGGATGTAAGTGTTATGCTTCGGTAGTTTTTGGCTAATCCGAGGTCTCCCTTTTTAGGGAAGGGGAGTATGCATCCTTTCATCCATCTATCTATCGGATTTTGATTGTATACTGCGTTGCAGTGTCGGAGCAGTATGTCATCGAATTGTCTGGTCTTCCATACTTCCGGGAATTTCGTCCAGCCCTGCAGTTTTCCTATTTTTAATTTTTCTGAGAACCGAGTCGAGTTCTCCTTGTGTGAACGGTCCTAGTTTAATGTCTAATTGTTTGCTAATTATTCTGGTGATTGGTTCATGTGTTATTTTCGGTGGGTTTCCTAGTAAGTTTTCAAAGTGCTGTTTCCACAGTTTTATTCTTTCTTGTTGGTTTGCTGCTTCCAGTTTTGCTTTGGCTGTGTTCTTTCTTCTACTCACTTCGTTTATTGTTTGCCAGGCTATCCTCCATTGTTCATCCTCCTGGATGAAATAAGATATTTCTACCTTTCAAAAAAAGATACACTTAAAAAATTTTAGGATATTTTGTAATTTTTGGTAATTCAAGAATGAAAAACAATTTAATTCAGGAATATTTTTTCATGTTTAAAAATGATTCATTAAGTTTCAAGTATAGAAACATTAAAAGTTTTTACGATCGTTTTTCTAAGAATTTTTTAAAATACTTCATTGAAAAGAAAACACAACTTTCTTGAATAAAATATCAATAAAAAAAATTAATTCAAATATTTTTAGAAAATAAATTAACAAGTTTTTTCGGCTTCAGTTTAAATTTTAAAACTTCTTTCTTGTGCTACAGCAAAACTAATTTTTTTTAACAAATTCTGATTTTAGCGCCTGTTAAAATAAATGATGATTAAAATTTTAACTACTCACTTTGCTAAATGGACTTGGGGTAAAATTCTCCCTTTTAATGGCATGTTTCCATTTATCAAATAAATGTTTTTTTTACTTTTATAATTCCCTTTGCACTTTGGTACTACACAAGGGGAAGGCATGTTTGGTTCTGAAACCGAGTCAACGCTGAAAGACGTCGTGTAGTATATAAAACAGATATCTACTGATAGTGACGTCAGCAAGTTAAGTTTAATCATATGACAGGCCTTGGTAATGTATATATCGCGGAGGCCACGGCTATACTCGCTGTTATAAGGTGATCGCTTTTCTTACGTATTGTAATAAGGTTCAGATTGGGCATCTCTGGTGGTGTAATGGTTAGCAAGTTCGATTAGCAAACCTTCACAAGTGAGTTCGAATCTCATTGGATACCCCATTCATGCGGCCTTGTGCCACATCTAAACAAAAATTTAGTAAATTACAATAAGGTTCTGAGTAGTCAAAGAGAACCATAAATAAAAAAGCTTTTATATTCATATAGGAACCAGACGTTTCTATCGCACCCTTTTTTTAAAGACAAAATTTACTTCCTTGATATCGATAGAATTTAAAACGAATGACAGAATCTAATGAAAATCTACAATAATATATTGTTATGTAATATAATTTATGTTTTTTGTTTTGTGTGTGATAAACAAATAGAAATGTTAACGTGTTTATTAATTTATTTTTTAAGAGTAAAGTATTTTGTCTTTTTTAAATAAAAAAAAGGGTAAAGACAGACTGAGTTAACAGTAAATTTAAATAACAACAACAAAATAACGGAAAAATACCTAATAAATACCTAAAACAAACTTTATAATAATCTGACATTTGGTAGATAATGCAACACTAAAATGTAAATAAGTAATGGATTTGTGTTGAAGAAGGTAGTTTAAAATTATTAAAAAAAAAAAATGGAATTAGTTCAAAACAATTTATTTCAGCTTTAACTCGTGATTTGTGATATGAAAAAAAAAAAAAAAAAAAAAAAATGAAAATAAAAAAAAAAGATAAATAAATAAATAAAACAATATACAACAAAAATATAGATCCTAATGGGAATTACTCATTACTTCTTTGTCTCAATTTAATTTACCAAGTTAAGAATTTTTTCGATAATAAATTTAAATAATTTCTTTTTTCTCATAAACATTTTTTCTAATAAATATTTTAAATTTTGATATCTAAAAATAAACAAGGAAAAAAAAGTAAAATTGTAAATAATTTGGTTTAGTTTTATGGCATATCAACAACTGCAGGTCATTTAATGCCAAATCCTGAATATACATATTTATTAAATATACATTTTTAAGCATATTTTGTAGATAACAGTTTTAAATAAGATGGAGCTCATTTTTGCACACCGTTAAATAATTTCACTTATTTCTATCGAATACGAATACACAGTTAAATGTAAAAACAGTTCTATTTCAAACAATTCAGTTTAGCATCTCAACAAGTTAAATGGTTCCAAGTATTGCTATGTATAACTGACAATTCAATTAACCATCAGTCATTTGTTTACACACAGTTAAATGTAAAAACAGTTCTATTTCAAACAATTCAGTTTAACATAAGTACACTTTTTGTTTATACACAGTTAAATGTAAAAAACGGTTATATCCCAAACTATTCAGTTAAACCTAAGTACACATGTTTTTAAGTGTCAAACAGGTCTATTTGTCCCATATATAGGACTCTATCATGTACAAATCACTCTAAATCAGAGTGGACCTGGGAGCGATTGCAATAAAGGGGTACTCTGCTATTCCCCAAAGGTCCAGCATTATTGAAGCCTTACCATCAGATTGTTTAGTGTCATATCCAGAACACGCGTTAGCAGTCGGTGTATTCTACAGCCTCAGCCGATTGACCCAAAATAATTTGAAAAATGGTGAATTGTACAAAATTATTAAGTTCAATTGTTTAAAAATAATGTCAATTTTTAAAAATAATTATTTGAATTTTATCGATAAAGTTTGAACCTTGAAATTGTAAAAAAAAAGTGTGTGCGTGTGGGAGGGAATTGTAAAGTTTCATGTTAGTTTTTCTTTTTCAAATGAATTAGATAACTTTCATATTCTTTTCCGTTGCATATTTTTATTCATTAAAATAAATCCTTTATATGGACGAATACTTTTGGGAAATCTATGAACCCCCTACTCCGTTAGCTATGGTTTAAATAGTACCACTACTGTTCTTCTATAAGGGTGGTTTGGCATGAAAAAATAAAATGCGATGATACATTAATAAAATGTAATATAATTGAAGTTTGTTTTGAATGATTTAGTTTAGTTTCATAATTATTACGTACATTATATTTCATTTTATTTATATAGTATCACATTTTAAATTAAGTAATTTTCATTTTTAAATTGAAAACTGGGCCCAAACATCTAACAATCTCTATTATATTTATCACTAAAAAACAAATTGAACCGTTTTTAAACTATTCAAAAAAGAAAAAATATAGGAGAGGGTTTAACTAAATTATTGACCTATCGATACAACACTAAAAACTTACTCAATCGAGTTCTCTTCTTATCGTTTTCACTTTCTGTAAAAGAAAAAGGTATTCAAAATTCGCGGAATTTCAATTACGACGACAGTTTCGTATAAAAATAATAAACGGTCTAAACCAAAAAAAATCCCTTGCAAAATTTAAGTCCAACTACATCATTTTAAAATTATATCTCAGAAAATAAATCAAATTGCACCCAAAAACCTAAAAGAAGAAAATGAAAATATCTCCCCAAATTAAACCAAACCCAGAAAAGGGTTGTTTTATTTTTTTAGAAAGAGAATATTTGAGTTTACCTTAACTATAAAAAAAAACCCTCCGTAAATCTCAATCGCCATTTTTAAGGTGAAGGCCGTTTTATTAACAGTTTGTGAAATGAGTGTGTTGTAAGAGGGAAGTCGGCAGCGACTAGTTAATTTTTAGGGGGTGGCCACTTTCACCCAGACCGGAGTCTTGGCCATTTCTTTATTTAAAAATATTGGATGATGACATCTGAACCAGAAAGTAATATTGTCATAATGAAAATTACCCCCATTCAACAGATAATTTCATCATGTTCAGGAGCTTTCCTTACCTCACTCACAAGTAAGTAATATATATATATATATATATATATATATATATATATATGTATATGTATATATTCCTTTTGTTTATATAATATCATTTGGTCACGTAGGTATTTGTTGTTTGAAAGGTTGTAACTTAACCTTTATTTACACTGGATTCTTAAAACACACCCTTATTTTTCTCGTTTTTGTTCGTGACATAAAAATTTTCTAAACATGAGACTTCAGTGTTTTTGATTTAAAAAAAAAAAAATTCCTTATTACTTTGTTAATAGTTTATTTTTAATATTTTTGAGTTTTTTTTAATAGTATTTCAGCCATCTTCGTTTTAATTCTTTTAACTTAGGAAAATCGGGAAAAAATCCTATATATGTAGTTTTATGTAAATAAATAAAATAAATTTTAAGTTATATATATATATTTTAAATTTGAAATCAATGCCGTCAAGTTTTTTTTTCTTTAAGGCAATTAAAAAAATTGATTGACATATGTTATCAAAGTTGTGGGGGCGAAGAAACTTAATTGCCTGGACAACAAACAAGAAAATTAACTTATTCTAAATTTTTTTCTGTCCTCTTATAAGAGATAATTATTTTGAATTATTTATGTTGTAAAAGCAAGTAGAATTTTGCGAAATTTTATTTATACTTTCTGTGATTAACATAATATAAAGTTTAAAAACTTTAGAATTGACTGTAAAAATATTTTAAGAAATAGAAATGATTAGGAAAATAACTTTAAAAAAATCTTTCTTTATGGCCTAA
This sequence comes from Sepioteuthis lessoniana, assembly GCA_963585895.1. Taxonomy (NCBI): domain Eukaryota; kingdom Metazoa; phylum Mollusca; class Cephalopoda; order Myopsida; family Loliginidae; genus Sepioteuthis; species Sepioteuthis lessoniana. The sequence continues at coordinate 61,077,477 of OY757939.1, forward strand.
AAGCGTTTTTTTTTTCCCTGCTAAGTTGTTTTCTTTTAGAGAATTGTCTCTCAAGATGACAACTCCCCATTGTGCAAGCATGAGGAGGCTAAATTTTTGATTAAGTGTCGAGGGAAATGGACCATTTTTCAATAAATGAAGATTTTATTTGCCTTCAAAAATGTGACACAAGATAATACTAATACTAATAGTAAGTATCTACCTTTCTATGGTAGATTTTAATTAAAGATCGAATTTTATGTAGGGACACTGACATTGTCCAGAAGCTGATATTTCTTAGTTTTAAAAATATTTCTGACACCAGGAATTGACCTCTGGCTCTACCTCTTTAAGTACTGTGAAAGTAAAGTTGCATATTTACCCAAACATTAACTTCAGAAACAAGATGAACTTTGAAGAAATAATTTTTACTGCTTAGAATCAAATTTGTTTTTATATAAAAAAACCCAAAACAACAAAAACATAATTCTATCTTTTATTGAAAGATTAAAATGCTTTCAAATTTTTTTATTTTTATTTATATATTCATATATTTTTATTTCAACGAACATTTTTTTTTTTTTTGTCCAGCAAACTAAGTGAAAGCAAATTTATATTTTTAAATAACATTGTTTGAACTTGATCTAAAAAAAAAAAAAGTCACGAGTCTGAAAATATATATAAAAGTTTATTCTTCGGAACATGCCAGAAAAATAAAGAAACCTAATTTCGAGGTTAATTACAAAACAAAAAAAATAAAAACGAAAAAATGTGTTAATCATTATCTAATGTCTTTTTGTTGTTGTTTACTATGGATAATGTCTCGTCAAAAATTTTAAGAAAAAATATCAATGACTGATTTATTTTTTTTTTTAGAGAGTTGTGAACTTTTACACATGTGATTTTTGTGATTCTTTAATTTGATTGACTTTTTTTAAACAATCATTCAGTTTTACGAGTTACCTGGAAAGAAAAATTAACCTTGTGGTGTTATACAACAGTTAATAAGCACGTGGTGTGGAAATGGGTATTTTTTTCCTTAATTCTACACCTTATGTAAGCTTGGTGGATTTTTCCTTCACAAAGGTGTGCTGGGCTTATTTAATATCTGTGGGTCAGTTGGCTATTTTTGGATAGCGCGATTTCTTCATTAGGAATATGCGGCAAACACATCTCCAGAGAAAGATCTTTTTTTTTTTTTTTTTTTTTTTTTTTTTTTTTTGGTAATCATTTCGCAACTTTTAATCGTAAAAAAGATAAACAAAACACCTCTAAGAAACAAATCGAGCAATGCTCTACAGATCGATGAATGAATAGTTTCATTTAAATACCAAAGATAGATATAGCAGAACAATTTGATTTATAAGAATATAAAGCATCTTACATAATCTTTACAAGGATGTTCAAAAACATGCACTTACTAAAGCACCGTTTTCGCATGTATGTGTGTATTTTTAAAATTTCTCACAAATCGGCTTATTATCGGATTTTAATTAGATTTTCGTTATTCTAAACAAGATTTTTTTTTTTTACTGGTAAATTTTCCACAAAATTCTGAGGACCTGCTTTATTTTTATCGTATTGCACCTCCCTCTGTCATTTTATTAATTTGACTAACTTAATGAAGCTGCAGGTGAATGATTCTCTTAAAGATAATTACATGGAGAATTTGTAAATTTTTTTTTTATTTGTCAGTTTGTTTATTTTGTTTGTACGGATTCTTTATTTTTGAAATTCAAAAAACGGCATTGTAGCCTGAAATTACTTTTCTTTTAGTACCGGAAGCCACTTCTAAAACCCGACGAGCTCTATTACCACCTGTAGCATAAGTTAGCAATATATATATATATATATATATATATATAATCAGACACAAAAATTAGGGTCTTCCTGGCCCGGGCGAGGAAGATCAAAGTATAGTATCAGTTTCAACTGCACTAGCCTCGATCCAGGTTTCCTGCTTTTTCAACTGTCATTTTCAGTAGACTTTTTCGCAACCATAGTAACTGTCCTTTTTCCTGGACACATTTTTCCAATTACTACAACTGTCCTTTTTAGGACAACCAACTACATAGGCTGGTTTTGGAGCAGACCTTTTTGCGGAGGCCAGATAAATATATCGGTCCCCGCAAACTTTTGAAATATAAGTGATTGACAATGAACTAGGCAAGAATGACAAAACAAGGGTGTTGCTTCGAAAGGCCAAACTTTATTATAGTGAATTGGAAAAGCGTACGGCGAACAATCGCCACGGCTGGATGGTGATCGTTGGAGCAGGTCTGGATAGCTGGTACAAGACTGGTATTCGTTGGATAGGTGGTCGCTGGTGCAGGACTGGTTTCCGGTTTAGGACTGGTATCTGCTGGTGCAGAAGGTGGTCGCTGGCTCAGAACTGGTAGTTGCTGGTATCTGCTGGTGCAGGATAGTGGTTTCTGGTGCAGAACTGGTAGTTGCTGGTATCTGTGGGTGTAAGAAGGTAGCTGCGGTTGCAGGGAAATGGTCGCCAATGCAAGAAGATAACTGCAGGTGCTGTCTCAAAGGGTATTAGGTTAGATTTTCTGAATTAGCCCTGAAAAGGGCTGTTTGATTGAGAGGCTGGTAGTTATGTCAGCTACATTGTGCTGTCTCAGGGATGTTTGGATAGACTTTCTGAGTAGCCCTGAAAAAGGCTTTTAAGCTGAGAGGCTGGCAATCTTCCTGCGTTGTCTGTGGCTGGAATCAGGACGTCGGTTTTAGGAGAAACCTTGAGTAGTTGTTGTGGGCAGCTGCTGCTGATTAGGCTTCGGGCGTAGAACGACCAGGGGAGAATCTGCTTTCTCCCGCACCCTTGGCTGACGTCCATCCAACCTGATTTGACCTGGTTTGATACCGCTGCTTTTATACCTACTGTGTGCTACTACGCTATGTGGTCTACGTTGGATGACCTTGCTTATTGTTACTATAACAATAGTGAGAAACTTCATTCTACTTCGACCATGTGTTTTTAATACTACCTATTTTGTCCATTAGACTGTCCTTAGAAAGACAGGCTGAATTTAATATTTAAAAAAAAAGATGTCCTGTGCAGAAAGATTTGATTCCTTATGACTTGTTCCTAAATACTATTGGCTGACGACATCAGTGACTTATCACTTCTTGGAAAGGGGTTTGTTTGTTTTATTTTTGTTTGGTTTATTAGTCGGTTGACTACAATAACCTCAAGACATTGCCCAGGCCAATGACGAATCCAGTTTGCAGCTGATTACTTCACTCTGTAATCGGCAACCTGTCCTAGCCACCTTGGCAAAGTCAGGTTACCATCAACCAGTTTAAGGTTAACATAACCGAGAGGACTTTCTAAACCTCTATTTGCCCATATAGCAAGACTTCATTTTCAAAATAAACAAAAACTTCCAAGTATAAACTTTTTGTATTATGTATAAACACTTTCATTATTATATCCACACATTTACTTTCATACCCTCTTCACACACAGATATAACATGCAAATATTGCATCATCTCATATAATTCAGACCAAGACAATAAATAAGCTCAGTCAGTTGGAGCTGTAGAATATGCCAACTGCATCTTTGCAGAGAGATAAGATTATCCACCCCTCCTCAGCTAGTGTCCTGGATATGATATTGTTATCTAATAGTGAGACTCCAGTCTTGGAGCTTTGGGGAATGTGAAGTGCTCCTTCTTGGCATTTACTGCCAGGTTTTCTCTAATCAGGGTCCTATCTATGGCTCAAATAGAATTATTTAACTGTGTGCAAACAAATAACTGTTAATTTGAATTGTTAGTGTTATGTAGCAGTACTTGAAACAATTTAACTGTACAAATAAAACTGTTAGTTTTTGATAGCAATACTTGAAACAATTTAACTGTGTACAAAAAATGATTAATACTCAATAAAATTGTATTAGTAATACTTGAAAGCATCTGTGTGCATACAAATGAGTTCTGCCTTGTTTAGAATGTTACCTACAACCTGTTTTTTTTACAGATCGTGTGTGTGTGCATGTACATAAACAGGATTTGGCATTAAATAATCTGCAATGCCATAAAATCCAACCTACCAATAATGAATAAATGTTTAAAAAAAAAACTTGGCCAAAACAAATTTGATTTACTTTTCTTGTTTGTCATTTGAAACTCAATTCACACAATGAATAAGTATCAGACACAGTCAATTAATATTTAACTTTAATGTTGAATTTTGGTTATTGTAGTGATCCATGATTATATGGATACTTCTATTTATGAAGGAGTGAAAGATTCTGATTAGCATTTCAAAGTCATCTCTGTTATTTTGAAGATTTAGTTGATCAAAGAAATCATATTCAGCACAAACATAGTTCCCGCAAAATTATTATTCAGTTGAAAATTGAACTGGAAATTGCTTTATTACTCCAAGTTAGAATATTGTAAGGATATTGCTATAATAATGAATCGCAGTAAGTGTTGATATTTATCCAACTTCTTGCCTGATAGGATTTGATACAAGGTCATTTTAATGTGCAGAGCTATGCACAAATTGAGATTCCTGCATGGCTGCCTTAAAAAATGCTTAATTCTATCGGCATTCCCCTATTAGGATGCCTCAGGGATGAAGCCATAAACTTAGCCCTGCACAGCAGGTATTTCTTGGAGGGATTGCCCCTTGGGACAAGGCAAGTGTGATGAAATGCCCTATACTCCCTACCTGGGGTGTGCTTGTGAGGATGGCATATGGCTTTTGTCAGAAAGCAGAAACAGAAGCTGACAAAGGGGCTGTTGCAAAATCATTTACATATCATTTGCATGTAATAAAAACCTTCATTTATGTTGTATCATGGTAAGGAAAAGATACACAGTGGAATAGTTAATTATTTATTAACTCGAGTGGTACAGTTAAACTAGTATTATAAGTTTCACGCTGTAGGTGTTATGTCCAAAAGTTGGTCTTACTACTGACCGATGTCCTTTCAGAGCTATCACTCTGCTTCTCTTTCTTCTTCCCTGTGCTTAAGAGACACGGCATCTTTAATACTTCTGCGATACTGGAAGTCATGTGGTACGAGCCACTATACAAAAATTAAAAAGTTCTGTTTCTCAATAACGGCACAATTTTGTGGATTTTAAATGTGCTACTATGATAACTTTAGTTCTTGATAATAAACCAGTATTGGTTGGACTAAAAATGTTTTGGACAGATTTTGGAGTTTTAATGCATATTTGCATATGGAAACTGAGAAAACGATCCTTGTCTGGTATAATTAATGACATGTAAGAGGACTTGAGTTCTTGTATTGGTTGTCCATGATGATATTGATGCTTCTCTTTAGAAAGGCGTGAAGTATTCAAATTAGCATTCCATAGTTATTTCTGATATTTATAATTTGGATGATTAAAAATGACAGACTTATCACTGTTTGGAATTGGTTTGGAAATTACTTTATTCTCTAAGAGTATTTTAAGTGTAATACTCTTATAAAGATCTTGCTATGATATGCTTTTTTGCTGAGTTAGCATTATATATATATATATATAATTACATCTCTTTTCTTGTATCCAGATGATATTCTCGATATTTTGATATTCCCAGACACATCCTCGAAGAAGTATGTAAACGAACAAAAATAATAATTCGTCCTATTTACCTGAATTGGCTCATAGGGATATTTCACGGGTGCTAATAATAATAATAAAAAAAAAAAAGCATCAACTACAGAAGATGTCCTCATGGTGTAATGGTTAAAGCGATGGACTGTGGAATCATAGTGAGCGAGTTCAAACTTCAGTTGCACTATTACATTCAATTTCAGACAAATACCTTTGGGAAAGGTATGGAACCCCCTTATCCTTCCAGCTATGGGTTAAATAGTACTAGCTCCATTGATCTAGTGGGTAGAGTGTTCGCCAATGGCCCAGGAGACTAGGGATCAATCCCAGGTCGAGCTATACCAAAGATTAAAAAATGGGACTTGATGTTGACTTGCTTAACACTCAGCATTATAAGGTACGAATCAAGGGTAAAGTGGAACAATCCATGGTCGCCAACTTTACTTACTATTTTTCTAGAAGGATGGCTTTGGCATTCAATAATCTACAAAGGTTGATATGCCATTTAACAAAGAAACCAAACCAAACCTAGATAACTAACAATGGTTGAGGTCTGGGGGGTGTGGACTAACTCTTCATTGTCATTATTCCCATGTTCATTCTGAGCTGGAGTGGTTGTACCTGTTAGGGTCCTATTTATGGGTCTAATAGCACTGTTCCCAAATTGTTCATATATTTTATAGGATTGTGTGCAAATAAAAAACACATCTTAACACAGCTACATTAAAAAAAAAAGTGAATATAAATGCTTGTTGTGTAATTGTTTTTGACCCAAGAAATGGACTCAAGATCAAATCCTGGACAAGACTGTTTGCATTTTGCATAGTTTAATACCTTTTGGGAAAGGTCGGAATCTAATGATTTTTCTTCCCCATCAATTATATGTAAATAGTAGGTCAGATTGAGCGCTTTAATCTTGGTATGGCAACTAGCTGAGAAGAAAGCTTACTCTGAATTCAAACCAACTGTACTCCTTTTAATAATTAACCTTGTGTCTCCTGCTTTTGGTTGAGGAGTTTTGTAAATGCATACAATAAATATGATTTCCTAAGTTCTAGGCATGAAATAACCCTAGATGGGTTGACATGCCATTAGAATCAATCATATATTGAATTGACTTAGGCATGAAATAACCCTTGACAGTTTGATATGCCATAAAACCAATCAACCAAACTAATCCTGATTTTAGGTTTGATATTTTTTTTTTTTCTATGTTCTTTTTGCCAGTGACACCTTTGGATGTTGTGAAGATTCGCCTTCAGAGTCAGAGGCAACCCATGCATACAGGTCAACAGTTTCTTTATTCCAATGGCCTGATGGACCATGTTTGCACGTGTGTCAACGGCAGATCACAAGAATGGTTTGAGAAAAGGAAATTTTCTGGAACTTTGGTAAATTTCAAATCTTAGCTTAAAAATTTTTGTTTGTTATCTAGGTTTTTTTTTTTTTTTTTTTGCTTTTATGTCTAACACAAATTCTTACATATCATCGGTGAAGAGAATAATTATCAGACTTGGATATTATTGTTGTGCTGATTGAATGAATATATATATATATATATATATATATAGACTTTCTTTCATATCAAATTCTTCACTCAGAATTACTTTTTCAATTTTTCTCCATATTGTCAGATTCTTTTCCATCATTCTCTTATACATATATGTGTGTGCAATGAACTGTGTTCATCTCCAGCTATGTATAAAATATCAGTCCTGATTGTGCCTTAGCTGTCATAATGGACCACCAAACATAGAGTAGTGTAAATCTGACTTCAAAATGTGGTGAATACAATGGGGAAAGTATTGCATTATCTCTTCCACAAACATTCATTATCATCTATAATTGGTTCATGAAAGGAAACTGGAGAACCATGATTCCTGAAGTCTCCAAGAGACGTGACACTTTCCATTCAATTAATGAAAGCAATTTTATTTTATATTTACTTACATTTGGCCAAGATGAATGGGAATATTTTTTTTTCGTTTTGCTGTTAGGAAAATTTTGATGTAAATGTTTAACGTCTGGATTTTTTTATTTCTTTAAAGGATGCAGTTATCAAAATAACTAGAAATGAAGGCATACGGTCTTTGTGGAGTGGTATGTCACCAACATTGTAAGTATTTAAAAGATATAAAGAAAATTAGGTTGTTATAATTTCGTTAAAATATTTAATTCAAAGCAAATCTTGAAGTATTTAATGCATTTTCTTTTATTTTCATCTTAATGTTTCTATTCTTTTTTTTTGTCTTTTTCTTTCTCCTTATCTCATTTATTTCTATCTTCTTCTTCTTTTTTTCTTTCCCTGTTTTCAGTTTTGCTTTTGTTTTCCAGAGTGATGGCTATACCAACAACAGTGATCTATTTTACATGTTATGAACAGCTTAAGACTTACCTCAGTTACAGTGAATTAAATCCTAATGATTGGTGGAAACCAATAGCAGCAGGCATCATGGGAAGGTGTAAGTATTACTGGTGTACCATATATATTTGCTCATGGTGTAATGTTTAGCATTGTAGGAAATGGACATAATGACCCAAGGTTCAAATCCTGGATGAAGCTGATTGCATTTCACATAGCATTAATACTCTTGGGAATGGTGTGGATCCAATTATTCTCCATCCAGCTATGAGTAAATAGTAGGACAGACTGTGTTCTTTTGCCTTGGTTTGGCAACCATTCTAGAAGGAAAATTCTCTATTCAAACTTGTTAAACTCAGCTTAAAAATTGACTGTGTGTTACATCCTGCCTGTGCAGAAGAGTTGGTGTATGTATGTATATATACATATATATATATAAAAAATACCAAATGAGCCTGAAACTAGCTACCTAGGTTTCACTGAGCAGCTCATCAGGATAATTCTGAATTAAGTCAGAAGTGTCCTGATGATCCAGTAGGCTCTTTATGTAATATAATGGCCGAGGGATTTTGTTTCATGCCTTTGGGTTTAGTTAGGCTGAGAACCTTTCGGCTCAGTATATGGGTTACTTAGGTGCAACATTAACACAGGTGTTCATGCGCGTGCGCGGAGCGGACGTGTTACTCAGAGATATCGCAGTAGCCCAGATGGGAAATGGGGCTACAGAGTGTGGGTGACGTCATGCACTGGAAGCACGTGGAGGATTTTGGGGATTTTGAAAAAGTCAGTTAGTTGAGTTGAGTCCTGCCCCGAGAGAAGACGGTTGACTTTCGATTGCTCGTGGAGGCCTTGGGCAGGTGTCGCACAAGATTGGGCTGATGAAAAAGTCAGAATAGAAAGAATGTGCATCTCTCTCCTTAAAGGTAATAAAAAGTTTCGTACCTGAACTAAGAAGTCGTAAGTGTTTTTCATGTTTCAAGATTCCTATGTTATATATATATATATATATATATATATATATAAACACTATATGTCCATTTTGCATATCTGTATCATGGGTATGGTACATTTAGGTTTTCTAGTTTTACTCTACTTTGTATATTGTGCACTTTTACATATTAGCTTAGGTAATTCTGTCGGTGTTTTTTCTTTTGGCTAGACATTGCAGTGCTGGTTGATTTTTTTTTTTTTTTTTTTTTTTTTTTTTCCTCAAGTAGTGTGGATGTTTTTTATCTTTAAATTTTTTTTTTTTTAATTTTTTTCTCCCAGAAATCAATTTGTGTAATTTTTTTTATTTACAAATTGCATCATCTGTTTTTTTTTTTTTTTTTTTCATGCTGTCAATTATAGAAATAGATTTAAAAATAAAATTATGTGTGTGTTTGTGCATCAGTGTGGGATATATGTAGACGAAGATTAGTCTGGCAAAAGGCTGCACAAATGGATCACTTAATAAAATCAAATTTACTTGCTGAAACTGATAATTGTTTTGTCAGATATGCAAATATTTATATAATGTATATTTAGAGTGTGTGTGTATATATTATGTTTGTATGTGTATATATTATGTTTGTGTGTGTATATATATATATATATATATATATATATAATGTATATTGTGTGTGTATAATGTATGTTGGTATGTGTGCATTTAATGTATGTATGTATATATATATAATGTTTGCGTGTGTGTATGTATATAATGTATGTTTTTGTGTGCGTGTATGTATTTAATGTAAATATATAACACTGGTCAACAAAAAATTTGTTGTCTGTGTTTTTTAGCTGATTTTGGATGAATCTGATGTGCTGAATCCAAAAATCACATTGGTTTTGCTCAATCTGGGCAAGTTTTTGAGCTATGGCCACATGTCGTTTTTTACGTTTTGGTTCAGATGTATGCATGTGTGGAGCATTTTAGAAGTTGGTGGGGGTAAAATGCCATTTGGATTAATTGTTTTGATTGGAAATGTTTATTTTAATGACGAGAAGTATTCAGGTCTGATAGTTCTGGGTGATTATGTCGAAAAGAGATCAGTTTGAAGTCATAAAACCCTGTTTTCTGTGCATGTGGGATAGTAGGGACCCGTGCTCAGCATTACACGAAGAAGGACTGGCCTTTGTGGGAGGAATTGGTGCCTTGCAAAGAAAGGAACGTCATCAACGACCCTCTGGTGGACATAGACAAAATACTCTTCCCACTGTGGCACATCAAGCTCGGCTTAATCAAGCAGTTCACCAAGGCTTTGGACAAGGATGGTGACTGCTTCACTTTCTTGTGCCAGGCTTTTCTAGGATTGACCATGGAGAAGTTGAAAGCTGGCATCTTTGATGGTCCTCAGATACGGCAGCTCATCAGAGATCCAGAGTTTGAAAACTCAATGAACGAAGTGGAACTGGAAGCTTGGAAGGCATTTGTTCTGGTAGTGAAGAACTTTCTTGGCAACAATAAGGCCAGAAACTACACAGAACTTGTCAACAACATATTGACTGCTTTCAGAAACCTGGGCTGCAACACAAGCGTCAAGATACACTACCTATTCTCACATATAGACTGGTTTCCTGAGAACCTGGGTTCAATGAATGACGAGCAAGGGGAGAGATTCCATCAGGACCTGAAAGAGATGGAGACCAGGTATCAGGGTCGCTGGGGTGCAGTCATGATGGCTGACTACTGTTGGAATCTGAAGAGAGACATCCCTGCCGCTGAGCATTTCAGGAGTTTGAAGAAATGGAAGTTCAAGCCCCGAAGTTTGAACAATGGTGAAGCAACATACAATTTACATGTACTTACCTTTATCAATACTCACCATTCAGTTTACAGTGATCGATGTTTTTATCGGGTAATCAATATATGATGTTGGCAAAACATTTTTTCTCTTAAAAACATATTTAGGATGATATGTGTTGACAAAAATCAGCTGATAATGCCACATAATCGATTTTGTCAAAAGATCTGATTTTTTTTTTTTAAATCAACCTCGCCAAAAAACCTGACCTGATGGAAAGAAACGGATGCCATTTCCTGATTCTGCAGTACAAAAATACCCTAAGTCAGTTGTAGAAATCTAGACAACATTCAAAAAGTAAAAAATTGTTGCCCAGTGTGTGTGTGTGTGTGTGTGTGTGTGTGTGTGTGTGTATATATATATATATATATATATATATATATATATATATATAATGTATATTTGTGTGTGTGTGTGTATATATATATATATATATATATATATATATATATATATATATATAAATATGTTAGTGTGTGTGTGTGTATATGATGTGTATTGGTTGGTTGGTGTTATATGGTATATTAACCCTTGTAGGTTATTTGATACCAAATCGTATTATATATATTTTTTGTTAACGAATAGTTCGTAGGTAGCATTTTTGAATGAGCCAAAGCTCATTTATCTGTATACAGTTAAATTGCTTCAAGTATTGTTATTTATTGTTTGCACACAGTCAAATGGTTTCAAGTATTGCTATCTAACTCTAATAGTTCTATTTACATACAGTTAAATAGTTTCAAGTATTGTTATCTAGCACTAATAGTTCTATTTACATACAGTTAAATGGTTTCAAGTATTGCTATTTAGTATTAGTTATTCTATTTATCAAGTATTCCTATTTGATTTAATATTAATCATTTGTTTGAACTAAGTTAAAGTTTCAAGTCTTGCTATTTAACACTAATGATTTTATCTGATATTAATCCTTAGTAAAAATTTGAACAGCTCTATTTGACCAATAGATGAGACATTAACAGGTACTACCGCTATGGGATCAGAGTGGATCTGAGGGTATTGGTAATGAAGAGGTACTTCCCATTCCCCCAACTCCAAGACTGGAGCCTCACTATCAGATATTTTAGTGTCATTTCCAAAACACTCATTGGGGAAGGGGTTTTACCCCTCTGCAGAGATGCAATCGATGTATTCTACAGCCTCAGCTGACCGGGCTGGTGTGTCTATATGTTTTACTAGCTGTACCCTGCCACGCGTTACTGTGGCTCAGTTTGTTTAAATGGGGGGGGAAAAAAAAGAAGAAAATGCATGTTTCACATTTTTATTTATATAGATGTCTTTCATTGAACTTTAAGAGAAAAAAATGTCATATTGAAAAAAGAAAATGAAATATTTAGAAAACAATTCGTTACTACTGAACCAAGGAAATATGGTTTAAGAAAGAAAACTTTTTAATGGATGTCTTTCGTTGAAGTTAAACACAAAAAAATATTTTGTAAACAATTTGTTAGAATAAAAAGAAAATTTACTTATTACTGAACCAACAAAATATGGTTTAAACTTTAGTGTCTCTGTTTAAGTCAACTGAAAAAGAAAGAAAAGTGACTAAGCAGGAAAAATAAATCGCGTGTAAAATTCTTGGAAACAGAAGTTATGTTTTTGCGTTTGGCTTTTGTCAGAGAAAAACGACTTATTAAAAATATTTTTTTTAATCATTGTAATTTTTTGGATAATAAGTATATAAAAACACTCCTGAATTCAAATAAAATACTCTCTGAAAATTTTAAACCAATTAGTGGTATAAAACTGGAGATTATTGGTTAGTAACAAACATTTACATTTTTATTTATATAGATATACAAAAAAATGTATATTTATTGCCCAAACTCAAATCTTTTTTGGAAAAGTGCTCAATGCTATATATATATATATATATATATATATATATATATATATAATCAAGTTATGCTGGCAGCACTGAGTTCTCTGACTCTCTCTTGCCATCCATCCTTATCATTTATCATTCCTGGAAGGTCTTCTAGGCTGCATCTTGTGTCCGCATTGAGTTGATGTAAGTAAATCTTTGCTGGTTGCCCGATACTGGTGTGTCTATGTGTAGGAGTCCATAAGACAACATTGCTTTTGAGTTTGTCTTTGCTTCTCCAGCAGTGTCCTTCATGTCTTGTTTGTTTTACTTGAATGGTTTGCGAGATTGGAGGCAAGTCACTGTACTGTTGCCATTTTTATAGTGTTGCTCCAAGATTTGTTTTAGACAGCATGCAGCGTTCTTGTCTAATTCCCATCTAGCTTATTCGCTATGTGTTTTGTTAGTGTCCATGAGGTGCATTTATATAGTAGTATGGATCCAGTTACAGCTTGAAAAATCGTTTAATTTTATTGGATAGATCAGGTTTTCCATATAATTGATAACCTGTTATCGTCATAGGAAATGGACACAGTGACAAAAGTTCAAATCCTGGACCAGGCTAATTGCATTTCACATAGCATTAATACCCTTGGGAAAGGTATGATTCCAATTATTCTCCCTCCAGCTATGGGTAAATAGTAGGACAGACTGATCTTCAGCCTTGGTGAGGCAACTAGTCTAGGAGAAGGAAAACTCTGAATTCAAACCTGTTAAACACCGCTTAAAAATTGACATTGTGTCATATCCTGCCCAAGTGGTGGGGTTGGTAAATATGGATAACCTGTCAATAACATTACATGCTTTTGCTAGGTGTATGTTGACATCACTTTCAGTTGATGAGATGTTGCTACCAAGGTACATTAACTCGTCCACTAATTTTAGAGGTTTGCCATTTAGAGTGGAGATAGCTCCTTTTTGTTTTTGTAATCTTTTTCTTTTCTATACATGGAACCTTTTATTTTTTTGTCTTTCAGTGCTAGCAGTGAGTACTATCAGTCCATTAGAATTAGTCCGTACGAAAATCCAATCAGCAAAACTCAATTATTTCATGATTGGTAATTTTCTCCGTGCAGAAATTAAACAAAGAGGAATTGCATCAATGTGGAGAGGCCTTGCTCCGACATTACTGAGAGATGTCCCCTTTTCTGGTAAGTAGAAACATTTCTTTGCTCTAATAATAAATTTCTACTTATTTCTGTTGTCTTTCTTTATACAAGGCTCATTAAATAAGTTTCCAGACTTTTTTCGTATGGGCACTTTTATTGATAGTACACACACATGAAACTCTAGTCCCCTTCGAAGTAATCTCCTCCGGCTGCAATGCACTTGTTGTACCATTCCAACAACTTCTAGAAGGCCCCATGGAAGTCCTTTTGTGTGAGCATGTCAATGACCTTCGTCCCACCTCTTTCATCTCCTCAATTGTCTCATAATGACAGCCTCTGAGCTTAGGGAATAACCAAAAGTCACACGGAGCAAGGTCTGGACTATAGGGATGGTGAGGAAGTGTCTTGATGCCCATCTTGGTCAAGTAGTGTGTGACAAGGATGGAGTTGTGGACTGGTGCATTGTCCTGGTGGGAATGCCACTGACCCGATTTGAAGAGTGCTGGCCTCTTCTGATGGAATCTCTTCCTGAACTCCATTAAAACCTCAACATAGTATTCCTTGTTGACTGTCTGTCCAGTGGGAACCCAGTGCATGTAGATCATGCCAGTGCTGTCGATAAAAAAGGGATCATCAAAAGTTTGTGGGTGGATTTGCTCTGTCTGGCCTTCTTGGGTCTGGGAGAGCCAGCATGCTTCCACTGGGACCTCTGTCTCTTGGTCTCTGGGTCATAGCAGTAGATCCAGCTTTCATCGCAGGTCACCAGAGCATCAAGAACTGCAGGATCTGAATTGATCAGCTCGACTATCTCCCTGCTGTCATGACGACGTCTTTCTTTCTGATCTTCTCTGAACACCCTTGGGACAAACTTTGTGCAAATCTTCCGCATCTTCAGTTCCTCACGAATAATTGTGTGTACAGTTTCCACACTGACATCAAACTGTGCACTTATTGTGTCTATAGACACACAACGGTCCTTATTCATGAAATTCTTTATTTGGTCAATCAACTCTGGTGTTCATAGTTCCTTACTCCTCCCACACCTCTCATCATCCCTCACACACTCCTTGCCTTCCTTGAATCTCTTATGCCACTCAAAAACTGATGCTCGATTCATGCAAGATGGTTGAAAAGCAGTCTGAAGCATTCCATACGTTTCTGTGGTATTTTTTCCAAGTTTAAAACAGAATTTTATTGCATATTGTTCTTCTAAAGTGTCCTCACGTCCAGATTACAATTTTGAAATTCACCAGCTGTGCCAATCAGGCTTTAGTAGGGTATATTCCAATTGCTGTTGTAGCTGTTTGTTTACACCTGAAATAATAAAAATTGGTCTGTCATCTCATAAGATGTATAGCAATAACAAACTGAATTTTCAATAGTCTACAACAATTTTAAAGGCCTGTACAAAAAAAGTCTGAAAACTTATTGAAGGCACCTCGTAAATATAGTATCACTGTAAATTTGAAAATAGAATATATAAAAACTTTCATCTTTCTTTCTCTTGTTCCTTTCCATCTCTTTTTCTTTTCTCTCTCCTTTTCCCTTTTCATTTTCTCTTTTCCATGTCTCTGTCTCTCTTTCTCTTTTCCATCTTTCTGTCTCTCTTTCTCTTTTCCATCTTTCTGTCTCTCTTTCTCTTTTCCATCTTTCTGTCTCTCTTTCTCTTTTCCATCTCTTTCTCTCTCTCTCTTCCCTTTTCATCTCTTTCTCTCTCTCTTCCCTTTTCATCTCTTTCTCTCTCTCTTCCTTTTTCATCTCTTTCTCTCTCTCTTCCCTTTTCATCTCTTTCTCTCTCTCTTCCCTTTTCATCTCTCTCTCTCTCTCTTCCCTTTTCATCACTCTCTCTCTCTTCCCTTTTCATCTCTCTCTCTCTCTTCCCTTTTCATCTCTCTCTCTCTCTCTTCCCTTTTCATCTCTCTCTCTCTCACTTCCCTTTTCATCTCTTTCTCTCTCTCTTCCCTTTTCATCTCTCTCTCTCTCTCTTCCCTTTTCATCTCTTTCTCTCTCTCTTCCCTTTTCATCTCTCTCTCTCTCTCTCTTCCCTTTTCATCACTCTCTCTCTCTTCCCTTTTCATCTCTCTCTCTCTTCCCTTTTCATCTCTTTCTCTCTCTCTTCCCTTTTCATCTCTCTCTCTCTCTTCCCTTTTCATCTCTCTCTCTCTTCCCTTTTCATCTCTCTCTCTCTTCCCTTTTCATCTCTCTCTCTCTTCCCTTTTCATCTCTTTCTCTCTCTCTTCCCTTTTCATCTCTTTCTCTCTCTCTTCCCTTTTCATCTCTTTCTCTCTCTCTTCCCTTTTCATCTCTTTCTCTCTCTCTTCTCTTTTCATCTCTTTCTCTCTCTCTTCCCTTTTCATCTCTTTCTCTCTCTCTTCCCTTTTCATCTCTTTCTCTCTCTCTTCCCTTTTCATCTCTTTCTCTCTCTCTTCCCTTTTCATCTCTTTCTCTCTCTCTTCTCTTTTCATCTCTTTCTCTCTCTCTTCCCTTTTCATCTCTTTCTCTCTCTCTTCCCTTTTCATCTCTTTCTCTCTCTCTTCCCTTTTCATCTCTTTCTCTCTCTCTCTTCCCTTTTCATCTCTCTCTCTCTCTCTTCCCTTTTCATCTCTCTCTCTCTCTCTTCCCTTTTCATCTCTCTCTCTCTCTTCCCTTTTCATCTCTTTCTCTCTCTCTCCCCTTTTCATCTCTTTCTCTCTCTCTCCCCTTTTCATCTCTTTCTCTCTCTCTTCCCTTTTCATCTCTTTCTCTCTCTCTCTTCCCTTTTCATCTCTCTCTCTCTCTCTCTCTTCCCTTTTCATCTCTCTCTCTCTCTCTCTTCCCTTTTCATCTCTCTCTCTCTCTCTCTTCCCTTTTCATCTCTCTCTCTCTCTCTTCCCTTTTCATCTCTCTCTCTCTCTCTCTCTTCCCTTTTCATCTCTCTCTCTCTCTCTCTCTTCCCTTTTCATCTCTCTCTCTCTCTTCCCTTTTCATCTCTCTCTCTTCCCTTTTCATCTCTCTCTCTCTCTCTCTCTTCCCTTTTCATGTCTTTTCCTTCTCTTTCTCTCTCTTCCCTTTTCATCTCTCTCTCTCTCTCTCTCTCTCTCTCTCTCTCTCTCTCTCTCTCTCTCTCTCTTTTCCATCTTTCTTTCTTTTCCTTTTTTAATAATCCTGGACTATGCTGTCTGCATATCACATAACTCTAATACTCTTGGGAAAGGTACAAATCAAACTTTTCTCTGGCCTAGTCGGCTGGGCTGCAGAATACACCAACTGCATCTCTGCAAATGTGTAAGACTCCTCCAATGAGTGTCCTGGATACGATACTAAACAATCTGATGGTGAGGTTTTAGTAATGCTGGAGCTGTGAAGAATGCAGAATACCCCTTCATTGCTATTGATCCCAGGTTCACTCTGATCTGGAGTGGTAGCACCTGGTAGGGTCCTATTTATGGGTCAAATAGAACCGTTTGATATTTAAACTTTGTACCTATGCTAAACTGAATTGTTTGAAATAGAACTGTTTTTACATTTAACTATGTGTAAACAAATGACTGATGTTTAATTGAATTGTTAGGGATGCATTGCAATACTTGAAAACATTAAACTGTGTGCAACAAATGATTAATTGTAAATAGAATTATTCATGTTTGATAGAAATAAGTGAAACCATTTAAATGTGTGCCAAAAAAATGAGCTCAACCTTATTTGAAAATGTTATTTCCAAAATGCGTTTAAAAATCATATATGTAATATATATGTATAAAAAGTATTTGGCATTAAATAACCTACAATGATTAATATGCCATAAAACCAAACCAATTTTTCTCCTTCCAACTATGGGTAAATAGTAGGGTAAACTGGGCTTTTAACCTTGGTATGGCTATCAGTCTAGGAGAAGGAAAACCTGTTCAACTCCACTTAAAGATTAACCTTGTATTGCATCCTGTTTGTGCAGAGAGATTGGATAAATACATATATTAAGCTATAAGATTACTGAAGATGACTGATGCAGATACTTTTGCTGTGTCTGTAGAATTCAGCCCTGTTTGCTAATCTTAACAGTTGTACATAAAATTGTTTGAAAGTAATAAGAGTATTTTAGTCGTAAACTTTACTTTAAAACATCCATCATTGTTCTACCAACACTTGTTTTACTGTCTTAAGTCCTGATGAAGGTTTACTAAAACTGAAACGTTTTAACGTTGATTTTCCTTTATAATAAAGTCAGCATTTTTGGATTACTTTGTTTTTCTATTTTCTATGTGTGTGTGTATATATATATATATATATATATATATATATACACACACACTGTACATGTATATCAACAAAAAAAAAATTATATACAAAAACTGCTGTCAAAGAAGCAGTCTTGCTTCCAGTAAAGTCTTCATCAGATGATGACCCTGGGTTCAGGCATGGTTTCGAGGCTGAAGCATCATTACCACTAACCCAGGGAGCCCCAGCAGTATCTCACAATACT
Organism: Sepioteuthis lessoniana; assembly: GCA_963585895.1. Lineage (NCBI taxonomy): Eukaryota > Metazoa > Mollusca > Cephalopoda > Myopsida > Loliginidae > Sepioteuthis > Sepioteuthis lessoniana. The sequence continues at coordinate 61,095,645 of OY757939.1, forward strand.
ACCAGACTTTATTGGATGGTGTTTAATCTGTACGAATGCCATATCCGTTCAGATGCAGTTAGTCTTGTTTGGGATCTTTTTTATATATTCTCTCTTTGCTGGTGTAAGTCTGATTTTGGTAAAAAATGTAGAGGTTGTGTTCGAAATAAAACCTCGATATCCAATTTCAAGAGGAAATATGTCTGTTGACCAGTCATTCTTAGTACACTGTTCACGTAGGTCTTTGTACTTTTCCAATTTCCGCTGATGTGCCCAGTTGATGTTGGTCTCGAAAGGGATCGTTAATTCTGCTATGATAACTTTTTTTGAATTAACTGACCAAATGATGAGATCTGGATGCTGCCAAGTTGATGTTATTTTCATTGGAAAAGCAAGTTGTCAGTCTACGTCAGCAATAACGCGCCAGTCTGTGCAACCATCAAGCAATGTTGGTTTGTGCTTATTATTTCTATGTGGAGCTTTCGAAACATTTCCTTCTTTTACAAATTGTATATATACTCTACAATACAATAATAATGAGAATTTTCATAATGTATTGATACCTTTCTTTTTTTTCTAAATCTCTTCAGGACTTTATTGGTTTGGTTATGAACGCATAAAAGCTAAAATGATTCTTAAGAACCATTCTCCAGACTTGCAGGTTCATCAAACAATTATTGCTGGTGCTCTAGCTGGTTCTGTGAGTAGAATTATATTCTTTTTACTTTTCAATTAAACTCTTTTTATTGCTGTGTGGGACTATTTCTTGTCTTCATTTTATTATTCTTATATTATTTGTTAATTGAACAAATAATACAAAAATAATAAAATCCCCCAACATAAAATGCATTCTTACTACTCAGGAGTGTTGCTAATTGAGTGGGGATTTGTTGTGGGAGAGTTTAAAAAAATTATAAAATATGAAAATTAAAATATAGCAAAGTAAAAATATCCCACAATTTCACTTCTGTCAAAAATTTAATTTTTGGAGCTCAAAAAAGGAAACAACCTCTTTGGGCCTTGTTAACCCACTTGATAACATGCATTTTGCAGCTTTCCAAAATGAACAGTGCATACTCTACAATTTATATTATAATAATTCATAATCTTAATAAAAAAAAATTCCACAACAGTAGCCCATATTAGCACCATATAGTGAGTGACCAGCTTGTGCAGTTGTAATTCAATACCTCCCTTAGTGCAACTGTAGTCAAATACCTCGCCTTGTGCAGGTGTTGTCGAATAACTCGTCTTGTGCCACTGTAGTCAAATACCTCGCCTTGTGCAGGTGTTGTCGAATACCTTGTCTTGTGCCACTGTAGTCGAATACCTCGTCTTGTGCCACTGTAGTCGAATACCTCGTCTTGTGCCACTGTAGTCGAATACCTCGTCTTGTGCCACTGTAGTCGAATACCTCGTCTTGTGCCACTGTAGTCGAATACCTCGTCTTGTGCCACTGTAGTCGAATACCTCGCCTTGTGCAGGTGTTGTCGAATACCTCGCCTTGTGCAGGTATTGTTGAATACATCGTTTTGTGTGGCTGTGCAACTACAATAGAATTTCTTAATAAATTCTATTTTATTTCCTACTTCTGTTTGCTGATGATTATTTTGTTCCTCATTTTTCACTCCAAATTTAATTATTTTGTCTATATTTTAAATTCTGATTGTCTTTATGAAAACTTATAGAGGTAAATGATATTAGCTGATTCAGATACAGGAATTCTAAAGAATGAAAAGGACATTCTTTACCCATGTATCTAGTAGCATAAAGATCTGCCCTAAGTAACACATTTATAGGGGCAGTACTTTTGGGTGTGTTGTATAAGCCTTAGGTGACACACACACTAGCCACACCACTGCTTGTGTCTTTTAGATTGTTTTATGTGATAAAACACAGTTAAGCATTGCAGATGCTACTCATAGATAAAAAGACAGAAAAATATATGAATAAACCAGAAAAGTTTCTGATTTTAATCAGAAAATTAAATGTTGTAATCTATTTTTTAGCAGCCTGATTAGCTGTATTTTGCTAGGCATAGGCATTAGCAATGTAGAAAGAGGGATGACTTGGCCAGAATTCAGGCCACCTGGATAGATGTACTTCTGGGTTGTAGCACAAATACTAACCACTTGGGTTCTATGGGTTAAGATTGTCTGAAGAGATGTCATTATCATGTTTTCAGACCCAAAATACAGACCTAACTTTATTATGTGCAGTAACAGCCTGTCTCATTGAAAGCAGGAAGCAGAGAAGATATTGATATAGCGATTATATGGATAAAAAACCCCCACTTTATCCATGTTTTCCTGACTTCTCTAGCAAAACAGATGTTAATTATTGTAAAAAAAGGCAGAAAAACAAGAGCAAGATTGTAGAATGAAAATGACTGCCCTCCCCTATATCTTTATTATTTTTTTTTTATAGTAAAATAAAAAAAATCCTATATAAAATTAATTTGTATTCATATTAAAAGAATTATATTTGAAAAGTTTACTGTGTAAAAGGATTTTTACATTGTAGTAATTTTCATTATGACAAATTTATTGGCAAATTACATATAATTAAATTCTTTTTCAAATTTGTATTTCTTTAATATTTTTTTAAAATATCTCTTTACAGACTGCTGCTATTTTAACAGTTCCTTTTGATGTTGTTAAAACCCATAAACAGATCAGTCTTGGACTTCATGAACCTGATTGTAAGTTCGATTATTATTCTAGATCCATATGATGTATGGGACGATAATGTTACTTAAAAATGGTGTTCTCAGAAATCATGGATTAAGAATAAAAGGTTTTTCAAATGATATTAATAATACAAAACTTGATTTAATTCTCAATTTGATGAGTTCCTTGTTACAAGTTCAAAGCATAAAATAGCTTTGTCAAATAAAGAAAAATTTGATAAAAATGTTCATTTTTGGCATGTAATATAATGGCTGAGGGATTTCATTTTATATATCCTGCCTTTGGGTTTAGTTAGGCTGAGAACCTTTTGGCTCAGTGCATGGGTTAGGTGCAAACTTGAGCGCAGGTGTTGACGCACCATTCACAGATGTCAAAATAAAAATCCCAGATAGAAAATTTGACCAGGGGATGTGAATGACGTCATGCACTGGAAGCGTGTGCAGAGGATTTTGGGGATTTTGAAAAAAGTCAGTTAGTTGGGTTCTGCCTCGGAAGAAGAAGGTTGACTTTCGCTTGCTCGCCGGGGCCTTGTGGTGGGTGCCACATGTGGTTTGGGGCAGATGGAAAAGTCAGTATAGAAAGATGGTATCTCTCTCCTTATGTCAAAAAACCTTTTAACTCAAAGGTAATAAAAAGTTTCGTACCTGAACTAAGAAGTCGTTTTTTTCGTATTTTGGGATTCCTATGTATATATGTTTTGAACATTCTATGTACATTTCACATATTCATGTATGGCTATGTAACAGGCAGACTGATTAAAAAAAATGTTTAGAATTTCTGGCAAGATGAGGAAACTCTGCATAACTTAAAAGATGGATCATTTCTGCTTGAAATGCCTAAAATTTCAAGTAGCACTCTTTTATTTTTTCAATCAGGGTGATTTTGTTCTAAAAGGACCCCCCCCCAACTTCTTGGACTGCTTTGTCTGTTATTATCCAGAGGGTGTGCTTTACTCACTTCACTTGGCACAGTTGGTTGGCCAGGCTAGTTGATCCACAGCTGCTTATTTGATTTGCCTCTAACTTCATTAAAGGTCGTTCCTCTCTTCATCAACTGAGGATTTGTCTGATAGTGAGATAGAGGTTGGTATCCTCTATTTTATTTTTTAAAGCTGAATACAGTTGGTTTGAATTCAGTTTTCCTTCCTAGACCAGTTGCACTATCAAAACTAAAGAACTCTGACTACTATTTACCCAGAGCTGAGTAAATTTTTTCTTTTTCCATACACAGCCCTCCTCAATTCACCCCTGGAGATTCTCTGATGTTGGAATCTGTAGACTGAGGTCCACCAACTTTCTTGTCCTTTAACCATTTTTCTGTAATTCTTGGTGTATGATTAATGCACAGATACTACACGTTGATCTATATGTGAATAACCCTAACATTTTGACACGAACTATATTACTAACTTAACCAGCTCATTGGCCTTGTAGGAAGTGTTTGCCAATTGTCTGGGAGATCAGGGTTCAATCCCAAGTCGAGTCATACCAAAGACTTAAAAAATGGTACTTGATACCTCCTTGCTTAACAGTCAGCATTATAAGGTGCTTATCAAGGGTAAAGTGGAGTAAGGGAAAGGAGTAGTGCCTTCCCCTACACCTCAGTGTAGTAGCTATTGAAAAGGGAGCCTTCTGGTTGCTCTCGACTATGGTTGCCAACTTTAATTACATTAGTAACTAATTTGACTCTATGATTTGGAGCACAGCTTTGGAATCCAGGGTTTTGCTTAATCATTGAAGTTCTTGCAATCTGAGCAAAATTTCTTGAACCATCTAGTTTCTGTACTGTTGTCAACTACATCTTCCCCTTTTGCACAGCAAATGTTTGTGCTTGTTTCTGTTGTGTTATGACCCAATTGGAACTTGTAAAGCATAAGTTCCTGAATTAGACTATGTTGCATGTTCATCTCTGTGGTTTTCAAATCACACACATAGTGAAGCAAAGCATGTGTCAAGACACTAACTTCTATGATTCTGCTAACCACAGTGGTTACCTTCTACAGCTTGAACTGCTTCAGTCATGTGATATATTCATCACAAATAAGCATGTTACATAATATAGCAAAACTTTTGACTTGCCCTAGTATCATATCTATCGATATCATGATCATCTCCTTTCAGGTAAAATAAAATTCTTTAGATTCCGAAAGAAAACTGTTTGTGTTTCTAATTCTCGGCATTTAGAATCTAGTTTTGTTGACACCATCAATTTTTTCATTTTGTATGAAGTGCTTTAGTATTTAGAAGCAAAAGATTATCTGGGATTATTGTAAATATTTATTTATTTTTTTTTTTTTATCATTTTAGGTCCTCATGTACTTACACGTCTCTCTACCTGGTCATTGATCAAGCATTTGTATTACAATCAAGGAATCAAATCTTTGTTTGCAGGTAAGAAAAAAGTTATTTGAATTTATGCTTTTTACTTTGGAATTGCTCCTAGTGTTGCATTATGTAGTCAGGTGAATAAGTCAGGTGACAGTTGTTAGCTGTTTCCAATGAGAACCATAAAGTTGTGAATCACTGTGGTACTGTACCGTCTTTTGTTGTGACGCCCTTGCTATTTCATGTTATTTACTGATATGAATAACAAGATAACTTCTTTTTACATGCACATTCTTTATCACTTCATGTAATCTTCACATACATTACTGACTCTGTACAAAAGTCTGAAATCGGTTATTGGAACATTAGGTTCTGTTTCTCAGCTAATTAAAGTTCAAATCTAACTTTTAAATATCTTGAACCCCTCAGTCACCTGAGTAAGATTATCCAATCACAGCCAAGTTCTCAAACTGATTCTAGGATCATCACCTGTCAAACTTGACATTAATAGTTTCTGTGACTTCCTGTCCAAAAGAGGTAGTGTGCAAAGATGAAGGACGAGAATGATGAGCGATTAACTTGAACTGAGAATGAGGAGAGTGACATGCTGTAGAGGTGACCTGATCTGCAAGAAATCTCTAAAATGGTGCAAAGGGGTCAGTTTGTCTGTTTATTTTGTCTGTCATCTCTATCACATAATCTGTATCTACCAGCCTGCTGGTTAGGACATTCTGTTTACTTTTTCAGATCTCTGATTTTATAACAATAATTATCAGCAATCATTGTTAATGTGGTATATATAACTATATATGCTAGAGTTTGAATGTGGAAAACAATAGAAAACAGAGTGTATTTGAGACGGGACTATAATAGGGAATTTCTTGAATTATTTGTATCAAAATGGATAATATAATAAGTAACCTTGGAATACCAGATAAAAATCATTTACATCATCAAGAAGGAAAGATTAAAGTGGATTGGTTACATCATACGCAAAGACAATGCTACCTATGTCAACCATCTATACAAGAATGACTTTACCTACAGAACGCCTGGAGGACTAACATTAAAATGATGGAGTTACCTTATAAGATATTAATGTCTAAGAACTCTTGTATTTTTATACAGATTAGAAAATGTTGCACAAATTTTGGTCCTGAATAGGATGTGTTATTTCTTGATTTCATATGTTGTAAAAATATAGAAAATGGCTATTATTCCCTTCAAACTTTGCTTTTGTGCTCTGGACAATGAAATTTAGAAATTAATCAATTTTCTATTTAAAAGAATGGTCAAATTTGCTCATTTTTATTTGCATAAGGTCATAATAAAACACCAAATGAATCAAATTTACATATATTTATATCAAAGTTAATCAAAAGTAATAGCCCAGTCGGCTGGGGCTGTAGAATACACCGACTGCATCTTGCAATGGGGTAAGATTCCTCCAACAAGTGTCCTGGATATGATATTAAACGTTATGATGAGGCTCCAGTAATGCTGGAGCTTTGGGGAATGTGGAGTACCCCTTCATTGCTATTGCTCCCAGGTCCACTCTGAACCGGAGTGGTAGCACTTGATAGGGTCCTATTTATGAGTCAAATAGAACTGTTTGACATTTAAACTGTGTGCAAACAAATAACTTATGCTAAATGGTTAGAAATAGTACTGTTTTTACTTTTAACTGTGTGTAAACAAATGGTTGATGCTTGATGGAATTGTTAGTGATATATAACACTACATGGAACCATTTAGCTGTGCAAATGAATGAAGAGTGTTTAACAGAAAAATTAGTGTTAAATAGCAAATACTTGTAACCATTTCATTGTATGGAAATAAATGATTAATAGTAAATAGTTATTTTTGTTAGATAGAAATACTTGAAACCATTTAACTGTGTGCAAAAAAAAATTAGCTGAGGCTTGTTTTAAAATGTTATCTACAAAATATAGTTTCCCCATCATGTGAAAATTTCATTACTGAGGTTGCAAAAGCGAAGTTTGAAGAGAAAAATAGATATTTTCCATTTACTTAAAGCATCAGCAATTAGGAAAATAACATTTCCTGTCCAGGAACAAGAAAAAGTAAAAATTTTGTTGCTTGCTGGTTTTGTTTTATTTTTCCTTTCAAATTATTTTCTTCTGTTATGATTTCAAGATTATAGTAAAGTTATATATCATTATTTTTATTAGAAATTTTTACAATTGTACATGTATTCCATAGAATTTCCATGGAGACTTAGCTATTTATGACTAAATTTCTTAGCTAGTTTTTGTAGCTTATTCATAAGATCACATATTTTAATATTTTATTTTACTATTATGTTTTGTTGTAAAACATTTTAGTACATAGATTGCATAGCATGATATTAATAAGTTTATTAATCTTACAAGCAAAAATATGCATTTTCTGTGTGCAAATATTTAAATTTTGATATAATGAAAAATGATATAGAAGAATCAAACAGGTTGGAAATTAGCTGTTACCATCACTCCTGGCTTTCATAGTTAAATTAAGAAAATTTAGCAATTAACTAAATTAGACAGTAAAAAATGAAATAAATATTTCTTTTTGTTAGTAGATTTCTTTTAAGATTTATTGATGGAATTTTTACTCATATTTATTTAAAAAAAAAAGTAAAACCAGACAATTAGAAATCAAAAATACCTAGCAAATATTTATAAAAATCAAATTTTTAAGATCAATATGCAAATTAGCCTTCTTGTTTACACTATATACTGCTCTTTGGTTGTATATATCAATACAAGTCATGTTATTAGCATATTGGCCCTTTGGCATAATGGTTAGAGTGTTTGTAAATGGTCCTGGAGACTGGGGTTCTATTCCAGGTCGAGTCATATGAAAGACTCAAAAAAATGGTACTTGATGCCTCCTGGCTTAAGACTTAGCATTATAAGGTACGGATCAAGGGTAAAGTGGAACACTCCTGGAAATGGAATAGTGCCCTCCTCTACACCTCAGTGTAGTAGCTATAGAAAAGGGAGCCTTCGGGTTGCCTTTGACTATGGTTGCCAATTTTACTTTTTTTTCATGTCATTAGTATGTAAATAAAGCCAATATGAAACAATTTTCTTAATTGAGATTTAAATAAAAATAAATTCATAGAGAATGTGATATAAATAACTAAAGGAATTGTGATATTGGTGGTAACATAGTTTTAGTTATAGACACACACATAACCTTCATTCTAATCAGATATTGTTGCATGTATTTAATAAAATTTGTGATTTCTGGATAATTTACTAATATTTATCTATTATTTATTTACATAGTACCCATTATAAACAAGGCATCACCACTGCTCATGGTAGTGGTCAAATAATGTGTATAGTATATTAATTTATTCGATTGTGTGTGTGTTTTTTTTTTTTTTTCTTTTTTCATTTATCTTAGTGATTTATAATAAGATTGTCACAATGACTATGGCATTGCTAGTTTAGTAAGGTACTCCACCATTGTGGTCTTGTGCCAGACTCTGCCATAATATTGGTTCGCAAGATGATCTTAATAACCATTGTTATCTATAGTGAGTTTGATTGTCACTAAGTGTCCCAATGGTGTAGCCATGTGCAAGACTAAGCTGATCTTAGGGGACGATTCATGTAAAATTGATTGTTTGTTTATTTGTTAATTTTTTATATACATATATATGTATATATTTTCTTTTCATTCTGACTTGTAGGTCTTGTTCCTCGTGTGGCCAAAGTAGCCCCAGCCTGTGCCATAATGATAACTTCCTTTGAGTACTGTAAGCAGCACTTTCGCAAAACCAACAGACTGGCTTCGCAGAAAACGCTGTCAGAGACGAATGGAAAAATTATAGAAAGATGATAATAAATGAGAAGTGTTAATGTTAAAAATAACATTATTTTAGGGGTTTTTGTTTGGGATTTTCTGTAGAAGATCCATCTCTTATTATTTAGGAAAATTGACTTTATATATATATATATTTGATTTTTTTTTTTTTTTTTTTTTTTTCAAAGTTGATATAAAATCTTTCTGATTTAATTTCAGAATTGAAATCAATGAGAAAAAAAGAAACCAAAAATTATTCCAGACTTGATTTAAAGGGAGAAAAAAAATCATTTGAATTTATTTTTGAAAAATTCATTTTAGTTTTTGTTATTGAAGAATTTTTGGAACTTTTTACCATTGTTCCTGAAGGTATTAGTGGTGGAAAAGTTAAGAGCGTGGAATTGGTGGAAAATATAAATGCTTTAAGAGAATAAAGTATACAGAGAGAAAAACATGGGGGGAAGGAAAAATGAAATACACAGGGTTGGGGAGAAAATTTTGAAGGGTGGGGAATGAAATGTATAGAGAGGAGTAAAAAAAACAATAATATGCTTGGGTGAGTGAGCGGGGGGTGGGGAGGATGAAATGTATTGAGAATCAGGGAAGTACAATAAAATGCTAAGTGAGGTGGGGGAGAAATAATGAAATATATAGAAGTGGTGGTGGTAGGAAAAGAGAATGAATAAATTTTAGTCAAAATGTATGATCTTTACAATTGACTACAGATTTTAGAGTAAATATTCAACAGGAAATAATATTAAGTAACCAACTCTATCAGAATTTAAGAATAGTATTGAATTGTTAAGTTGTGTTCACTTTGTATAAATGTCCTTTGGAAAGACTTGAACACCAACTATGGATAAGATATCAGAGCAGATTGAAGTCTTTTAGCCTTGGTAGGCAAACATTCTTGGAGAAATACAATTCAGAATTCAAAATCAGGGATTGGAGACCCTTAAGATACTCTTGGTATGAATACTCTACTCTACTTGGCTATAGGTAAATACTGAAAGAAAGAAAATTTGCTCTCTTGTTTAGTGGCTGGGGTGCAAGGAGATAAGAATTTGCATATATGGAGAGCAAGGAATGATTCAAAGATAAAGGAAGAGCATGTTCCTACTAGAATGAAGAAGCTACACCATACGTTGTGTCCATTATATTCATCGCCATTTACTTTCATGGCCTCAGAAACTGAGTGGAGAGGATAAAGCAACAGGGGTTTTAACACTTGAGAAAAGTTGTTTCCTCTCAAATCTGATGATTAGCCATCACTGATATAACAGTTGTTGGTGACTACACTAAACTAAACCATAATACTATGTAATTATTTTACATCTCAAGTTTAATCAAATTTATAGGCAGTTCAAGTTGAAGAACTTCCTATAAACTTGATTAGAAAGGTTTAATTTAATGGGAATAAAGAATAATAAAAAGAAAATAAGACAATTTTTTTTCTTTTGGATTTTAAAAACTTTAATTCCATTCTATTAGTTATAGTATGGCTCATAAATAAATACAATCCTAACAATTCTTTATAAAAAATAATTATCTTCTAAACCAAATGTACTGGAACATGGAACAATATACAACCAAAACAGATAATATTAGGTATTACTTATTAACAAACCCTACAGCATTGAAACTGTATAAAAATATTCATATGTAACTGTCTAAAAATAAGTACACTTTTTTATTTATTTATTCATCTATATTCATGCAATTCTATTTTTGGTTACTGAGTTACAATGTTGAAGAGTTTGGTAACAACTAATCCTCAATAATATCTGTTTTGATTGAAAAAAAAATTCTTGTATATTTTGGATTCAAAGAAAATTAATTAAAAAAAAAAATTGATACAGATGTAGTTATGGGCCATATTGTATATTTTACATCAATATGGCTTCCTGTTGATTATTGTTAGAGACTCTCCTATGTTGGGAGTTCTTTTTTCCCCATGGGAAACCAATTTTTTTTATTTTGTTTTTTCTTATGTTAGAATTTACCCTTGGTTTCAGTAAGCATGCATATCAAATTTAGTTGTTGTTTGGGCTGTCTATAGTTCAAATCCAGGACGAGACTGATTGCATTTCACATAGCACTAATACCCTTAGGAAAGGTATGAATCCAATTATTCTCCCTCCAGCTATGGGTAAAATAGTAGGGCAGACTAGGTTCTTTAGCCTTGGTGAGGCAACTAGTCTAGGAGAAGGAAAACTCTGAATTCAAACCTGTTAAACTCCGCTTAAAAATTGACCTTGTATCATATCCTGCCTGAGCAGAGGGGTTGGGTAAATATGATAGTGGAATGACAAGCACTTCCTAAATATTGATGACTATATTTGAATGTATGCTGGCTGATATCTAGTATTGGAAGTACTGTCCCACTTTGGCAAAACTTACAAGGACAGGAGGACACAAATTCAATCGTCACTTAATATTGATAGACTTGTTTGTAACTCTCTATTGTTTGTGCATGTCACACTTATAAATATACATGTGGTGCTAGGGGCACCATGTTTGATGTAAGGGTTAGTAAGCTAGAATAGCAGACTATTGTTAATGAGTTTTATTCTCACTGGGTGCCTTATACTTCTGGCCTTGTGCTATATCGGTTTAAACTTAGTAAATGACTACACGTTGATGCTGGCTACCATTGTGAAACTTATTGCTTTAACAAAGTCTAAAGGGATAGGGGAAAAAAAGAAATCTTTTAAATATGCCAAGGAGTGGGTAGAGAAAGAAAAAGTGGGGAGTATAAAGGAGAGGGTAGGAAAATATAAGCTGGGGAGGAGGGATATAAGAATGAAAAAAACAGGCTTTAAATTGCTTATATGTGTAAAAATAGAATTAAATTTTTTTTTTTTTTTTTTGTTGTTGTTGATACAACTAGATTATAATGTACACACACACACACATATATATATATATATATATATATATATATATATATATATATATATATATACCTCTTTTTATAATAGTCTTAATACATCAAGTTACATGTATCAACTAGTTTCTTCTGATAATTGTATCCTAGTTGATATATGAAACTTTCACAAAGGAGACTTAGATTTTAATTTGTTTCAGGTTTTATCTTGCTCTGCAGGCCAGCATTTAAGCACTTTTATTATTTTTTGTTTGGTATTCTTGCCATATGTTTGTATTCTGTAGAGTCCAACTTGTTAATGAAGAATATAACTATATTTGTTGTTTGGCTTTTGAAGCTAATTTGATAAGAATCCATATTGTTGTTTTACACCTCATCACAAAATTATTTTTTCTACTAAGCTGTTACAAGACTACTGTATGATTGCACCATTTGGACTTTAGCAAAACTCATGGGAGAAAAAAACTAGATGAAAACTACATGCAGATACTGTGTGGTGTTTTGAACAAATCTTTGAAGCAACACCCTACAATAGGTACTTACCTTCCATTCTACAATCATCCAAGTAAGACATGCTCGGAACTAAGAATGAACTCATGAGAAACGTTCTATGGACTCCTACACAAGGGCACACCAATATTGGCTGACCAGTTAAGATTTACATCCATTAGCTATAATCTAGATTAAAGTCGCAGTATAAGCCAAACCAAAGTTAAACTTTTTCAGCTATTGTTTTTCTGATGCAGGTATCATTGGGGAGCAAGAAAAGTTTGGAATATGCATTTCTACCCCAGTGAGAATCAAACTCACTGACAATGTTTTAGAGCCTCTTATGCAATGTGCCAGAAGGAGAAACAACTAAGCAAAGCTCAGATGTTGCACAAGACACCTTGTGAGGATTAAACTCACTTTTTAGTTATAATGCCTTTGAGACTAGCTATCTAAATATTACACTATGACACTCATGGATATTGTAAGATTATTATATTCACTACTAACTATAAAAGTGTAAACAAACAATATAGCAGGAAGCATTTATAAAGTCATGCTGAAAACACTATATCTCAGGTCACTGGAATTAGGCAGTGATGAGCCTGTTCATTACTTCAATTGGTGATTAGTTCATAAGAGTTGACTTTGGCCTGTGTGCCAGACTAAAAATTGCTATTTTATCAGACTACTATGAAGCAGTGAGTTTGGTCTTCACTAGAAACCCGGTTGGCTGGGGCTGTAGAATATGCCAACTGCAGAGCTGCAGTTGTGTGTTCTGGATATGACACTATACAATCTGATGGTGAGGCTTCAATCTTGGAGCTGGGGAATGTGGAATACTTCTTCATTGCCATTACTTTTAGGCCTACTCTGACCTGGAGTGGTAGTACCCGTTAGGATCCCATCTATGGGTCAAATAGAACTGTTTAACCATTTAACTGTGTACAAAGTTCTGGCTTGTTTAAAAATATTACTAACAAACTACTCATTTACAAATCATATCTAATATCTATCGGTATAAACAGGATTTGGCATTAGATGGGTTGATATGCCATAAAACCCAACCAACATCACTAGGTGCCCGATATTTACTGCCTTGTACCAAATTTGAGCTGTTTTAGTTTTTAAAAAGATTTAACCAGTTCTGGCCAGATCACCAAAGTTAAGCACCAATGAACCATCTTGGTACTTTCATGGGTGACTAAGGAACATGCAGGTACTGTATATCTTGGGCTTGTGTGCTAGTCTCAGCAAAACTTTAAATAACAACCTTATTGTATATAGTAAATTAGATATATGAAGTATATGTGCTGGTTTGTTTTTGTAGATGTAAAAGTAAGGTGCTGTCTCAATTAGACAAGTTTTCAAGGGTAGGGGTCATGAGTTCAAATCTTGCTGGAAACTCATTGTTTTTGTTCCTGATTCATTTTCAACAAGTTGGTCTGATTGCACAGATTCCCTAGACTATCTTTTGTTATTGGTTCCTATTGTCCATCACTCTTGGTAGGTCCTCTAGACGGCATCCAGTGTCCACACAGCTCATGTAAGTCTATGTTGATCAGTCAACACTGATGTGTCCATATGTGGGAGCCCACAGGAGAGTTTGTTTTAATTTATATTGATTGCTAAATGGTTATTGAAGATAAAAAGGACTTAGATGTTACAATAAAGATATAGGGAAAAAAATCTTGTCAAAATTAATGAAGTGTATGTGGAGGTGCTGGAAATTTCTTAGTTCATAAAGGCAATGACCTTATATATATATATATATATATATATATATATGTAGAAAAACTGATAACAACGATCCAAGAGGAAGGAATTATTTATTAACGGGTCAACACTATAGCGTTTCGGTTCTACTGAACCATCCTCAGGACCATGAGGGGTGATATTAATAATTTTAAGTTAACGATGGATGATTAGAAATGTGGAATACAAAAACCTACAGGTAAATATGTATAGTGAGAAAAAGTTAGCCGTTTAACTGGCAAATCAGCGTTTGATGTTTAAATTACGTCATTTGACTTATTAGGAATATTGTATAGAATTATGTATGTTGTTTAACGAGAAAGATTACGAGACAGAAATAAGAAAAAGAATGATGATGGTTCAGTAGAACCAAAATGCTATAGTGTTGACCCGTTAATAAATCATTCCTTCCTCTTGGATCGTTGTTATCAGTTTTTCTATATATTGTCGGATTACAATCCTTTATTTACTCTTCATATATATATATATATTTTTTTTTTTTTTTTTTTTTTTTTTTAAGTTGATTAAAAAAATTTAGTAATTTTCTTTTTTAAATGAATTAAGAAATTTTTTTTACTGATTTTAAGGAATCAAATTTTTTTTTTTTTTTTTTTTTTTTAAAGCTTTTTTGAGTTTTGTTTTTTATTATGTTTAAAAACCAAAAAAACCTTATTGAATTTTTGGGAGGAATGGCTTATGAAACTTTGGGAATGATGTTGCAAGTGTATTGAAGTGTCGAATATCATGTATATCTTATGCCTCTAGATTATTCTCTCGGTTGGGTTGAGAATTTTTCAGTATCCCCCTGACTCGTATATTAACTCTATACAAGAGTGGGCTGAAAAGTTCATGTGATGCCATATCTGTTCATGAGTTTTTTGACCGGTGGGATCCAAGTTCTTCAACACCAATGGAAGAGATGTATGAACTGCAAGGGGTACTATATTGAAAATTAAACCTCATTTGGTCACATTCTATAAGGTTAGCCTATGAATTTTTCAGCCAACCTTCATATTTTTACTGTCATTTTTGTCTTGCATATCACATTTCTGAACCTTTACCTAAAAATAAATGATTCTAGATTCTCTAAAAAATTGACAAATTGATTGAATTTCAGGACAAAAAAAAAAGAAAGATGTTGGTTCAGGAATATTGATTCTTTTGAGTCTTCGTGTTGATGGCTTATGGGTTGACAATTCGGAAAATGGAAAGGATGAGCAGGGTTCAAATATTAGCCAAGACAGTGTTCACTTTGTACTGATACCCTTAGGAAAAGGTAAAAATTCATCTTGCTTCAGCTACGGGTAAAATAGCAAGACTGATTGGGATGTCTAGCTTTAGTTGTCAACTAGTCTAGAAAGACAACTCTGATTTCAAAAATATATCAAGTTGGAAAGGGTATCTCACTCTTACCAAATTCCCATGATTCTTCCATGTATATACGTCTTCAGGAAGCTATTCATTTAGTATAGGAGCAATCCTGCTCAGTCGATGAGAAAAGAATGTTGACTTGGTTCCAGGGGGCCTTCCTCCATCAATACTTGCTTAGCAGGCCTAAATTTGTTGTTTGACACCAGAAGTACCCTTGAGGGGGACCAAACATTTTTTGTAATTGTTGTATAGTGGTTCATACCACGTGACTTCATACTTCTTAAGCACAGTCAGCACTGAAAGATCACTGTTAATAGTAAGACCAACTTTGGATGTAACACTAACAGTGCAAGACTTATAATATTTGTCAGACTGTACCTCTTCAGTTGATAAATAGTCGACTCTATTTCACTGTGTATCTCTTCCTTACTACAATACAACAGTAAAGGCCACATGAATCTTAATTTGTGTGTTGGCCCCCTCAACAAAAAATGACTTCATGTTAATTTTTATTTAGGGGGAAATTGGAAAAATCCCTACCTCCAGGAAGCTAATTTTGCCAAGGGGGAAGTAGACTTCTCATTATATCAATTTGTACCTGGATTGTCCAGTTTGAGGTCAGAGAGTATAATTATGTTTATTAACAAGTGTGTCCATCATAAGTTGAATAAAAAAAAAGTCTGTATCGCAAATTCAGGTTCACAAATCCAAAGGAAAAAAATGAAGTCATAAATCAAGAATCGTAAGTCTAACATCAAGTGCACAAGAGAGCAAACGAATAAAAAGGTCAAAAATTAAACTTTCTAATTCACACAGTGACCACATACTCGCTCATGGGTCCAAAGTTCCACTGCTGGCTGCTAAAAAAGAAACTGGTTTTATTTTGGAGACAACATTTCTGATTGGTTGCAACAAACAAACAAGCTTTCAAGTCTGGAGGTCAATAAGTATAAAAAAATCATTTTTCCTTCAGCAGATTGTATACAGAGCACAAAGCCTTTTCCTCTTTTGTCGCAATACTAGATAATGCAAATATGTCTGTTGATACTCTCATGTTCTGATTTAGACAATTCTTCTACAGGAAGATTGCTTATAGCCTGTATTTTTTTTTATATTTGAAAGGAGGCACTGATATTTTGTCAGCTGTCTTGTAGGAAGCATTTATTTGATGAGAAAGAACACAAGTTTTGTTAAGTGAAGAACCTTACTGCCTATGACTATATAACAGCAACAAAACTAGCAACTAAAAGCATCACTGAAATTGCTGAATATCCCAGTTATTTTCTTAACTCAAATTATTTTCAAATTTCTAAGAAAATAAGTTTTTATTTGGAGACATTCAGAATTTGAGAATTAAAAAATCAACTTTCATTAGAAAACAATGATTTCTTTTTTTAATTTAGAGATTCCCAAGTGATGAATAAAATAGTACAACAGGCTGGTTTCTTTAAGTATTAGTGGGCAGTCAGTTTAGAAGAAGGATAATTCAAGACCTAAGTCTCTAAGGCAATCTGATGTAAGCTTTAGTCTCTGGCAACTTACAATGATGTTAGTGATAAGCTACATCACTTCTTGTCCTTCCCTAAGACAAAATCCATGAAACTAAAAAGGGAGCCTTGCTGTCAGTTTTTCATACAACAGTATATCAGTAGTCTAATTATTTTACTGTTCAAGGCAAATTAGAAGTGTCTTCTCACATTTTTCACAAGGTTTTATTTATTTTAAATATGGTTTGAGAATCACATGTGGCTCTCATACACGTTACAGGAAACACCGAGAGTCACATGTGGCTCTCAAAACCATGAAAGAGTTAAGAGCCAATGGGCATCTTATAGTGTTCATCTTATCCACATTGAAATAATGAGTTATCCTGTTTTTATCAAAAGGAACTGTTATTATACTAACACCGTTTGGCTAAATCATGGTTAGTTTTCTCTTTTTCTTCTCTAAAAAGTTAGTCGTTGAAAAAAATATAAACAAAAAACCCCACTTTGTTAAATGAAATCTGCTTGGAAAAGAATTTATATGGTGTGTTATTTCCTTAACTTGATCAATGCTCTTTCTAATGAGAGTTATTCCCCTTTAATAATGATGTTTGGGGAAAGTCAGTATTGTTAAAATGTTTGCATAGCCATTGACCAATCATAGCTGACATATGGCAAAGACCATTGGTATATGATATTCATACTAAAGTGAATCGTTCAGTTTGACTTTTATGACTACCTGCCATAAGTGCGAGGTGGGTGAGAAATTAAAGTTTTCTTCCAGGGGACCCTTCTCTCAGGCAGAACCTGCTCCCTTGTCTAAAAAGGGTAAGGTCTGTGTTTTTTGCATGATGCAATTCTCAATGAAAATGTTAATGGAATCTAAGCAATTTTTTAAACTGCTGTATGAGAGGCTTGCTTCCTGTGTGGTACCCAATATTAAACTGACCTTTGTAACATTATGGCTTCAGAGGGAGCCAAATAAATACATATGGTACTTGTATTGGGAGGGTGAGAAATTAGTACCAAGGATCTTTCCTCCAAGGCAGCACTTGCCTCCTTGTGTAAAAGCAGCTTTTTATTACCTGGCACCTGAGCAATTTTTACTCTTATCCCCCAGCATGTTTGCTTTGTAAGGCACCCCACATTAAACTGAATTGTGTCACATTCCAACACTGTAGATTATTGATTAGATCCTAGTTTAATTTTTGTGGTCACTGATCTGGATGTAACATCATTAATCAGCTCATTTCCAGGGAGCCTTGCACCTAGGTGGCACCTACCCCCTCACCTAAAATGGTTAAGAGCTGGACTAATTGTCTGGTGCTTCTGAAGGGAAATTCTGGAGGAATGGAGGTAATTTTAAAATCCACTTTCTTGGAAGCTTGCTTCTCTACATTAAAGTGACTTTGTCATATTTTGGCCTTGTAAAAATCTGGATAAACCCAGTTTGATTTTTGTGTTGGAGTTGTGAACTTTCACTCTAAAGGATTGTTGATTGATAACTGTGGATGAAGAAGAAGCTAGAGTAATGTTGCTGCTTCTTTGATCCATATCCATATTTACCAACCCCTCTGCTTGGGCAGGATATGACACAAGGTCAATTTTTAAGTGGAATTTAACAGGTTTGAATTCAGAGTTTTCCTTCTCCTAGATTAGTTGCTAGTCTGCCACCTTTTTACCCACCTACTATTTAGCTGGAGGGAGAATATTTGGATTTGCTATGTGAAATGCAATCAGTTTCGTTCAGGATTTGAACTTGTGTTGCTGTGTCCATTTCCTACAAATTATGTGTCTTTTCTACAACCTCTTTTATAGATATTAGTTGTCTAAATTTCTGAGACGAAGCTTGTTGATTTTTTTATCATTTTCAGACTACTGTCTTCATCTTTATTGTTATTTCCACAACGTTTTGGCTGATATGTCCTCTGGCCTTCTTCAGGTGTTTGTCGAACTTGGGAACCTTCACGGAACTTTGAACTTTATTGAATCCATGGGGGTTGCCTGTTCTGATTCTGTTAGCCATAACCGGGTACAAGTGTTAAGTATTCCTGTATTGTTACTCGCCTGTAGTGAGGATTGAACCTGCTACCTCCAGATAATTGTCTCCTTAGAAGCTTAGGGAACCAACGCCATGTGTCCGACTGGACAATTCAGAGTGAATTTTTGGGACTTATAAACTTAATGTTCTTATTTGACTAGAATTACTACTATTATGTATGATTTTTTTTATCTGTGCTCATATTCAGATTTTTTTTTTTTTTTC
Source organism: Sepioteuthis lessoniana (assembly GCA_963585895.1). Classification (NCBI taxonomy): domain Eukaryota; kingdom Metazoa; phylum Mollusca; class Cephalopoda; order Myopsida; family Loliginidae; genus Sepioteuthis; species Sepioteuthis lessoniana. The sequence goes on from OY757939.1 coordinate 61,114,706, forward strand.
ATCTAGCCTTCTTAATTATCCATTCCCATATTGTATTCAACTCTATACTTGGTCTACTCAGCAGGTCATTGTAGCCCAACATATGTGCTGATTCCTTAAGGCGTCTAATCCTCCAATGTTTAGGCCTATCAATTATTTGAAATCTTTGTGAATCTGAACTTCAGTCACACTTTTATATTCACTTTTGGACTCATGCCCTTGGGAAAGGTATGAAACTGCTTATATCCCCCAGCCATGTACCAATACTGTTATTCAACAAAGATGGTGTAATGGTTATTGTAGGAGGAAATGGACACGGCAACACGAGTTCAAATCCTGGACAAGACTGATTGCAATTCACATAGCACTAATATCCTTAGGAAAGGTATAAATCCAATTATTCTCCTTCCAGCTATGGGTAAATAGTAGGATAAACTGGATTTTCTAGCCTTGGATAGGCAACCAGCCTCAGAGAAGGAAAACTCTGAATTCAAACCTGTTAAACTCCATTTAAAAATTGACATTATATCACATCTTGCCTGTGAGGAAGGGTTGATAAATATATAAAAGGATGGCTTTGGCATTAAATAACCCACTAAAGTTGATATGCCATTGAACAAAAAACCCAAACCAACACTCTCTGGAGCTCCAGATTTGGAGCCACACCATTAGATTCAGCGTGTCATATCCAAGAAATCTTTTTGGGGAGTGGGGGTCTTTTCCCTCAGCAGGGAATACAGTCAGAATATTCTTAGCCTTCAATGATAAGGATAACAAACTTTGAGTTTAATACTGGAGAAAATTATGCCAATGTAAAAAATAGAACTGAGAATTTGTATTTAAAAATATTAGTTGGCTGGTTGCTGTTATGTCAACCCTTTTTAGGTTATTTTATGCCAAAGTTAATTTTACAATCATGGTCTCCAATTACATATGTAAATATCATACACCTTTGAGGGCATAAAACTACAGCCACATCATATCAGTGGTGCTATTGTAATTTCATTGTTGCTAGTTCTACTTTTCCTTGTTTTGAATTCAATTTTTTTGTTACTCCAAAATCTGTTGCTTTACCAAGGTTAAAGGGCCTAGTCTGCCCAATTATATATGGGAGTGGGGCATAAGGCTGTAGTCACACCATGTTTATTATAGTACTGCGGTCTCATAGATATATGATAGATATACAGCGTGCAGCAGAAATATCTTCCACATTTTAAATATCACTTGTGAGGTGCAAGGGAATTTAGGCAAGTGCTACTGGTAGCTCCATTTAGCTAATGTCTTATCATTTTTTCAGATATGATCATGGCTTGGATGGGTGCATACCAGGCATTTGAAAATTTTTTAAGACAGATGAATCTGTAATTGCTACACAGTCTTATGTGCTCATTTCATGTTATATTAGAATGATATTGTTATGGATTGAAAATTTCAGAATCACATGCTCATCAATAAATAAAAACTGTAGCTCTTTATTTAAACAAGAGTAAAATAAACTTAATATCAGTTACTCTGGTCAACACCAGTATTTTAGATTATATCTTACCCCCCACCTATATTGATAAGACATTAGCTAGATAGAGCTATCATTGCTACTTCACTTACACCAAACAGGAGACAGTTTAAAATGTGGGAGGTATTTATGGCATGCCCTGTAGATAGATGATCCTTCTTTACTGTTATTGACCCTTACTTTACTGTTTCATAACAAGTAGGTTCTCATAGGACAACATTGCTCGCCTCACACCCTCTGGTTTTGAGTCGATTTTTTTTCCTTCTTCAAAACCTGTTGCCTTGCCAAAGAGAGTTGATACATCATAAAACAAACCAACAAATGTGCAAATGAATGACCTCTGACACATTTAAAAATCATGTTACCTTTAAACTATTTGCTTAGAAATCATATACGTAATATATATCTATAAACAGGATTCAGCATTGAATAACCCACAAAGGTTGATACACCATAAAATACAACCAAAAATCTATCTTTAGTCATTTTAAATGAGTGAACATTATCTCAAATATACCAATAAATGGTAAGAGACATTCCAGACAACACCACTTTTATGCAAGAGACTAAACTTTGGCCATGCTTTGAGCTACAAGCAGATCTCTTAATCCTGGCTAGATGACCAGCCCCTGTTGTAAATTAACTAAAAGAATTTGTTATCTAGGGTTTTTTTTTCTTTCCAATGGACCACAGTGAAAACAAAAAGAATGACAAATACTTGGATCTCGCCAGAGAGTTAAAATAGTTGTGAAATATGAGAGTGATGATGATGTCAATTGTAACTGAGAGGCTCGGTCCCAAAAAAGGACGGAGGAAGAATCAATATCATCTAGACAACAGTACTACTATGAGGGTAATGGTGATACCAATTGTAGTTAATGCCCTTGGAATGGTTGCTAAATGTCTGAAAAAGACACCTGGGAGAGGAGGGGAAAAAACGGAGGATCAGAGGAAGAATCAATATCATCTAGACAACAGTATTACTATGAGGGTAATGGTGATACCAATTGTAGTTAATGCCCTAGGAATGGTTGCTAAATGTCTGAAAAAGACACCTGGGAGTGGAGGGGAAAGAACGGAGGATCAGAGGAAGAATCAATATCATCTAGACAACAGTATTACTATGAGGGTAATGGTGATACCAATTGTAGTTAAAGTATTTATTATTTGTTTTTAAATAATCTTATTCAAACTGACGTGTTTCAAAATTAAACTATATTAGCACCAACGTTATATAAGACAGTTGCTGTTTTTACAAGGGGACATAAATGCTCTTGATTGTATCCATGTGTGGGGCCCCTGAACAAATTGCTTTCCTCTCTTTATTTGTCCAATAATCTGGTTTGGTTGGGATGCTACTCATGTAGCATGTCTGGGCAAGAATAAACTGGTGGAAATCATCCCTCTCTCGGTCTAAAACTGGTTTGATTTATTTTTCTTCTCCTAGACTGGTTGACATACCAATGGTAAAGAGCCCAGTCTGCTTTGCTATTTTATCCATAGCTGGAATGAGAATAGTTGCATTCATATTTTTCCCAAAAGGTATTAGCACAAACAGCCTTGTTCGGGATTTGAACTCAGTTTCTCAAGTCTATTTTTTATGACAATAACTGTCACACTACAAATGCCTCCTCAGTTATTAGAGAAGTACAGGGTGGAACGATAAAATTGTCACCCAAGAAAAGATGACATGATTCCATTTCTGTTTAATGAAAACCAGTTTTCTTTTTTTGTTACAGACCATCAACTAGTTGGCCAGTTGTGTACAAATCCCAAGAGCGATAGGAGCCTTCTATCATGTCTGAAAGTGACACAATGTTCAACGAGCGAGATCGGAGATGCGCAGCTGTACGACTCATGCTCTCTACCGATCCAAGTTATGACAACAGGACCATTGCCAGCACCTTCAAAATGTAAATCCGGACGGTTCAACACTTGAGGGCACAGCTCAACGCATCAGACGACCCTTCGGACGGCTACGGTTATGGTCTTTGGTGTGGTTTCAAGTGAGGGCCACCTCACATCTACGAAGTCGGCTTGAAAGTCAACACCAAAGTGTACCTGGATGTGCTGAAGAGTGTGGTGATCCCCTGGTGCAATAAGGTTGCCAGTGGCAGACCCTGGGTGGGGCAGCAAGACTCGGCGCTGGCCCACAAGTCCAAAGAGACCCAGGCTTGGCTTCAGAAGGAGTGCAAGGACTTTGTACCCTTCTCTCACTGGCCCCCCTTCTCCCCCGACCTGAACCCACTGGACTACTTTGTTTGGTCATACGTCGTGAACAACACCAACATGACCTTCGACAACACCAAAGCCCGCCTGATTGACACCATCCGCCGAGCTTCCACCGGTGCTTTTGGAAAAGGCATACTCCCAGTTCCGGATCCGTATCGAGGCGCTGATTGAGTCTGAAGGCGGCTACATTGAATAGATGTCAGCTCTACTACATAATCAAGTTACCTGAATTGATTTTTTCAATAAAAGTTTTAAAATAAAGCTGTAGTGTTGTTTTCTTTAGGACGACAATTTTATCATTCCACCCTGTACATATTATAGGAGTGTCAAAGTATCCTAGAATGTGGTTTTTTTTTTAATAAGTTCAATTTAAAAGAATAAAAGATGATAATAATAATATAAGAAACATGTCCAAAGTACAAAAGAAAAAAGTATTACTATATAAAAATCTCAGTTTTAGAGCTGTTTCCAAATAAATCGATAATGAAGACACATATAAATGCCAAAAGAATAGAGCACCCAGTAAAGATCAGAAATGATGTGTAAAGTGTGCTGAACTGAAGAATTAATATGGGGAATAGCACATATTTCATAGTTGTAGGTCATTCTCTTGGTTGAACTGAGAACTTTTCAGCACTTATTCATATCTGCTCAGATTTGTATTTCCTGAGGTAAAAAATACTATTAATGAAACTTAATTAATTTTTCAGTTTTTAGATGCTAATAAAGCAGTTATATTTTTTGTCTAATCAGAGAGTATACTAGAAAAAGCAAATTCTATGGAGAGTCAAAAGTTTTGCAATATTTTGGTACATGTACATCAATGAAATTCAATGTAATCTAGAAAAAAGGATTTACGAACATGAACGATCAATTAAATTAAAGGATGACAGAAATGCCCTTTTCTCACACGTTAGATCTCAAACACACTTTCAATTTTTCCCAGGCTACATTAATTAAACCCATACAGTGCAAAAATCCTGTTGACAGTTAGAATCTACAGCCATCTCTCAGTCCAAACACATTAAATAATGATCTGGCTTCTACCAGATTTCACCCTACTTGGCAGACATTATTTTACGTGAGAATAATATTAAAATAGAAAATGGACAGGAAAAATTTTTTGTAACAAAAATTGACATCTTTTCCCCCACCACACTTCTATTCTTTTAGACGATTTTCATTTCTGTTGGTCAAGTTTTTGAGGAAATTTGATATGCTTGATGATGGCTTTAGCCTTCTCACTGTCTACTTAGACATGACATAGATGTTCCAAAAATAAGTCACAGTCACCCCAATAACCCCCCCACCATTCTGATATATATCTCTATCTTTCCTTTCTTCTGTTTCCTTCTTATAACCTCTCCTTTTTTTGTTTTTATTTATCTATTTCCTCCTATGCTGAACTTTAGAAAAAACTTGTCATTCTGATGAAGTCTTTTTGAAATAAAGACAAAATATCATTTTTGAATCTTTGGTCAATATTTCAGTTTATCCACTTTTCCACTAATTTTTTTTACATCTTGTCAGATTTACCAAATCTAACATTTCTCCATTTTGTGACAAGTATATAATGTGACTGAAGCTGATTAAACAGTAATTAGTAGTATTTTAGTAGTTGGTGCATTGATACATTGAACATTGCTTCACTGTATGAAATTTGAAAGTCACAAAAGAATCTGGTCAGCTGAATAATTTAAAGTCCTGTGATTACATTGCTGCTTGTCAGAGCAGCATGCTTTTTATTGTCTTACGATCCTACATGAAAATTAACAATAGTCTTAAATGAGTTAGAACCACCAATGTGCATTGTCTAAATTGTAAATTGTAAAGCAGGTAAAATATCATGGGCTCTTTGCATTGAGTAAGTTTGTACTTCCTGGTCCCATTTCATTATAAAAATCTAATTCAAGAACTTATGCTTTACAAGTTTACACTGTGCCATAACACCATGGAAGCAAACAATAAGATTTATTGTGTGAAAGGTGAAGGCACAGTTGTTCACAGTAAACAGATGGTTCAAGAAATTTAGTTTAGGTTGCAAGAACCTTGATGATCAGACAAAGTCAGGTTGGCCTAAAATTGGGGTTTCTAAGGCTGTGCCCAAGCCTAGAGGCAAATCCAACAAGTAGCACTTGGAGTATCAGGAAAACTTGGCATCTCACAGTCTAGTGTGGTTCGTCACCTCCATGACCTTGGCAAAACCATTTGAAGCTGCCAAATTGTGCCTCACATAAGTAAAATATTACAAAACTTTTGACTCATCCTCATACTATAAATGAATCTTTCATTTTTTTTTTCAGTTTTGAGATGCTTTTGAAGTGGTCATTTTTATCATCTAATCAGAAAATATACGAGACAAAGCAAATAAATTCAAAAGATGACTGAAATAGTAACATAACTAGAATGATTGATTTTAATGGCATGTCAACCCATCTGGGGTCATTTTATGCCTAGAGGTTAGGGTATCACATTCATTGTATGTTCATAGTTACATTTTTTTCTCTAGCTGTTTCTTAAGAGGACTTTTTTTTGCACACAGTCCTGTTGAATATAAATCATTTTTAAACATATCTATTTGACCCATAGATGGAATTCTAAAAGGTACAACAATTACTCCAGGTCAGAGTGGATCTAGGAGTAATGTCAATGAAGGGGTACACAATACTCTCCAGAATTAAAGCATCACTATCAGATGCAGATGAGTGTCATATCCAGATATCTCTTTTTTGGTGAAGAATGTGGTTCTTACCCCTCTGCAGGGGATACATTTAGCGTATTCTAAGCCCAGTCAGCAGAGCACAGCATAACTGCAACACTTGAACTAGAGTGAAGGTTAATCAATTGCAAGTAAGCAGATTAAGTGAAAAAGGTAAGCGTTGTACTGTAGAGGGAATCTTAATTGCTTAAATATCATTTAGATAAAAAAGAAAACATTGGAAATCCAAAAGAAAAATGACTAGACGGACAGGAGAGACCATCTAGGCCATATTTGAGATAATTAGAAAAGACAAAATTTGTTGCATTAGAAAAACCTAAGTGGTCAACCTGATAAGAAAAATTAGGTTGCTTGATAAATTTTGAAATTTTCCTTTACCTATGCATTTTGAACATCAGATTTGTCAGAAAAAGACAGTTATGTGGTGGTAATTTACTAAGCTTTTTGCTTAGATGTGGCACAAGGCCATATGAAAGGGGCACCCAATGAGACTCGAACTCACTCGTGTAGGTTTGCTAGTTGAGCTTGCTAACCATTACACCACCAGAGGAACCTTAAAAAGACAGTTATGTGGTGGTAATTTACTAAGCTTTTTGCTTAGATGTGGCACAAGGCCATATGAAAGGGGCACCAAATTAGACTCGAACTCACTCGTCTAGGTTTGCTAGAAAAACCTAAGTGGTCAACCTGATAAGAAAAATTAGGTTGCTTGATAAATTTTGAAATTTTCCTTTACCTATGCATTTTGAACATCAGATTTGTCAGAAAAAGACAGTTATGTGGTGGTAATTTACTAAGCTTTTTGCTTAGATGTGGCACAAGGCCATATGAAAGGGGCACACAATGAGACTCGAACTCACTCGTGTAGGTTTGCTAGTCGAGCTTGCTAACCATTACACCACCAGAGGCGCCTTAAAAAGACAGTTATGTGGTGCATTCAATAAGTTTCCAGACTTTTTTGTTCTGGCATTTAAAATTGCCATAGACTCTTGAAAATTCACTATGTTAATGTTATACATCTTATGAGATGACTGACCAATTTTTATGATTTCAGGTTCAAATGAACAGCTACAGCAGCAATTGGAATACACCCGACTAAAGCCTGATTGTCACAGCTGGTGAATTTCAAAAATGCAATCTGGCTGTCAGGACACTTTAGAAGAATGATATGCAATAAAATTCTGTTTTAAACTTGAAAAAATGTCACAGAAATGTATGGAATGCTTCAGACTGCTTTTCGAGCATCTTGCATAAATCGAGCATCAGTTTTTGAGTGGCATAAGAGATAGAAGGAAGGCAGGGAGTCTGTGAGGGATGATGAGAGGTGTGGGAGGAGTAAGGAAGTCAATACACCAGAGTTGATTGGCCATAGGGTTAGGGTTACTGTGTTGAGGTTTTAAGGGAGTTCAGGAAAAGATTCTGTCGGAAGAGCCCAGCACTCTTCAAATCGGGTCAGTGGCATTTCCACCAGGACAATGCACCAGTCCACAACTCCATCCTTTTCACAGACTATTTGAGCAAGATGGGCATCAAGACAGTTCCTCTCCCTGCCTATAGTCCAGACCTTGCTCCCTGTGACTTTTGCTTATTCCCTAAGCTCAGAGGCTGTCGTTATGAGACAATTGAGGAGATGAAAGAGGCTGTGACGAAGGTCATTGACACGCTCATACAAGAGGACTTCCATGGGGCCTTCCAGAAGTTGTTGTAATGGTGCAAGTGCATTGCAGCCGGAGGAAACTACTTCGAAGGGGACTAGAGTTTCATGTGTGTACTATCAATAAAAGTGCCCATACGAAAAAAGTCTGGAAACTTATTTAATGATCCTTGTATTCCTACCTAGGAAGGAGGGCCAGAGAAAGTGGAAGGAACAAGCGAATTCTAAGACCCTGTTGAGAGATACAAATTAAAGTAAGTTGAGAGAGTTGATCCAGCCCTCTGACCATCAAAATGGAGTTGGTTGATTTCTCAAATTTGGAAAAGCTGTTTAAAAAAAATATTGGGACAATGAGAACTTGACTTGAGTAAACATACCAACCAACCAACCAACCCCCATGCCAGTTGGACACAGGACGCAATATAAGCTGGAGGTTTTGACATTTAAGATAGAGGGTCGGGAGAGAGTCCAGAGAGAAGTCAGAGTTGAGATAGCATTTGACCAAATTGGTCTACCATCACTCCTAAAATGAGACTTTCTACCAGACTTCAAATACTAAAGACTTGACTTACTACGAGACTGTTTACTCAACTTGAACCAAATAGGAAAAATTAGAACCACTGTATACAACAAAGTGTATATAACAATAAGTGTTGTTACATTTCTAACCTGTGTTGACTTCCTTGTTTACTTTTTGTGTGGGCTACATTATTTGGATTTGAACCGAGGATGTTTTTACATAATTATAGTTATTTAAAATAGCATTTTGCTTTTTATAAATGGTTATAAAAATTGAACAAAACTAAAAATTAGTAGAAATACAGAATATTCTTTAAAATGTTGCAATTTACATTTAAAACAATATATTTTTATTTTTTTCTCTCTTATTTCTTAATTGTGGTTTTTATCTTTGTCTGAATGTTTCTCTTTTTTGTCTGCTTTCAACTTTTCTGTCTTTTTTTGTGAAGTTTTTGTGCCAAATATTTCATCCTTTGAGGGCACAATTTTGATGCATGGTCGGAGGGAACTCCAAATATAACTCAGCTCAGGGCTATTTTGCAGACAGGGATAAGGTTCTCGAAAGCACTTGTAATAATCCGAAGGTGCATGACATACAAATTCCATGTATTCCAACTTTCTTGGAAGATCTTCCTCAGGTCCTGAAATTAAAAGACAAAAAGAAGAAATTTTTGGAATTGGTAAACATGGAAGAAATCTATCTTTGTAAAGAATTTTCCCTTAAACCTGCATTAGTCCTATGGAGTGTTTTGGCACTGCATATTTTCTTTCTTTCTTTCTTTCTTTTTAATGGCATATCAACCTTTCTTAGGTTATTTAATGCCGAAGCCATTCTCCTAGAAAAACAGTAGTGGTACTATTTAACCCATAGCTGGGAGGATAAGGGGGTTCATACCTTTCCCAAGGATATTTGCCCGAAAGTGAACGTAATAGCGCGATTGGAGTACGAACTCGCTCACTACGATTCCGCAGTCCATCGCTTTAACCACTACACCACAAGGACACCCCACTGCACATTTTATAGATGCTCATAATTCTCAGCTAACAGTTTGATCAATACTCCTTGATTAAATGAGGTCACTGAATCAAGACCACAGAAAGAGAAAGTCTGCTCGATTTTGAACAAAAATGATGACCAAATGTGATGTCACCAAAAGTAGTCCATGAGGTTAGCGAGACAGCAGTAATCATAATGTAATATCAATAATGAATGATTGTAAACTTTAAAAAAATTAGAAAAATTTTAAATTACATTAAAAAAAATAAATAAAGAAAGAAACAGGGTTGGATTTTATATTGAATATTAATTGATTATTTTTTTAAATGGATGTTAACAAAAAAAACAAAAAAAAAACTGTTGTTCCTGAATACTGCATTAAAGTAAATAAACTAAACATCACGTTATGTTTCATTAAATTTTAAAGACTGAAATTCGTTCATTATTTGAATTGTTTCAAATTTGAAAACAAATTTTTAAAAAATTATAAAATCAGCATTGTTTTAATTTGCATATTTTTATTCTAATTTCAAAAATTATTCTGTAAAATCATAATATTATTAAGTGATTATTACTCAAATACAGCAACAACTTAAATAGGAATTAGTGAATAAACAATAATTAAATAAATAAACAAATAAATCACAAGTAAATGATAAAAAAATTAATATAAACAAATAAATCAAATAATACAAACAAGCAAATAAATTAGATACTAACAATAAATAGATTTATAAATGAGATAATACTTATGGAAAAATAAGTTATGAGCTAAATGTTTCAAGTTTTTTTGCTTAACTTGTTACTAGTAATATCACCCCCCCCCCCAAACAAAAATGATTTAAGAGAGCATTTCTAGAGTTCTAAACATTCATTCTATTTTTTTTTTATACTAAAACCCTCATCACAAATGTCAACATTTAAAAAAAAGCTCATAATCTTCCAAAACATTCAATGTTATGTGCATGATTAATTTCCTTTGATTTATTGTGTGAAGAAAAGAATCTTTTATCAGTTTAATCATCATCATCATAATCATGTCGTGCCACTAGCACAGATATCCCTGACCCTCTCTCGCCACTTTTCCCTATCGTTCATCGCCTCTGGCAGGTCTTCAGGGCCATATTCCATATCCTCACATAGCTGCTGAATGTATGTTTGTGCTGGTTGTCCTGCTTTTGCCCTGCCATAGGTGGGGGTCCATAGGAGTACATCACTTATGAGCTCGTCCCTGCTTCTCCAGCAGTGTCCTGCATGTCTGGTTCGTCTAACTTGGATAGTTTTTGTGATGGGAGGCAGGTGGCCGTATAGTTGGTGTCTTGTGGGGTGTTGCCACCAGGACTTGTTCAATATTGCTTGCAACATTTTTGTGTAATTGCCGTCTAGCTTCTTCTCCAGCCGTTTTGTTAGCGTCCAAGTGGTGCATCCTTACAGCAGTATCGATACGACAGCTGCCTGGAAGAAACTGTGTTTCATTTTATTGGTCAGGTCTGATTTCCATATGATCGATAGCCTATCGATAGCTGTCCATGCCTTTGTTAGCCGCGTGTCGATGTCCTTTTCGGTTGATGTGACGCTGCTTCCTAGGTAAGTGAATTTGGACTACATAATTATATAGAACACAATTTATACTTGTATCATTAAGATATTAGAAAGAACCTTCTATTAATCACCTGAAAAGAAGTTTATTTCAAGTATTTCTTTCGCATTATCTTTTCCAGACATTAAATTTTTGCAACCATGGCTTTAATTTTCTTAAAAACTGCATTACATAACCTCTGCATCTGTTAACATCATCCTCTTTAACATCAATTTTAAATTAAAACACATCTAACTTTGGTTCCTCAGTCCATTCATCTGAGTTTTGTTCTTGAAAATTCTTCAAATCAATTTTAATGTATTGTTGATTAATTGGTAAGCTCAATTTTAAAATTGATAGCACTCTGATTTTTTTTTTTACACTCAAACATTTGCTGTATTGAGATGTTTTACTGATCACCATTAAGTTACTGGTATTGACCAAAACTTGTCTTGAGGTGATCAGTTTGAAATTTGCCAGGTAATATGTATGGCATTTTCAATTCTTCGATTCAACACTTAGACGGTCCTAGAAATTCATAGGTTGTATGATGCAAAGCAGTGAAGGGTTCCTTAATTAATTTGCCATTTCTTCCAGAAATGCTATTCCAAGATTCTAACCAATCAGAGTACAGAGAGAAATAGAACTCTTTCTTCATTTACTATAAGTGGATTACAGTATTTATTTCTAAGCTGACAAATTTTATATGGTGTTTTTACAATCAGAATAGTCCACCAAATATAAAATATGTTTATATATTTTGTAACTTCTGAAAAATTAGGCAAAAATTTCTGCCAATAATCCCTGAATAGTGTACTCATTGAAAATTTGTAGAACTAAATTAACATTTTGCCTTTGAGATCAATATATAACAATATTTCAAAACTGATTGAGATTTTAGGGCATTCTGTTTCTGTAAGGTACAAAATGGTGCATTTTGGGTATCATCTAATTCATGGTCTTCATTATAACAAAATTTAGGAAACAGCATCTTTTAAACCAAGCCAATTGTTTCTAACACATTTTAAGATATGAACTGAATCAAATAGGAAGAAAAGTAGTCTAGACTTCATAACTAGGTGTGGATATACAATTGAAAGCTTTGGTGAACTACAAAAGAAAGATATAGCATTTTTTATTTATAGCATTATTATCTGTTACGATTAATAATACTTGAAAGTCTATCTCCTCTAATCCAATTATTATATGTTTGACTATATCAAATAAATTGTTGGTTGGTTGGTTTACGGTGCATCAACCCTTTTCAGGTCATTTAATGCCAAATTAAGTCATTTTGGTTTGGTTTTATGGCACATCAACCATTGTAGGTTATTTAATAGCAAATCCATTTTTATACATATAAACAGTTCTATTTTAAATAATTCAGTTTAGCATAAGTACACTGTTTAGTTCTATTCAACCTATAGATAGGATCCTATCAGGTGCTACCACTCTGGGCCAGAGTGGACCTGGGAGCAATGGCAATAAAGGGGTACTTCGTATTACTCAAAGCTCCAGCATCACTGGAACCTCACCATCAGATTGTTTAGTGTCATATCCAGGACACTCATTGGGACGAGTCTTACCTCACTGCAGAGGTGCAGTCGGTGTATTCTACAGCCTCAGCTGACTGGACAAAAATAAATTGTCAGCTTGAAAACATTTAGTTAGCATAACACGCTTAACGTCCTTATATTGTGAGAAAGTATTAAAGCAAAAACACTTGTTGTAGCTCCATTGCTGTCATTAGATAAGCCAACAATATTGCCACCATTATAATCAAAATAAGGTTTCAGTTGAATTCAATCAACAAGTAAAGATACTGTGGTGTCTTTTTGTACTTAAATTTACTTTTTAGTATACATAAGAAAATTATCATGTTGCTCAATCAAAGAATTCATATATGTTGATAAGGTTAGTCTTTTTAATGGTTGAATAGCTGTGGTATTTTGACCTTCGACCCGGCCAAAAATGCCATTCAGAGTGATGCACCGGAAGGAAGTGACACATTCTAATGGCAGTTATGAGAGGAAATCGCGTGGGTGGAAATTGGCTGATGAAATGGGACGAGGTAAAAAATTCCCATGGTACACTCATAGACTGATGCACCGGAAGAGAGTGACCTGTGAACTGCATGACAGTTATTTCCGCTTGACGATGATCAAATATGCGATTCCAAAGATCGAGTAGGTGACTGAAAGAGCGTTGAACTATTATATAACTCAGTCAAGACAGAAGTTAGACAGTTAGAGATCGGACGGAGTTATAGACGAGATGTGGTAAAGAAAGCCACACCAGGCTGAAGGGGCTCGGGGCCCCTGATTGAGTTGGGGTCCAGAGAAGTTGCTGATAAGATGCAGTAAAGAAAGCCATCACCCAGCAGAGTGAGCCCCTGGGCCTCCGGTTGAGCAGCCCTGGAGAACGAGAAAGACACAACGTTGACGGCCATAAGAGTGGGGGTCAAAATGTTGCAGTTATGTTCGGTCTCCAACTCCCTCTCACCATAAAACCTTGAATAACCTTTTTGAACGTTACAAATAAAGTCAGAGGTACTATTTACCAACCCCTCCGCTCGGGCAGGATATGACACAAGGTCAATTTTTAAGCGGAGTTTAACAGGTTTGAATTCAGAGTTTTTCCTTCTCCTAGACTAGTTGCCTCACCAAGGCTGAAGAACCTAGTCTGTCCTACTATTTACCCATAGCTGGAGGGAGAATAAGGGGGTTCATACCTTTCCCAAGGGTATTTGCCCGAAATACAAATAAAGTCAGAGGTACATATTTTTATAAAGAAGTCTTCCTGCGTCTTTATTATTGTGTTGTTATGATACGGCATATGAGAATATAACATAGCTACGTAGAATTATATTTTTGCTGTCTCTTAACAACCTGTATGTAATCATATCTTCATGAATATCATGGATTTGTAAATTTAAAACTTACCAAGAATATAGGTACTTGGATCAAATCTGTTTCTTGGGCTTCCTTGTGTGGGAAGAAGCCAAGAAATGACTGCACTTTTCTCATTATATTGGTCCTGTAAGAGTCCACGGATTTGAGCATAGTAAACAGAAACACCATCCTCATCTAGTAATGATACAACGTCTCCAACTTGGTAATAAATACCCTGAAATGAACAATAAAACGATTAAAAAATAAAGAAAGGTAATATTGAATAATCTGTAAGCATATTTTTTCTATAAAATTAAATCTTTGTAAAAACAAAAAAAACAACTCATACACATAGACGACTTCATTCAGAAAGGGAAAAGCAGTGATTTAACAGATGGTAGGGAGAATTTGATAGATTTTGTGAAAGTGTCTGTGCAAGTGCAGATATATACATATATGTATGTATGTATGTATGTATGTATGTATGTATGTGCATTGTGGAAATGAATATGGCGTAATGATTATTGTTGTAGGAAATGGATTAGACAAGCCAAGTTCAATTCCAAGAGATGACTGTGTTTCAATTTACAAAAATGCTCTTGAAAAGGAACGGATCCTTCTCTTTTCTTACCGGCTATGGGTAAATAGTAGGGGAGATTGAGCTCTCAAGCAACTCATTTAGGAGAAGAAAAAACTCTGAATTCAAAATCAGAGAAATGTTATTCAGAGAATCTGTTGTATACTCTTGCTCCATTCTTTTGCTAACAGTCAATCCAAAAACTATATTTTTAACATTTCACTTCAAATTTTTTTTTTAATCACACTTTTGTATGTAATAATCATTTGTTATGCTAGATATATGGTATCACTTATTCCTATGCGTAATCATATAGTTTTAAGTAATAATTTGTGTTTAATAATCCTTTGTTGGCACACAGTTATATAGTATCAAGTATTCTTATCTAAAACTAATCATTTTTAAAAAGATCTACTTGACCTATAAATGGAACCCTAACAGGTACTACCACTCCAGGTCAGAGTGACATTGGTTTGGTTTTATGGCATCCGGGACATTGGCCCAGCGGTTAGAGTGTTCGCCAATGGCCCGGGAGACCTGGGTTCAATCCCAGGTCAAGTCATACCAAAGACTTTAAAAATGGAACTTGACACCACCTTGCTTAACACTCAGCATTATAAGGTACGGTTCAAGGGTAAAGTGGAGCAATCCAGGGAATGGAGTAGCGCCCTCCCCTACACCTTGGTGTAGTAGCTATCGAAAAGGGAGCCTTCGGGTCACCCTCGACTATGGTCGCTAACTATAACTCTTATAGATTATTTAATGCCAGATCCACTTTTATACATATAATCAGTTCTATAGGACCCTATCGGGTGCTACTACTCCGGGCCAGAGTGGACCTGGGAGTGATGGCAATGAAAGGGTACTCTGCATTCCCTAAAGCTCCAGCATTACTGGATCATCACGATCAGATTGTTTAGTGTCATATCCAGGACACTCGTTGAAGGAGAGGCTCTTACTGCTCTGCAGAGAAGCAGTCGGTTTATTCTGTAGCCTCTGGGAAAAGAGTGACATTGGAGTATTGACAACACAGGAGTACTCAACATTCTTCAGAGCTCCAAAAATAGTCTTGCCACCTGATGCAGTTTATGTCATACCCAGAACATTCCCTTTTTTCTAGGGGGTTGTTGTTGTCTTATCCCTCTGTAGAAGATGCAGTTGGCATATTCTATGACTTACCGACAAGGCAGTCATATGATGTCATTTGTTTTGTTAGGATGGGTAAACTAGTAAAGAAATAAGTAATAATAAACAAATAAATAAATAATAAACTCAAGTAATAAGTTACTTACATTGTAATAAACACTCTCACCAGTGACGACAGTTGATACTGCAGTTGGGGCTTTGAGTGGTTGCTGTAAAAATAGATTATGTAGATGAAAGATCATATAAGAAATGCAGAACTGAACATGAAGTTGGCACTCCCCACCAAAAAACAAAGGAAAAAAAAGGCTGAACACAGCAATTATTGAAGCAACAACAGCAAAAATGTGAATATTCATCCAAACAACCCAATGGATCAACAACATTTATATAACAGATATCTGTTATATAAAACATTGATTGCTGATCCATGAATTTATTCAAGAGCCTTTCCTGGCTTTGTTTTGGGGTACCCTTTTGTGATGTAATAGGCCTTGGCACTTTGGATAGGGGATGGGAAAGTAAAAATTGAATGGGCATTTGTTTATTGGCAGTCTGATTTGTAAGATTAAAAAAAATCAGTTGGGACTTAGACTGAAAGAGCATAAATTGAATATTTTGAGACTTAAGTGAAACTGACCACTTTCATTGAGAGAGGCAGGCATGCCTTATAAATAAAAAAGTGTTGTTCCTTTCCTCTGTTGACTGAACAAAGCTACTCCATGTCTTTCCTTTGACACCAATCATATAAAGACCCAAAGTATTAGGAAAAACTTGAGATTTTTGTGACCATCATGTTTGTCTGTTATCCTTTCTTACTGTCAGGGTCAAGTGACAACCTTTTTTTTCTGATACACTCAAGAATATAATCTAATTTTAATTTTTTAAATGTACAGATTTAATCTCGCCAATCTGACAGCTTTAATGTTTTTTTTTTGTTTTAATGGCAAATCAACCTTCATTGTTTATTTTATGCCAAAACCATCCTTGCAAAAAGACAGTAGTGAAACTATTTACTTATGGCTGGGGTTATAAAGGACTTCATACCTTTCTCAAGATTATTAGTCTGAAAAAGAATGTAATAGCATGACTGGGTTTGAACTTCCTTACTATGATATTGTAGTCCAACATGTTAGTCACAACAGCACAGAGATTCCCCCTTGATAGATTGGGATCGGGATTTGAATCTGGCTGTTATTAGTTTGTAGGTATTAAAAAAAAAAAAAAAAAAAAAAAGATTTGTACAAAAGTTAATTTTATTATCAAAATCTTTGTACGATGAAACATTGGAGAAAATTCTGATATAAAAATGATCTATATACACCCTACGGTGAAAGGGAATAGTGTGAAAAGTTGTCTACAAATAAAACAAAAAATATTGCAACCATTTGTCCGGTAACTTGGTTTTGGTTGTGGGAGCATCACGTGGGTCGTTTGTCTTGGGCATGAATAACCAAGTGGAACCCATCCTTCTTCAGGTCTACAACTGGTTTGATTTTTCCTTCTCCTAGACTAGTTGTCATACCAAGGTTAAGAGCCAGTTTGCCCTACTATTTACCTATAACTGGAAAGAGAATAGTTGGATTAATACCTTTCCTGAGAGTAATACATGAAATTCAAACAGCCTCATCCAGGAGTATACGGTAATAAATTGCATTAAAAAGTTTAAGTAAAAAATCACCTTGATTAAAAAAATAGCAAAAATTAAGTGATTATTAGATTTTAATAAATCTTTCAGTATTTATTTAATAAAAGATAACAATTACTTTAAAATAATTTTTATTTGTGAAGCATTGGTTAAATATGATACACCAGCATCAGGTTGCTCAGAGCATCTATTGTTGCTTAAGTGGTCACTCATCTAAGTATTGAACTGAGTTATTGTTGCTTAACTTAGGTGGTCTTGTGGGAACCATTGCTTTCAGCAGGATTTGACTGTAATAGATTATTTTAAAGAAGTTTCCTTTCAAAATTTTAAAGAAAAACATTTTTTTAAACATAAATTAGTTTAAATTAAAAAGGGGCTGGTTAGTTTAACAGCATGTAAACCCTTGTTGAGTTGTTTTACACTGAAGTCAATTCAAAAATCATCGTCTATTGTTATATAAGGTACAAAAATGTGAATTTTAAATAGGTAAACTACTTTATAATTAGTTGCAATATCGAAGTTCTAAGAGCTAATGTATTAATGTAGTTGAAAATTATATCTAACAGATTTATTTAGATGAGACCCTAACAGGGATTATCACTACAAGACAGTGGATCTGGGAGTAATGCAACAAAGCAGTAACTTTGGACTTGATAGAGCTCCAGAATAGGAGTCTCATAGTCAGATGCAGTTTAAGTTTGTACTTAGAACACTTAAAAGTGGGTGTACTTTGAGCTAAATTTATGCTGAAATTGTATCAGTATCAATAAAATATTTATTGATACAATCAGGTTAAATGTGTTTAAATTTTGTGTAAACATCTTTTGTTTATTAAAGGATAAATTTACTTGTTGAGATGATTCACAGGCACCTGCTCTAAAGTTTTGTTTGCTATAAAGAAATGCAACCATCCAAGATTGAGATTAACCTCTTCACTTGTTACAAGTTTGAAATCATGTTTGGATGTATAGTGAAGTTTATTTTTGTAGACCATAAAGTGGGTACTTGAAGCAAGTGAAGAGTGAAGTAACTGTCACGTGATATCCCACTGGGAGGAGGAAGATTAATACTTTAATAATATTTTGAATTAATAGTATCTCAAAAAAGTGACCATTAAGAGAGAATGTGGGTCACAGAGGTCGGGATGAGGACCAACAGATGTTTGTACCCAGTAACCGGACTTGGGTGGAATCTAGTAGCCCTAAGAAATCGGCTGGCCAGGAAGGAGGAAGAGAGAAGCCAAATGATTGGCTGGGACCTCAAAACGGAAGTGGGGATCCCTTCCCCTCAGCGGAAATAGATAGTAAGAAAGATGAGTTTTTGAGCAGGGTTCGTAGCGGGCAGATGAACCATAGCCATTTTACTCCGGGTGGAAGACAAAAGAATTACCGAGACACGAAGGACCCCAGGTTCTTCAAGCCAGTGTAAAAAAAATAGAACAAAGTCTATTAGCCCGTGAAAGAAGAAAGATTCTCCAGTGGAACCCCGTCGAAAAATAAGATAAGTAACTTTGGGGCCATTTCTCTTTTATACCCAAACTTTGTATACCACTCTCTCTCTCAATTTGAAGGAAAACAAAAGTCAAGAAAAGACATTTATATTCGTGGACTGTCCAATTATTATATGTTTTGACACTTTGAAAGTGTATATAACTGTAGTAAAGGAATTCATGTATTTTTATGTTACCATGTGGTCTATGTTGTTACTTTATGCTTCTCTTTCAGCTTCCATTCGCCTTATGTTATCTTGCTTAGAATTGTCCTATTAATTCCTTAAAAATATCACACGGGAAACCGGAGTTGCCGACTACTACAATATAATATTATTATGACTAAAACCTATAGGCTCATTATCTTCCATTGTCGAGGGGAAGGAAGTTTAGCGGCCTGGTGGGTGTGTGATAGTGTGAAATTTGGAACCCCTTTGCCAGTGGCGGTCAGTCTGGCTCTAAATTGATCCCTCACGTAATATGCCAGTTCTTATATGCCCAAGAGAAAAACTCTGAACAAGGACTTATTCCATAGGGGATCAAGTGCCAACCTACCCCGTCTTCACACGTACGAAAATAAAGTCCCGTTTTGGGATTTTAGTCAATTTCGCGTCACATAATGAAAATCTAACAACTAATCTTTTAACTTTAAGGCTTCAAGTCCAGTATTTGATGTAATGGCTGACAATATAAAAAAAAATCACAATAACTAGCCAATAAAGAGTGTGTGTGTGTGTGTGCAATTTGCTTGAAAGAAAATAAAACTTTTTAACAAGCAACTAGATTATTTTATAAATTTTTCTTAAATTTTATGAACACTTCAGATATTTTAATAATACAATTTTAAACTAGGAAAAAAAATCAAGAAATATATAATTTCCTGGAACATTCATTACTTCGCTATTCTTAAATTCTAAGAATTACTGGTTTGAAAAATCTGCTAAATTAACATTGTTACACTGTCTCTTCTTCTATCACCCAGCTCCTCTCTCTCTCTCTGTCATCTAGCCGTCACTGTGTCTCACATGCTATCGTCTAGTTCTCGTTATGCTGTCACTTCTGTCAAGACTCCAAGCTGTTTTATGTTTTGAAACTAAAGTAAATAATCAAAGTTTTTTTTCATCCTATTGACATATTAATTGAATATTGCTGCTGATATCACACAGTTGTACAAAAATCATTTGTTTATTTGAATGTTAATGTGTTATTATTTCAGAGATGAACATCAATAAAGTCCATTTTTTGTCTTTTATTTGAAAAAAAAAAAAAAAAAAAAAAAAAAAAAAAATTCTTAAGGATTACATAAAAATCAAATTTATTTCTAGGACAAAATGTCCAAATTTTGGAAACACATGTGCCATTATGAAGGTGAGGAAAGAGATGGTTTTAATTTAGGTGGGTGTAATGATTCACTATTAGGACTTGATCTTTGTACTGAAAGTATTTGGCATTTTTATACAAGATGTTTTGGAATGAGTCTGATTTTAGGAATGTGATAAAGAGGAATGCCAAAACAGTGTTTAAAGAGGAGCCTATAGTTATGTATTTACCCAACCCCTCTGCCATAAGAGGGATGCAACACAAGGTCAAATTTTTTTTTCATTTATGTAGACTGGTTGCCATACCAAGGTGAAAAAGTACAGTTTGTTTTATTTGCCCAAAGCTGGGGAAGGGGGAGAGAATAATTGGATTAATACCTTTCTCAAGAGTTTGGTTTATGGCATATCAACCATTGTAGGTTATTTAATGCCAAATCCTCTTTATACATATTTATTAAATATACATGATTTGGTATAGTTGGGTTTTATGGCATATCAACCATTGTAGGTCATTTAATGCCAAGTACTGTTTATACAAATATATTAAATATATATATGATTAGTAAACATATTTTGTAGATAACATTCTTAAACAAGCCTGAGTTCTTTTTTGCACACAGTTAAATGGTTTTAAGTATTGCTATATAACACTCACAATTTAACATTAGTTATTTGTTTGCACACAGTTTGTTCCATTTGACCTATTGATACAACCCTATCAAGTGCTACCACTCCAGGTCAGTGTGGACCTAGGAGCAATGGCAATAAAGGGGTACTTCATATGCTTCAAGGCTGGAACCTCACCATCAGATTGTTTAGTGTCATATCCGGCATACTTGTTTGGAGGTGGGAGTCTTACTCCTCTGCAGAGATGCAGTCTGTGTATTCTACAGGCCCAGCTAACAGGGCTCTCCAAGAGCATTAATTCTATGTGGAATGCAAACTGCCTCATCCAGGATTTGAACTCTAGTCACTGGGTTCATTTCTTATGACAATAACTATTATGCCATGTACACCTCCATGGATAGGCTAAACTTTTCAGTGCAGAAAATAAGATTAAAAGTAAACAAATCTTTTTTTCTATGCCTTTAGATGAATTTGAAAAAAATGACCAAATGATGTTAGAAAAACATAAAAAATTTTCATCTCTGAATTTAGACACACACACACACTGCTGGTGCTAGGATGAGGGCACTCTTCCGTAGAAAAAACAAAGTGCAAGGCCCAATTAGAAAATTGTTAGTGGAATCCTCTACTAGACAAAATCATTTCAGTTTTTGTAATGTTTTTTTCATCAAATCATCTAATCTCTCTTGTGAAATTGTAGACCAGGTTTTCATCAGTTTTAGTTTTGAAAAACTTCTCTAACATGTGTGCAGGGATTAATTTAAAAAAATGTGTCTAATTAGATTCCCTTGTATATATCAATACACATTTGTGTTTAAAAATATTGGAATTCAAGATTTGAGGCAGCAAAATCCTTATATGTTTGGAGCAGACATTGTATTACAGTTAAACTGATATTATCAAATAGCACAGAAATAGATCTTTAATTCGATATAATAATTTATAAAAATAATCACTAGAGTTATAATTTAATGACAAAATAAAAACCGTTATGCTGCTCATTTTAGCATGTTCCAGTTTTGTTGATGTGGTCTGTACTGATCCCCTTATTCCAAAATAAAATTCAGGCAAAACCTCCCAGAATATTTTCATCACATTTTCCAACAAATTAGGATTTAAATAGTTCTTCAATTTGATGTGCTATTATAGAATCAGGAAAGTTTAAAAATAAAGATGTTACTTTCTAACATCTGGATGTTGGTTAATAATGTTTTTATGTATATTTCGTATGCATTTTGTATTTAGGAAGAAAAAAAAAAAAATCAAATTTATAGGTAATTCTTATTTATAGTTGGAAAATTTTTTTCAACTACAGCCAGTCAGTGGTTAGACCCTTATTTCAAAATAGAATTCTAGTGAAATCCCTAAGAATATTTTTGTTTCATTTTCTGACCAAGTAAATCTCCATAATGATATATCATTTAACACATTTACATGAGTGAAAAACCTCTTAGACAAGCTGTTGAATTAATTATGAAATTTTTAAAAAGATATCAATTTCCAACCCTTGGATGTTAGTTAATAATGTTTTTTTGGCATCTTTTAGTTTGAATGTAATCAGAAGATATTTCTAAAAATTACAAGTAATTTTCATTTGAAGTTGGAAAAATTTTTGAATTTAGCTTTGAAAATGACTAAAATCAAAAAAGCTTGAAACAATTTAGTCCTTAAACTATACCTTCTGTTATTGAGAAAATTCTTGCTTATTTGATGATAAAATACTTTAAATATTTACAATGTTGGAAAATAATAAAACTTTTCAAATATATATTTTTACTGTTTGTGTAGTTTTATTGAATGAGAGAATGAGTTTTTCTTTCCTCTTTGCAAGGAAAAAAAAATTAATTCCAGAAAATAACTTTCAAATTTTGTTTTTTTAATTATCTAATTTTTGTTTATGTTTTGTTTTTTTGCTACTGGAGAAAAAGTCAACAGGTGTATTTATAACAACGTAGGAAGGACAAAAAATTAATGATACTGAAACAGCAAATTGTTGGAATAAAATATGAACAAGATGAAAATTAATTGTATTGTATTCTTATAGAAATGGTATATATTGGAAATATAGAAAATCTTTTTTTTTTTTTTTTTTTTAATAGAAATGGTATATATTGAAAATATAGGAAATCTTTTTTTTTTTTTTTTTTTTAATAGAAATGGTATATATTGAAAATATAGGAAATCTTTTTTTTTTATTTTATAGAAATGGTATATATTGAAAATATAGGAAATCTTTTTTTTTTATTTTATAGAAATGGTATATATTGAAAATATAGGAAATCTTTTTTTTTTTTTTTTTTAATAGAAATGGTATATATTGAAAATATAGGAAATCTTTTTTTTTTATTTTATAGAAATGGTATATATTGAAAATATAGGAAATCTTTTTTTTTATTTTATAGAAATGGTATATATTGAAAATATAGGAAATCTTTTTTTTTTATTTTATAGAAATGGTATATATTGAAAATATAGGAAATCTTTTTTTTTATTTTATAGAAATGGTATATATTGAAAATATAGGAAATCTTTTTTTTTTTTTATAGAAATGGTATATATTGAAAATATAGGATATCTTTTTTTTTTAATTTTTTTTTTTTATAGAAATGGTATATATTGAAAATATAGGAAATCTTTTTTTTTTTTTTTTTTAATAGAAATGGTATACATTGAAAATATAGGAAATCTTTTTTTTTTTTTTTATAGAAATGGTATATATTGAAAATATAGGAAATCTTTTTTTTTTTTTTTTTTTTTTAATAGAAATGGTATATATTGAAAATATAGGAAATCTTTTTTTTTTATTTTTTTTTTAATAGAAATGGTATATATTGAAAATATAGGAAATCTTTTTTTTTTTTTTTAATAGAAATGGTATATATTGAAAATATAGGATATCTTTTTTTTTTATTTTATAGAAATGGTATATATTGAAAATATAGGATATCTTTTTTTTTAATTTTTTTTTTTTTATAGAAATGGTATATATTGAAAATATAGGAAATCTTTTTTTTTTATTTTATAGAAATGGTATATATTGAAAATATAGGAAATCTTTTTTTTTTATTTTATAGAAATGGTATATATTGAAAATATAGGATATCTTTTTTTTTTTTTATTTTATAGAAATGGTATATAGGAAATCTTTTTTTAATATAGAAATGGTATATATTGAAAATATAGGAAATCTTTTTTTTTTTTTATAGAAATGGTATATATTGAAAATATAGGAAATCTTTTTTTTTTATTTTATAGAAATGGTATATATTGAAAATATAGGAAATCTTTTTTTTTATTTTATAGAAATGGTATATATTGAAAATATAGGAAATCTTTTTTTTTTTTTTTTTTTAATAGAAATGGTATATATTGAAAATATAGGAAATCTTTTTTTTTTATTTTATAGAAATGGTATATATTGAAAATATAGGAAATATTTTTTTTTTATTTTATAGAAATGGTATATATTGAAAATATAGGAAATCTTTTTTTTTTTTTTTTTAATAGAAATGGTATAGATTGAAAATATAGGAAATCTTTTTTTTTATTTTATAGAAATGGTATATATTGAAAATATAGGAAATCTTTTTTTTTTATTTTATAGAAATGGTATATATTGAAAATATAGGAAATCTTTTTTTTTTTTTTTTTTTTATAGAAATGGTATATATTGAAAATATAGGAAATCTTTTTTTTTTTTTTTTTTTTTAATAGAAATGGTATATATTGAAAATATAGGAAATCTTTTTTTTTTATTTTTTTTTTAATAGAAATGGTATATATTGAAAATATAGGAAATCTTTTTTTTTTTTTTTTAATAGAAATGGTATATATTGAAAATATAGGAAATCTTTTTTTTTAATTTTTTTTTTTTTATAGAAATGGTATATATTGAAAATATAGGAAATGTTTTTTTTTTATTTTATAGAAATGGTATATATTGAAAATATAGGAAATCTTTTTTTTTTATTTTATAGAAATGGTATATATTGAAAATATAGGATATCTTTTTTTTTTTTTATTTTATAGAAATGGTATATAGGAAATCTTTTTTTAATATAGAAATGGTATATATTGAAAATATAGGAAATTTTTTTTTATTTTATAGAAATGGTATATATTGAAAATATAGGATATCTTTTTTTTTTAATTTTTTTTTTTTTATAGAAATGGTATATATTGAAAATATAGGAAATCTTTTTTTTTTATTTTATTAAAATGGTATATATTGAAAATATAGGATATCTTTTTTTTTTATATATAGAAATGGTATATATTGAAAATATAGGAAATCTTTTTTTGTTTTATAGAAATGGTATATATTGAAAATATAGGAAATCTTTTTTTTTTTTTAATAGAAATGGTATATATTGAAAATATAGGAAATCTTTTTTTTTTTTTTTTTTTTTTAATGGATATGGTATATATTGAAAATATAGGAAATCTTTTTTTTTTTTTTATAGAAATGGTATATATTGAAAATATAGGAAATCTTTTTTTTTTATTTTATAGAAATGGTATATATTGAAAATATAGGAAATCTTTTTTTAATATAGAAATGGTATATATTGAAAATATAGGAAATCTTTTTTTTTTATTTTATAGAAATGGTATATATTGAAAATATAGGATATCTTTTTTTTTTAATTTTTTTTTTTTATAGAAATGGTATATATTGAAAATATAGGAAATCTTTTTTTTTTTTTTTATAGAAATGGTATATATTGAAAATATAGGATATCTTTTTATTTTTTTTATTTTATAGAAATGGTATATATTGAAAATATAGGAAATCTTTTTTTTTTATATAGAAATGGTATATATTGAAAATATAGGAAATCTTTTTTTTTTATATAGAAATGGTATATATTGAAAATATAGGAAATCTTTTTTTTTTTTTTTTAATAGAAATGGTATATATCAAATATATAGGCACTATAAATGTTTGTTAGTATTTTTTTACTAATGAAAAATAACTAGAATGCAAAATTCTTTAATTTATAAATTTTACAAAAATCAAAAACTCAAAATAAGATTTTTTTTTTTTTTTTTTTACATAACATATTTTTAAAGGTAATAGATAAGAAATCCGAACCAGACATGCAGGACACTGCTGGAGAAGCAGGGACGAACTCATAAGAGATGTACTCTTATGGACCCCCACACATGGCCGTGCAAAAGCAGGACGACCAGCACGAACATACATTCAGCAGCTATGTGAGGATACGGGATGTTGTCCTGAAGACCTGCCTAGGGCAATGAACGATAGGGAGGAGTGGCGAGAGAGGGTCAGGGATATCCGTGCTACCAGCGCGACATGATGATGATGATGATGATTTTCAAAGAATTTTTTTATAAGGATATAATTTATTAAGTGCTTCCAATTTATTTTCATTTTCAGTTGTAACTTGTACTTAATTTTGGTTTCTTTTGTTTAATGGCATATCAACTCTTTTTAGGTTATTTAATGCCAAAGCCATTCTCCTAGAAGAACAGTAGTGGTGCTATTTAACCCATAGCTCGGAGGATAAGTACTTAATTTTGAAAATTTGACCATGCATGTATCTTACCACAACAAATAGGGAATAGTATCCAAAACACCTCAAATGTAGTCTAACACGTGCTAAAGATGAAAGCCATAAAAGAGTTGACTCCTCCTCTCTCTCTCTCTCTCTCTCTCTCTCTGTGTCTCTCTCTCTGTCCACTACTAGATGACCATGATATAGGAGTGGAACCTTTAATATAAATACTATTAAAATTAGTAATAATTCAATCCTTCATTTGTTGAAATAGTATGCATACGTTTGGAAGTGATTCCGTTTCCAGAAGTTTTTTCACAGAGGTCAGTAAATTTATTCTACTAAACTATTCATTTAAAAATGCACATTTGATTTAAAATAGTAATGTCTTAAATCTCAGCTGTATTCTGTGTTGTTAAATGAAGAATGAAGACTTATGCGACTTAATTTTCAGGAAAAACTTTACTTTTGGAAGACGAACTTCTAAATTTGCTAAAGAAAACCCCCAAAATTGCCCCCCCCAAATGAAAAGAAAGGAAGAAAAAAAAAAAAATCCAAAACACCTCAAATGTAGTCTAACACGTGCTAAAGACGAAAGCCATAAAAGAGTTGACTCCTCCTCTCTCTTTCCCTCTCTCTCTCTCTCTCTGTCCACCCCACTAGATGACCATGAAATATACCCCAAAATTTCTTTGAATTTTAACATCCAGCAGTCCTGGACTTTAACTAAGTTAAAACTTAAAAAAAAAAAATAAAAAAATTTTTTTTTTTTTTTTTTTAAATTTTTATTTTTTATTTTTTTTTATTTATTTTTTTTTTTTTACTACTGCGTACACATGGGAAGCAGCATGATGTACGTCTGAGTCTTGCAGCTTAACGCTCAGGATTGTCAGTTCGATCGGGGAACTACTGCTGCTCATCTATAAGAGTGGCTTCTGTAGATGAGAACAAAAACAGCCATCGAAAGATAACCATGACTCGTACTCAAACCAGATCCATAAACCGCATCGCTCTTCACGCGGGTAAAAAAGGGGCGCGTCCTGCTGAGGTTGGAGCCCTGGCCTCAGTGTTTGAAAAATCAGCTACAGAGCTCAAACTCAAACAAAAACTACTAAAATGCAAACAAACAATACAGATAGCGACATTTAACGTGAGAACCCTAAATAGAATAGGTCAACTATCAGAGCTAACTGCATCAGCCGTAGAACATAAGATAGACATAATTTGCATACAAGAGCACCGATACACGCACACCGAAGATATCAAGTATCACGAAACTGGTAATGGATGGATGCTGGTGACTGTATCGGCATGGAAAAACTCTGTCAACGCATCGGTAGGAGGGGTGGGAATACTTCTAGGACCAAGAGCGTTAAAAACACTGAACAGCATTGAGAGAATACAACCTAGGATGATGGCCGCAACGTTTAATGGCAACCCCAATTATCTCCTGCTACAGCCCTACCAATGTTAGCGAAGAAAACGAAATAGTCACCTTCTACGAAGATCTATCCTCCCTAGTACGTAGCATTCCGAAACACAACATGCTAGTCATTGGCGGAGATATGAATGCACAAATCGGGAAAAACAGACACAACAAATACAGCCTACACTACGCGTCAAACAGGAATGGACAGCATCTAATAGATTTCATGATAGAAAATAGATTAACATGCCTCAATACAAACTTTCAAAAAAGGGAGGGGAAATTATGGACCTACACATACGCGAATAAGAGTAAAGCACAGATAGACTACGTCCTTATAAACGGGAAATGGAAAAACAGTGCGATGAATTGCGAGGCATACTCCTCTTTCGAGGGTGTGTCCTCCGATCATCGAATAGTTACGGCCAAAGTACGACTAAGCCTACGAAAAAATGCCACACGTAAAGCGACAACCAAGCACTATGACTGGGCCCTACTCAACAACAGAGATATTAGAGATAAATATGCATTGGAATTAAGAAACAGATTCGAAGCACTACAAGAGAAGGCAGAAATAGGTACCCCAAATGACGAATATGAAAATTTTGTAGAAGCACACCTTGAGGCGGCAGCAAAGTGTATTCCAACAAAATCTAGAACTAAATATAGAGCCCCTTGGGAAACGCTAGCGGTCAGAGAAAAACGTACACTTGTGAAGACTGCCTCCAAAAGCTATCAAAAGAACCCAACAAACACAAATGCACGAGAACTAGAAAAGGCACAACATCAATTAACAGGAATATACCTAAAAGAACAGGCAGAATACATACAAAATCAGATAGATAAGATTAGAGACTCGGTGGAAGACAGACAATCCAGGATAGCCTGGCAAACAATAAACGAAGTAAGTGGAAGGAAGAGCACAGCCAAAGCAAAATTGAAAGCTGCAAGCCAAAAAGAAAGAGTAAAACTGTGGGAACAGCATTTCAAAAATCTACTAGGAAACCCACCGGAAATAACGGATGAACCGATCACCAGAATTATTAGCAAGCAATTAGACGTAAAACTAGGTCCTTTCACCAAAGAAGAACTCGACTCAGTTCTCAGAAGAATTAAAAATAGGAAAGTGGCAGGGCTAGACGAGATCCCCCCAGAAGTGTGGAAGACTAGACAATTCGACGATATACTGTTCCGGCAATGCAACGCAGTCTATAGTCAAAATAGGATAGAGAGATGGACGAAGGGATGCATCCTTCCATTCCCTAAAAAAGGCGACCTCGGACTAGCCAAGAACTACCGAGGGATAACACTTACATCCATAGCAGCCAAAATCTACAATGCCCTACTACGAAACCGCATAGAACCCAAAATAGACAACATCCTTAGGAAAAACCAAAATGGCTTTTCGAGAAATAGATCCACAACCTCACAAATACTGACCATCCGTAGAATCCTGGAAGGCGTTTGGGCAAAAAACTTACAGGCGACATTACTATTTGTCGACTTTACCAAGGCCTTCGATTCCATCCACAGAGGGAAGATGGAGCAAATCCTACTAGCATACGGCCTACCAAAAGAAACAGTAGCAGCGATAATGATTCTCTACAGAAACACCAAAGTGAAAGTACGTTCACCAGATGGAGACACGGAATACTTCGACATTGTCGCAGGAGTACTACAAGGAGACACACTAGCCCCGTACCTCTTTATCATCTGTCTAGACTATGTGCTTAGGACTTCGATCGACAAAATCAGAGAAAATGGCTTCCAGCTGACTAAGAGAAGAAGCAAAAGGTACCCCGCAAAAACAATCACGGACGCCGACTACGCTGATGACTTGGCGATACTAGCGAATACGCCTAATCAAGCAGAGACACTACTGCATAGTCTGGAACGAGCCGCAGCTGGCATTGGCCTCCATGTCAATGCAAACAAAACTGAATATATGTGTTACAACCAAACGGGCAACATTGCCACACTAGACGGAGCCTCTCTGAAACTAGTCGACAAATTCACCTACCTAGGAAGTAGCGTCTCATCAACCGAAAAAGACATCGACACACGACTGACGAAGGCATGGACAGCTATCGATAGGCTCTCGATCATATGGAAGTCGGACCTAACTGAAAAAATGAAACGCAGTTTCTTCCAGGCAGCGGTTGTGTCGATACTGCTATATGGATGCACCACATGGACGCTTACGAAGCGGCTGGAGAGGAGGCTGGACGGAAATTACACAAGAATGTTGAGAGCAGTATTAAACAAGTCCTGGCGACAACACCCCACGAGACTCCAACTATACGGACACTTGCCCCCCATCACGAAAACTATACAAGTTCGACGAACCAGACACGCAGGTCACTGCTGGAGAAGCAAGGACGAGCTCATAAGCGATGTACTCCTGTGGACCCCCACATATGGATGTGCAAGAGTGGGACGACCAGCACGAACATACATACAGCAACTATGTGAGGACACAGGATGTAACCCTGAAGACCTGCCGGAGGCGATGAATGATAGGGAGAAATGGCGAGAGAGGGTCAAGGATATCCGCGCTGGCGGCGCGACATGATGATGATGATGATTTTAGAGAAAATAAGCAATAAAATTAGCAAAAATGGATGTAAATTAAGGTAAATGGGATTTTTGAGATTCCAATGATTTCTTTTTTTTTTCGGTTTATGTAGTGTAAAAATAACTTGGTCACTATGGGAAGGTCTACTTTTTAAGATGTTAATTTTAAACTTGATCAAATCAATTATTGTGATCTTTATGTTGACCTACTCAATGAGAGCTTTTATTTGATATATATATATATATATATATATATCATGACTATGTTTGCAATTGTAAAAAATTTTAATTAAAAATGTGTCATTAATATTTATTGATATTTGTGGCCTCTATGAATAAAAAGAAACCCAATTGCTGACAAATAACCAGCCAGATAATAGTTTTTTTTTTCTGTTGCTATAACAACAAAATCTGAATTTTGGGACTGCCATATTGGCTAGCCACAACATCTACACGGTCAGGAACAGCACCATATTATTCCATATATTGAAAACTATTACAAAGTGAATTTTCATTAATTTATCTTGAATGATACTATTTACCAACCCCTCCGCTCGGGCAGGATATGACACAAGGTCAATTTTTAAGCGGAGTTTAACAGGTTTGAATTCAGAGTTTTCCTTCTCCTAGACTAGTTGCCTAACCAAGGCTGAAGAACCTAGTCTGTCCTACTATTTACCCATAGCTGGAGGGAGAATTATTGGATTCATACCTTCCCCAAGGGTATTAGTGCTATGTGAAATGCAATCAGTCAGGTCCAGGATTTGAACTCGTGTCGCCGTGTCCATTTCCTACGATGATAACGACTACACCACGAGCACCTCCTAAATTATCTTGAATGATAGTGGAGAAAATTGATTTTATTTATGAAAGAGTATTTTTGGGGGTCCAAAACCCCAAATCATTTTATTAATAAAAATGTCTAAAATTTGGTACAATAGAAAAATCTGAATTACTCAGCAACTGTTCAATGGATTTTAAAGATTCAAAAAGCATTTATCTTTTTTTCAATGAGCTCAATTCAGAAATTCCACTTTTATACAACAATATTTCATATATATGTAAAATTTGAGTCTGCATTGCTACAGTGTATATATATATATATATATATATATATATATACATGAAAAATAATTCAGATAATGACGCCCAATAATGTTGTTAAAAATGTAAATATAACTAAAAGAAAAAAAAAAGAAGAAAAACAGTAGGTCTTACATATGAGTCTAGTTCATCAGAATATTCTATTACAAAGAGATGGGCGAATTCAATAGTGAGAAAATCCAATTATTTTAACATTAAGCAAACACAACTTCACTTGAAGCGAGCAAGCGCCATATTACCATAACAACAGAAAGGGGAAAATTAGTGTTCGCCAATGTTCCGGGAGACTTGGGTTCAATCCCAGGTCGCGTCATACCAAAGACTTTAAAATTGGTACTTGATGCCTCCTTGCTTAACACTCAGCAATATAAGATTCGTATCAAGGGTAAAGTGGAGCAATCCAGAGAAAGGAGTAGAGCCCTCCTCTACACCTCGGTGTAGTAGCTATTGAAAAGGGAGCCTTCTGGTCGCCCTCGACTACGGTCGCCAACAACTTTTACACAGACACACACAAACGAGTGGGCGCTTCGAGTGGTGTAATGTTTATCAAAATAGATTAGCAAACTTTCACAAGTGAGTTCGAGTCTCATGGGCGCTTCATTCATTCGGCCTCGTGCCACATCTAAGCAAAATGCTCAGTGTGCGCGTGTGTGCGCGCGATTTCCTTTTTTTAACCCCCCCCCCAAAAAAAAACCCAAAAAAGAAATAGAAATCCATACAAAACATCCGTGATTTTTTTCAAGGATAATAAAATAAATAGTTTCTACAAATAACTATTTGATCAACAATTCATAAACTATTTTTTAAACATAAATAAATCAAAACTGATGTTTCCCTCAATGTATATTTATTTGATCAAAATCTGTTAGTAAACAATAACGTAGTCGAATTTTTCGTGTATCACCGGTTATTCCACACCGAAAAAAACTTTTGATTATTTTGAAAAGCACAACATTGAAATCTTCAAGTCTGAATGTTTTTAACTTGAAAATACAGAAATAAAACCTCAGAAACTTTAAGATCGATCAACAAAACCCCCTGATAAAGTAAAACAAATAAAAAAACAGGAGTTTTTAAGTAACCGCGAAGAAATCAGACTCCAAGGGGGAGATAATCGATATATTTTTGGAGGATAAATTAACTAACAATATTAATAAAATATTACTTTTTAAATTCTCCCATAAATGACAAATAAACCTCCATCTACCCAGTTATTTCATCTCATCTGCGTTTTAAGATATTTCACAAACCTCTTATCCTTAATCTAATCTGCGAGTTTTGTAGCGTAGTGTGCCAATTTGATTATAAAGCCCACACACACAACGGGATTAGAAACAAATTGTGAAGATAGTTTTTTTTTTTATTATTATCAATAATAATAAATAAATAAATAAATAAATAAATAAGATCGTGCTACGTTATAAAGAAAGACGTTGAATCATATTTTAAACTAAAAACATATACTGATTTACCAAACAAAAAGAAAGTATTTTTTAAATAACTGATAAAAATAAAAATAAATATTTTTTGTAACTAGATTTGAATTAATATTGTTATTGTAATGAATTGTTTTCCTTTATTAAATAACTACTTGCAGAAGAAAAAAAAAGAGACTATATCATAACAAAAAACAAAACAAACAACAAAAAATAAACAAATCCCCAACCCCCGTGTGCCATATCTAGACAAATCTTATCAAATAATAACAACGAACTAAAACTTTCAACGAACTGTCAAAAGAAGTAAGGAAGATCTGAATGCGCTAAAATACTTTTTTTTTTTGGTAACATTTATGGTCAAATAAATCTAAAGAAACTGTAATCACTTCGTATTCATCGATGTAGTCTTTATTGATTCCCTTAATTGATTCTAGAACGAATTCAGAATTATTAAAAATAAAATTCAAATTTGTCGGATGAAGTAAGTTTTTCTAATAAAGAAAAAGTACCACCTAAGTGCAATTTCAATACTACTGAGATTTTTTTTTTATACTAACAATAACAAGAGTTGTTTGAACATAATCTCGTTCTTTTTATTAAAATGTACAACGCTTCGACCGATACATTCACAGTCTTCTTCAGTTAATAAATCTTTTAGAGATTTTTGTAAAACTGACAAAAGTTTTGTAGAATTGACCGGTTGGTCGAAGTTTTCTGGTAATAAGTACAAAATAAGTAATAAAAAAAAGTAAACTGAATAGCTAATATAACATTTTTTAATATCCACCTTTTTCCCCGAAATGTATAGGAAAGCCGGAGAACAGATCAAAGTTTTAAGTTTTGTGATAATATGGAAAAAGTAACAGAAAACTGGGTTCAACGACTTTTCGAATGATATGAAATAACCTGAAAGATTCATCGCACTAGAGATTACTGAAGTTGACATTATTTTTTATGCTTAAGGTAGAAAACGTCCCGCTTCTTACATGGCAAATACACTCTAAGTCATTAAGTGAGGACAAAAAATTGTGGATGTTATTGTTTGTTGAAACTAAAATAAAGAAAAAAATTGTTCAAAGAGAATTTGACATTTTATATCACAAAATCTAAAGTCTGATATAACAGAGAAACTATGAAATACTAATTAAAATCTTTCATTCTTCCCTGATCCTAAATCATTGAGGATTTCTGTTGAATTGAAAGGGTTTATGGATCATCTGATCTTAAAAAAAATGTGACTATAAGTTTATTTAGTGAATGTTAGAATTTCAACCAACTTTAATCTAAAAAAAAAAAGTTTAAGCTAACATTTTAAAATAAATATATACCAGAAAAATATAAATATAAATCAGTTTATATCAACGATAATCCCGCAAATAAAACATTTGATAAATAATTTTTTTAAGACGAAGTATTGTAATCCTCATTTGTATTTTTAATTGCCCTTTTATTTGCGGTTTTTCGATATTTCAAAATCACGACACTCACCCGAAAGAAAACGGAGCGTAGAGCAACTGAAATGTGATTATATATATATATATATATATATATATATATATATATATATATATATATAAACGGGGATATTAATCAGAATGAAACTGAAACAGAAAACAACAACAGACTTACTGTTTTCTTGAATATATTTCTCCTGCTTTTTCCTTTGGTTCCAATACTTTTAGACGTCGTCTGAATTCTATTCTTGTTTGGTCGTATTCTGGAACTTTTGCGAAGAACTGGTCCAGCTGAATTTGAAGAATTATTTGTTCCCCCGTTTTTGGATGAATTCCCCCCGCTCCCAGTCCCATCGGTCTTTTCTTTGGCGCCTGCTTGCTGCAATTTCACTCCACAGGAATTGCAAAGAATTTCGCCCTGGCTGCCTTTTCTCCACATTGTGGACGACGTTGATTTGCATGACGAACATACTGGTTTGATTCCGAACGGCATATCTTTTTTTGGGATGGAGATTGTTGGATATTAAAAATATTTTTCTTTTAAAGAAATAGACAGTTAACCCAAATTTGGGTTTTCTCTCCTCATCGTTGAGACAGAAACAGTCATTTTTTGTTATGGTTGCCACACCAAAGAGTGCACTTGAAAGGGAAATCAACTT
The DNA here is from genome assembly GCA_963585895.1 of Sepioteuthis lessoniana. Lineage (NCBI taxonomy): Eukaryota > Metazoa > Mollusca > Cephalopoda > Myopsida > Loliginidae > Sepioteuthis > Sepioteuthis lessoniana. The sequence continues at coordinate 61,149,767 of OY757939.1, forward strand.
CTTTAAGTATTTGCTTGGTTATTTCCCTTGCAATTGTAAAATATTCCTTTGGGCTCAGTGGTAGGGCGGAGGACAACTGAATGCAACGTGATTTCTGGTGCTGTGTCTATAATACTGGTGATTATGTTTACTCACAAATGAAATAAAACTGGGTTCCAGAAGCAGGACAATAAACAGATTCTTTTGTACCTTTAGAATTCATGTTTGCTTGTCATATACTTAGGTGTCGTAGATGTTAACAAGGCTCGAATAGAGATGTAACTTAGTTGTTCGGGTAGTGGATAAACAGATGATGGAGTTGTTTTGTTAAGTGAGAATTATTACCCTACACGAGAAAATATTGTGATTTTTCATTGACTGGTAGCAAGGAACTGAAACAAGGTTTTATTATTTTGGTGGTGCCGATTTACTTTTTTGAATCTAATTTTTTAACGCTCTCTAAGAATTTTGAGAGAATTTTCAAGAAACGAGTTTATCAGAATCTTTTAATTTACTTTTGCTTAAGGAAAAGTAACGAAATGAAAAGAATATTGACTTATTTTAATTTGAATAACATTGTTGACGAGGGAGATAGTGCTATGTAATAAGTAAGCCATTGAACACAAAGAAGAAGGTTATTTTCAGGTGAAAAATCAAAAAATAATTGATATAAAGGAAAGAGAACATTTTTAAAATAGTAAATAAGAACATGCAGAAATGTTTAAATAAAAATATACTGGAATTTGTTAATTAAAAATGATTAAATTAATCATCCCTAAAAATGCGAAAGTATGACTTCCTAGTAAAAAAAAAGCGAAACAATGTCTATTCGGTGTTCATTAGTTATCATTTGCTTAGCCTAATTTTGTCCGCGTTTGTCAGAAAGAGAAGAAATGTTATTTTAAATTTAAGTGTAAACTACCTCAATAGATTAAAACCTTAATCGAGAAACTTAATGATTAGCTCTTTTATTTCAACGAATATGTATGTTTATAAGCAAGAATATCAACAACTAAACCTTATTCCAAATTTTTTGCGCTGGATAGACGAAACAGTTGACTCTTTTGTTCGTGTTTTTTGAAAGACTAAGACAAAACACGGATAAAAGTTTCAAATATTAGTAAAAAAGGATTCTTACTGACTGTTCCCAAACTTATGGAGGATAGATCATATTCAATAATAGTAATTAGTTGTAGATATATGAGAAGTCTTTGATAACTAACTTTATAGAATACACATTTTTTTAGTCTTAAAATAATCAACAAAAACATACATAAGAACATTCTAGATATTTTGAATCAAAATCGCATCAACACTAAAGTTACATTTTTATATTTTTCGACCAATCAGCTAGAAACACAAATTAAGAACATTCTAGAAAATCTGGATCAGAAACTAATTAACAGAAAATCTTTTAGGCTCTAAAACAAATAAGTAAAAATACGAATCTTATGCGCTTAAATTTTAGGACCTGCAATAAAACTATTTTTTGGTCCACTACTAAAGTATAAATAACGAAGAATTTAATCAACCAGGCAGTCGGTTTTCGGTCGTTCAATTTATTTCTTCCACGGTCAATAGGTCATTCCATCTAGTACCCAAAAAGGCTTTTCACTAGAGGTCATGAAACCAGCAGCAGAGCCGCGATTAAGATTCAAAGGGAAAGGCTTGCGAACTTTCTTTCATTAATGCGACACGTTGTCGTCAAAATCTTAAGAAAAAACATAGTGCGGACTTAATGAAAGCAAAGACCCTGTAGAAAAGGGAAAAATTTCGTATTTTGGTTTGGCGCGCAATTTAATTCGACACTTAATTTCACCCAATCAGGATGACTTATCCTATTCAGCTCGGACCTTCATTTCCGGCCACCAAATCTTGTAAGCTGCCAAACACAGTTTCTTTGGCTTGAGAACGCCGCCCAGTGCAGACGTCTCACTGCGGCTCTAGAATAACAGCAGCTGTAGCATGGACACACAAGAGGACCCATCTAATTTATGGATTCCTTACAAGGAATCACAGTTGAATATAAATTAGATACATTCAACATGCCTCGCACAGGCACAACTTTATGTCACCCCAAAATTGGCTATGTCGATCTGACGCGTAATCCCGCTCTCGACACGCTAGCTCTCAATTCACCTCTAGGCCACCTTAATGGAGATAGCGCAAACTCTCCACACCAAATACCAGACACGAAACTACACGGTGACTCTAAAGCACAATCCCTCACACGTCCAACGACACACGCTGCAATCTCAACCTTCCCAACATCTCATAACATTTCGTCTAAATACTCACAACCTTTCACGAGTCTTGCAGCACCAAAAGCAAACCCAATATTCCATGCTGCAAATAAAAACCTTATCCTTAAACACATTTCGACTCTCGCCATCTTACTTCATCATCATCCTTTTATTTCTTACAAACTTAGCGAGGGGACTAACAACACTAAGTGAGGAAGTAACCAACACAACGTAAACACACATACGTTACACCATCTTCCTCGCTAAACACAAGCTTTCCCTCTCACTACTAACAAACCAACTTCTCCAGCTAAAATCATCCTACAAAAAACCCAGTACAACCCATACGTACGATTCATCATTCATATACACACACACACATACCCACATATGTAAGTAAAGACAATTATTTTTATCCAACTTACTTCGGCCAACTATGTAACCATTTATTTGATAGACTTTATTAACATTTAAACACACACACACACGTGTGAACAATTTTATTTTCATTTAACTGGCCATAACTGTATTTCTACAAAAGGCCACTCGCACATTATGCTTTTCATTTATTTTCATTCCTGTTTTGTTATGAATGTTAACTTGTTTGTTTCTTAATGTTCGTTTTTGCCATATTCCATTTGTTTTACGTGCTTGTAAAATTTGTGTTGTATTTGTGGTGGAACTAAACGTGAACGTAATACCCGTAAAATACGGATGAGAACTCACTCGCTACAGGCACCCACTACAACTTCTCTACAAATGTTGAAGTTAACGTAAAAACAATGCTGTGACTGTCGTACTAACTTAATTTGTTCGCCTTCATTTTTCTCGTCGTGATCCGCCAAAAGCAAGGGTACCGTAATTATTCATATATAATATTAAGATTTTAAAATCACAGTTAGAGGTGCGTATTATACACAAGAACTAGGCATAAAAATAAGTGAAACAGAGGATGAAAAAGTCTCCTTTTTCTTTGTTAAAACTGTATAAGGAATTTGAAAGATGTAATCTCAACATTAACCTATGCTGTAGTAGCGTTTGGGCCGCAGGGTCAAAAGAGGTCTATAGAGAGAGAGAAAAAAATAAGGATAAAAAACTCTTGAAGGCTTCCCCCAACAAAGATAATTGTTTTCGACTAATCAAAGGGACGGAAAATAATTTCAGAGACAGTTCAACAGAGCCCCCTTTGCCCATAAAAAGTCCCATAAATAAAAAAGTGAGGTAAAGCTGACTCAGTTGGATACGACCCGACGTCACGTGAGTATGTTGCGGAGCCGATAAACACGTCGAACCCGCAAATTATTTTAGAGTTAAGCGTGCGAGTAATGACAGCTAAAAGAACAATTAAGAAAACAAAGGTGAGATAACAGTATAACAAGAATGACTATTTATTTGTCGAGGTTACAAAACAGATGTAAGTAGTTGTTGGTGTAATAAGCTAGATTATCGATGTGAGTAACTGGTATTGGTCATAGTTGGTAGAGGTGTGCCGTCGTTGTTGGTGTACAAAGACTATCGTGTCTTCGCTCTGCTAAGTCATACGAACGGACAGGGAACCGACAGCTAAGGTTGCTGTACCTTTGCGCTGCGCAGCCAGATGGACAAGGGACCTATTACTAAGGCTTAACCGTGCCTTAGCTGTGCGTATGAATCGGGAACTGATGGCTAAGACTTAACCGTGCCTTAGCTCTGTGAACGAATCGGGAACTGATCGCTAAAGCTTAACCGTGCCTTAACTCTGCGAACGAATCAGTAAGTGAGGCTAAGGCTTTGTCATGCCTTAGCTGTGCGGACATATCGGGAGCTCTGGCTAAGGCTTAACCATGCCTTAGCTCTGCGAAGCTGAGCGAACGAGCCGGGAATGGTAGCTAAAGCTTAACCGTGTCTTAGCTCTGCGAAGCAGAGTGAACGAACCGAGAATGGTGGTTAAGGCGTAACCGTGCCTTAGCTCTGCATAATCGAGCAAACGAACCGGGAAGCTGTGGCTAAGATTTTGCCGAATCTTAGCGCTGTGCAGCTGAGCGAACGAATCAGGAACCAGCAGCTAAGGCTAACCGTGCCAAGCGAACGAACGGACAGGGAAACAGACCGAATTGGTTAAGACCGGGTGGTCTTATAGTTCTCTTCGTATTTGCCTCCAGGCCGTCTGCTTTGACGAGTTCGTAAGAACCGTCAGAGATACTCCAACCTGAAGAAAGAGACTTCTAGTGGCCCTTAAAAGGACATTTTGGCATATCGAAGTGAAGTAAGGCGAATGCGACCACGAGAAGTAGGATTGCACCTTGAGAGATCTTCGCTACGAGAAACGTGCGTGCCGCCGAACTCCAAATCAGAGCCTTGTCTTACAGGGTGATAGCTACGTCACATCAACAGGGCTGCGTAGACAGAAAGTTCGTCTATAAAAAATAGAAGAGGAAATACATTCCTACTTTAGCCTGGGATAGGCTTCGAAAGATAATCCACTTTATTTTGATAGAGTTACATTTGAAAGACGGGCTTTAACAATCTTGTAAAACATGACAAGTACGTATTGTGACCTGGCCTGGTGTTTATAGCAGAAATAGACACACGAGCTTGCTGACCTTAGCCATGGTCATGTAGAGCGTGTGGTCAGCTACTAGTAGTAGCATTCAGATGCAAGGTCTGGTCGTCAACAAAGTTGGTGAGGCACTGCCGCAGCAAGCAGTGCCCATCGATAGAGGCAAAAAAACTGTCACAAGTTCATACGACAACTCACAAAGTTGTATGAACGATTGAAAGGTTGGTCTAGTACGTTGGTCCTCTTTGAGTATCATAACTCGCGATGACAAAAAAAGAGTTTAGTAGGTCACATGATGAGAGACGAATCAGGTTTCGTGGACATGGAGGTTTTTAGTAGTCTATTGAATCCTTCGACTAGACCGTTCGTTCAGGGATGTACTTTTTGGGTTTGAAACCAAGCAGGTTGTTAAACTCTCGGAATAAGGCTAATTGAAATTGTGTTGCAAAGCCTGTTGCGGTTACTTGCGGGGTTCCAAAGGTTGCGACCAAATCTCTAACAATCACATTAGAGATTATGTTGTTGGCTGTCATGCTTTTTTATAGCTGCTGGCCATCGGGAAAATCTGTCGACGATATTTAATAGAAACTGACATCCCTGACACGAACGTAGAGATCCAACAATATCAACATGTAAATATATAAACCGGGCGTCAGAATTGTTGACAGTGACTGTGACGGACTTGTTGTGATGATCAATTTTATATCGTTGACATTCTAGGTATATAGTGTTGGAATTATTTTATTGCAATGGGAACATCTTCTTGGAAGGGACTTTTATGGTTGTCACTGCCGGAAAGAAATGATGGGATTTTTGAAACTGATATTGCCTTCACAGAGAATAACCATTTTTTTCGGCTGAAGCCACAGAGCAGAGAAGATATCATTTTAGCAGTCCTGTGAATTTTCGCAGGATGTGCTGGTTTTTAGACCCTGCTGTTCCCTACACTTACGGGAAAATAGTGAATAGGGAGTAAATCCCTCAGAGAATTTTGTGGCTGTGCTAGACCTCTCCTAGAGAAATATGCTGTTACCTATATCTGTGAATTTGTGCTGTTTTGACTTTAATCACAAGGTGTCCCAGAACTACTCTGATGTGCTGTATTCTTCCAAGAAAAACATGCTGTTGTCTGTATCTGAGAATTTGTGCTGTCTCGACTCAGACCACGAGGTGTGGAATTGAATATGCTGTCCCATACAAGTGCTGAAAGAATTGCTGAATGAACCCCCATATGTCTGTATTATTCGCTGTATTCTTGATGGAAAAGCGAATAGGTTTTCCCAAGAGATGTTTTTCACCTAAGAAATTCTTCCAAATCTTTTTTCCATTCATATAACACCCTTTACGAAGCCTTCATTGATGAGTTTGACCATAACTCGTTTACTAGGGTACGATAGTCCTTGGAGGTGTTGGAAAATCTACCCCCTGGGTGTGGGAGGGATATAAAGTCTGGGGTTTTTCAGTGTGACGTCGCAGTAAAGTTTCTTGTTACTCAAAGGAACTGATAACCCTTGGAGTGACATATTCGTTAGTGTTTTTTTTAACGTTGAGTCTGATTTTTATTCACCTGAAATCAAATCATGACACAATATGTCGTCGGTGAGTGTGCTGATACTGTCCCACCTTGAAAGTGTGTCTGCTACCATGTTATTTTAATATTTCATATGTTGTATATCCCTATTGGAATCAAAGGCCTTTGTAAAGTCGACAAATAGTAATGTCGCTTGTATGTTTTTTGCCCGTACACCTTCAAGGATTCTGCGGATGGTCAATATTTGTCAGGTCGTGGACCTATTTCTTCGGAAGCCATTTTGGTTTTTCGCAAGGATGTTGTCGTTTTTGGGTTCTATGCGGTTTCGTAGTAGGGCATTGTAGATTTTGGCTGCTATGGATGTAAGTATTATGCCTCGGCAGTTCTTGGCTAATCCGAGGTCACTTATTTTAGGAAAGGGGAGGATGCATCCCTTCATCCATCTGTCTATCGGATTTTGGTTATAGACTGCGTTACAGTGTCGGAGCTGTATGTCGTCGAATTGTCTGATCTTCCATACTTCTGGAGGAATCTCGTCCAGCCCTGCAGCTTTCCTATTTTAAATTTTTTTGAGAACCGAGTCGAGTTCTTCATTGAGGAAAGATGGAACAAATCCTACTAGCATACGGCTTACCTAAAGAAACCGTAGCAGCAATAACGATTCTCTATAGAAACACCAAAATGAAAGTACGTTCACCAGATGGAGACACAGAATACTTCGACATTATAGCAGGAGTACAACAAGGAGACACACTAGCCCCATACCTATTTATCATCTGTCTAGATTACGTGCTTAGAACATCGATTGATAAAATCAGAGAAAACGGCTTTGAGCTGACAAAGAAAAGAAGCAGAAGGTACCCCCCAAAAACAATTACGGACGTCGACTACGCCGATGACATAGCGATACGGGCAAATACACCCAACCAAGCCGAAACACTACTGCATAATTTGGAACGAGAAGCTGCAGGCATAGGCTTCCATGTCAATGCACACAAAACGGAATATATGTGCTATAATCAAACGGGTGACATCTCCACACTAGACGGAACCCCCTCTTAAACTAGTAGACAAATTCACTTACCTAGGAAACAGCGTCTCATCAACCGAAAAGGACATCGACACGTGGCTAACGAAGGCATGGACAGCTATCAATAGGCTATCGATCATATGGAAATCAGACCTAACCGATAAAATGAAACGCAGTTTCTTCCGGGTAGCTGTCGTATCAATACAGCCGTATGGATGCACTACACGGACGCGAACAAAACGGCTGGAGAAGAAGGTAGATGGCAATTACACAAGAATGCTGTGAGCAATATTGAACAAGTCCTGGCGGTAACATCTCACAAGACACCAACTAAACGGCCACCTGCCTCCCATCACGAAAACTACCCAAGTTAGACGAACCAGACATGCAGGACATTGCTGGAGAAGCAGGGACGAGCTCATAAGCGATGTACTCCAAAGAACCCTCACATATGGCCGGGCAAAAGCAGGACGACCAGCACGAACATACATTCAGCAGCTATGTGAGGATACGGGATGTAGCCCTGAAGATCTGCCTGAGGCGATGAACGTTAGGGAAAAGTGGCGAGAGAGGGTCAGGGATATCCGTGCTGGTGGCACGACATGATGATGATGATGATGATATCCGTATTGAAGTGCGATATATAGTCGAGGTGTCTGTCTTCTTTGGTTGGATATTCATCGAAGTTTTTATTCATAATGTTTCTCAGTGTTTTGTGGTTGGTGTATTCTATGAAATCTCTGCCTTCGCCGAGATGGTGGAAATACTTTACCGCAACTCTCAAGAGAAAGTGCTATGTATTAGTGACAGTTTGTCAGAGAAGAAGGTCATTGGTTTGCACTGGAAATTTATTTCCTGTTCGATGACTACACTTACGACAGTGTCAAACGTGTCTGAGGTTAGTAGGATTTCGCTTCTTGGTTGTTGTCAATGTATGACAACTGCATGAAGTTTGCGAGCGCTAATTTAGGGGCGTTTTATTCAAAGGTGATGTATTTGTTCTTTCTTTGTCAAAGAACTGTTAGTGTGTGAAGTGTAGATGAACAGTTCGACACAAACCTTTGATAAAAGTTCATTAACCCGATGAAACATCTTAGTAGTCTGAAAGAAGTTGGTGTAGGAAAGTCTTGGAGAGCTTTGATCTTGTCAGATAGATATGAAATACCGGTGGCGTCAGTGTTATACCCAAGTAAATCAAAGATACATTCGTCTAAATTAATTCGGGGACCAAAATGAAACAAACTCAAGAACACTTTGTGAAGGTGTTCCTTGTATTCAACGATGTTAGTACTGACTTGTAGGATATCGTCAAGTGGGGCTTTTGAATACGCCGATTGAATCTGTGCAGAGTGGGTAACGTCCCTACAACAGGTAACCTGGACATGACACTAAACCATGATGAGGGTCTGACGGTGAGGCTCCAGTTCTGTATCTTTGGAGAATTTGAAGTATCCCTTCATTGCCAGTTCTCACAGGTCCACTCTGGACCGGAGTGGTAGTACTTGTTAGGGGTCTATGTACGGATCAAATAGAATTAGTAGTATTAAATAACAAATCTTTGAAACCCTATAACTTTGTCCAAACAAATTAGCTCAGGCTTCTTTTAAAATAACGTTATCTCCTAATTACTCGTTTATAAATCATGTATATATATATATATATATAAACAGGATTTGGAATTAAATATCCCACTAGGGTTGATATGCCATAAAACACAACCAACCAACCAAAGTATATACCAACCCATCTGCACGGGCAGGATGTGACACAAGGTCAAATTTTAAAGCGGATTTTAACAGGTTTGAATTCACTCAGAGTTTTCCTTCTTCAGACTGGTTGCCAAACCAAGTTTAAAGAGCTCAATCTACCCTATTATTTACCCATAGCTAGAGGGAGAATAATTAGATTCATACCTTTCCCAAGAGTGTTAGCGCTATTTGAAATGTTAACAGCCTCGTCTAGGGTTTGAACTCGGTTCCGCTCTATCCATTTCCTACGACGATAACCATTACACCACAAACGCCTCTTCAATGCCATCGATGTATGCGCATACAAAAGGCTATCGGTGTAAAACTTCGTCCATAAGGAGTTGGAATGTCTTGCTAGCGTTCTTTAGACTGATAGGCATTTTCAGGAACTCATATGACACAAACGATGTTGTAACCGCTGTTTTGAAGATGTCTTCGGAGGCCATGGAGATTTGATGATACGCCTTAATGAGGTCAGTTGTCGAGAATATGCGTGTGCCATTCAGTCCTGAGGTGAAGTCGTGAATATGAGTGACTAGAGAGTGATCAGGAACGTTTGATGGATTTAGTTTCCTGTTGTCAACGCATTTTTGGAAGTTACAGTCTGCTTTGTGGATTTGGTGAAGTAGTTTGGCATTTTGGCTGGATGAAGTCCGAATGATTCCTTCCTACAACAAATGGCTAAAGTTCTTCTTAGCGAATTCATATTTGTGTTGGTGTAATCTTCGTGGGTGAGAATTTACTGATTGTCCGGTTGTTTTAGTGTCCTGCTGAGTTTCATCGTTAAGAAAATCCGTATTTTGAAAGGGTTGCGTGATATCTTTGTAGAGGTTTAATATCTCTACGTAGTCGAAGTTGTGGCATATTGCAACTCTGATTCCAGTTGTACTGTGATGCATACAGATACCGGTGATGCTGATATCTGTTATGCTGTCAGATAGATGGTTTAGTGTGGTTGTCTTTTTGTAGCATAGCCATGATATGGCTGCGTGAAACGTACATAGAATGTTCATAACATATATATATATATAGAACATAGGAATCCCGAAACACGAAAAACACGTTACGACTTCTTAGTTCAGGTACGAAACCTTTTATTATCTTTGAGTTAAAGGTTTCGACATAAGAAAGAGAGATGCACAATCTTTCTATGCTGGCTTTTGCATCTGCCTCCCGCCCCCATCACGTGCAGCGCCCGTAGCGCACAAATTCGTCTTGCCTCAGCGAGCCCCAAAAGTCGACCCTTCCCATTCGGAGTCTAGTTCTCAACTACTGACTTTTCTCAAATCTCCCAAAATCCTCCGCGCACGCTTCCGGTGCATGACGTCATTCACATCCCTGGTCACATCCTCTCTCTGGGATTTTTATTTTGACATCTGTGAACTACACATCCTCCCCGCGCGCGCGTCAACACCTGTGCTCAAGTTTGCACCTAACTAACCCGTGTGCTGAGCTGAAAGGTTCTCAGCCTAACTAAACCCAAAGACAAGATATATAAAACGAAATCCCTCGGCCATTATATTACATTTTATGTCATATCAACCATTGTTGGTTATTTAATGTAAAATCCGGTTTATACATATATATTGAATATATATGATTAGTAAACATATTGTTGATAACATTTTTTTACGGATTTGTTAAATTTTGTTTTTAAAGTTGGAGGTTAATAATTGTAAACACAGATAATCAAAAAAACATTTAGGAGGTGCCCGAGGTGTAATGGTTATCGTCGTTGGAAATGGACGAGACTGATTGCATTTCACATAGCACTAATACCCTTGGGAAAGGTATGAATCCAATAATTCTCCCTCCAGATATGGGTAAATAGTAGGGCAGATTGGGTTCTTCAGCTTTGGTGAGGCAACTAATCTAGGAGAATGAATACTCTGAATTCAAACCTGTTAAACTCCGCTTAAAAATTGACCTTGTGTCATATCCTGGCCGAGCGGAGGGGTTGGGTAAATATGATAATCAAAAAATATTCAGTTGACATTTCGCAGTTGAAGTAATGCATTCTTTCATTATCACCAAGTTGTATAGATAGCACGGATTACCTTCTCTCTTTCTTTCTTTCTCTCTCTCTTTCTCACACACCATCCGTTCCTATCTGCCAATGCTCTAGGCAGGTCTTCTAAACGACATTCAGTGTCCACACAGAGCTGATGAATGTAAGCAGTTGACACTGGTGTGTCCATATGTAGGAGTTCATAAGAGAAAGTCAATTATGAGTTCCTCCCTGCTTCTCCAACAATACCTAACATGTTTGTTGATCTAATTTGCATAGGTTATGAGATTGAAGGTAAGAGGTCATAGTAACCTTTCTCTCACCTTTCATTGGTTGTTTTTTCCCTTTTTCTCATCAATAGACGACACCCTTATAGATGAGTAGCTGTAGTTTCCTGACTGAGCTATTTGATACTGGCCGTTGACCTGTAAAGTTTATCTGCCCAGTATCTGGTGAAGTTCGCCGTTTACCCAACTTTGGATATATCTGTCTTACTTCACATCCATCATGCTGCTTCCCATGGCTCCTGGTGATAAAAAAGGAGCTTTCGTCTTAAATTTGTCAAATTTTAACTTAGTTAAAGTCCATCCCTATACTTTGTTTTTAAAAACCTATTAGTTTTATTTTAAATTGTTATTGCCCCAGTAGGTAGAGTGTTTGTCAATGGCGTCGGAGACTGGGCTCAGTCCCAAGACGAGTCATACCAAAGACTCAAAAAATGGTACTTGATACATCCTTGCTTAACACTCGGTATTATAACGTACGGATCAAGGATAAAGTGGGACAATATAGGGAAAGGAGTTGTGCTCTCTCCTACACTTCGGTGTTGTAGCTATTGAAAAGAGAGCCCTCGGGTCGCCCTTGACTACGGTTACCAACTTTACTTTTTAATTTTACTTGTTTTTGAAATTTATTTACACTCTTCTGACCAAGAGTAATTAGGTGTTATTCGTTTATGTTTAATACTCTGAGTTTCACGTTGGTTATATCATTTATATCTTCATCATCTGCTACTAATGAGCAGTTTTAATTCAACCAGCAAAGTCATAACAGTAATTTGCTCACGTCAGCACATTTTTCAGGATACGTCACTATTGAACAAATAGCTATTAACCACTGGAATGTGTGCTTGTTTATAATCTTGTGTGCCCTGTCAGCTGGGGCTGTGGAATATGCCGAGTGCACCTCTGCTCACTCTCCATCCGTCCCTATCATGCATCGCCTTGGCAGGTCTTCCAAACTACATCCTGTTTCTACATAGAGCTGATGTAAATAAGTTCTTGCAGGTCGGCCAACACGGGCATGTTTTGGTGTAGGGGGCCTATGGAAGAACGTCACTTATGCATTCAACCTGGCTTCTCCAGCAGTGTTCCACATGTCTTGTTCGTCTTATTTGGATGGTTTTGGAGATGGCAAGTAAGTGGCTGTACAGTCTTTTAATTTTTTGCGAGGGATTATTATTGACATTCACGATGTATTAAAAAAAAAAAACTAGAGGCAACAATATTATTTGTCAACTTCATCAAGGCCTTTGACTCCATTCACAGAGGAAAGATGGAGCAAATTCTACTCGCCTACAGCCTACCAAAAGAAACCGTTGCAGCCATAATGTTGCTATATAGAAACACGAAAATAAAAGTCCGTTCCCCGGATTGACACACAGACTAATTCGATATTGTAGCAGGTGAACTGCAAGGAGACGCATTAGCCCCATACCTCTTTATCATCTGTCTAGACTACGTGCTTAGAACATCTATTGATAAAATAAAATGCGAGCAATATTGAATAAGTTCTGGAGGCAGCACCCCACAAAGCAGCAGCTGTACGGCCACTTACTACTCATCACGAAAACTATCAAAGTTAGACGAACCAGACATGTGGGACACTGCTGGAGAAGTAGGGACGAACTCATAAGTGATGTACTCCTGTGGACCCCTTCACGTGGACGAGCAAAGGCAGAACGACCAACTAGAACCTACATACAGCAGCTCTGTGTCGATACGGGATGTGGCCCTGAAGACCTACCGGAAGCAATAGACGATAGAGAAGAGTGGCGAGAAAGGGTCAGGAATATCGGTGCTGATGGCGCGACATGATGATGATGAATATTGACATTAAAAAGAATTATTTGTGTTAAATAGTTATACTTGAAACCATTTAACTCTGTTAAATAGAATTCTCAGTGTTAGCAATAATTGGAACCATTTAACTGTGCAAACAAATGATAAATATTTAACAGAATTATTAGATAGTAATACTTGAATCCACTTAAGTAAGTGTAAACAATAAATAGCAATACTTGACACCGTTTAACTGTGTGCAAACAAATGAGTTCTAATAAGTTTAAAAATAAAGTTAGCGACGAACTATTCACCAAAAAATTATATATATATATATATATATATATATATATATATATATATATATATATATATATATATTCCTTAATAAATAAATACATAAATGAATAGACAGATTTTTTTCTTAAAATAAAATAGGTCAATTTATTGACAAGACTTTAGTTGCTGAAGGTTTTTGTGAGTCTTGTTAAGAAATCTTTTTTGGATACATAAGGATATATGACACCAGCAGATGACATTACATCCGGTTTTGATCCCAACTTCTTGCCCATGTCATTTTGTCCACACCCTCTTTTTTTATATCTTTATTCATTTTTTAAATGAATAAGAATCCGTTGAAAGAGTACTTAAACATTTTTTCTCTCCATTGTGTGACGGCTCTCTGAAGAGGTTGGTTTCTCTTATGAAATAAGCTAAAATAAATCTATAATTGCCAAATGACGTTTGTTGAGTTTTTTTCCCAATTATATATATATATATATATATATAAGTATTATTCAGTCCAGTTAAACTGGAGTTGGGAGTAATTCCATCAGGACAAGAAAACCATTCAACAGTGAACATTTAAATTATTTTATCCATAAGATCTGAAGAAGTTCTGTTAATTTTTTTTCGTGTTTTTGATTTATATCAAAAACATATAACAGGATGGAAATAAATTTATAATCCTAATGTGACTGGTTTTGTTTTTTTCTTAAAGAAATATATATATATATATTTACAGGACTTAGCGCTAAATAACCATCAACGGTTGGTATGCCATTAAGCCAAATAACCTAACTTAACTTATAGTTTTGTTTTTCCAAGTGTGAGTTAATTTTCGCCACAAGCATGTTGCATTTTTGCGCGAACACATCTGTAGATTTGCCAATACAGAAATGAACAATGAAGAAAACGTTAATTTTCTTCAAAATACGAGATATACAAAAATATCGAGACTAAAGCTGTATTTTACCCAGACAGAAATAAACAATGAATGAAATATTAATTAAAAAAGATAGTTTCCTTATCATTCAATACAATTGTTGCAACAAGTTTCAAATAAGTTGCTAGTGGGAGGAGAGTCCTCATGGCATAGTGGCTAACGTGCAAGACTGCAACATCGTAGTAAGCGAGTTCGAACTCCAGTTGTGTTATTATGTTCACTTTCGGACTAATATCTTTGGGAAAGATATGTACCTCTTTATCTCCCAGCTGTGGGTTAAATTGTACCATTACTGTTTTTCAACAGGGATGGATTTGGAATTAAATTACCCGTGAAGGTTGATATGTTATTAAACGAAGAAAGAAATCATTAGAATATGCAAATTATTTGTATTAAGAAAAGTTACTTGAAGTTATAATTGTTTATTAAGGATTGTAATTATTAGTTATTTGAAGCCATATAATTTCTTGAGAATATGTTGGACCATATATAGCCCAGTCAGCTAGGCCTATAGAATACACTGAAAGCATCTCCGCAGAGGAGTAAGAGACCCCCCGAAACGAGTGTTCTAGATATGACACAGAACAATCTGATGGTGAGGATTAAGTAATGTTGTAGTTTTGGGGAATGCGGAGTACCCCTTCATTGCCATTGTTCCCAGGTTCACTGTGGCTCTGGAGAGGTAGCACCTGATAGGGTCCTATCTATAGGTCAAATAGAAGTATTTGACATTTAAACTGAGTACAAACTTATGCTAAACTGAATTGTTAGAAATAGATTTGTTTTTACTTTTAACAGTGGGTAAACAAATGACTGATGTTTAATTGAATTGTTAGTGATACATGGCAATATTTGGAATCATTTAACTTTGTTGACTTATGCTAAATAGAATTGTTAGAAATAGAACTGTTTGATCATTTTACTGTGTGTATCTGTAAAATGTGTTAACAAATCTTTTATATTTAATATATATGTAAAAGCAGGATTTGGCATCAAATAACCAATAATGGCTGATATGACAGAAAAACCAAACCCAACCAAACCAAATCTAGAACCATATTACTCAGCACAAACGAAATATTTTTTTTATTAGATACGAATAGTTACTTCAGACCACACCCAGTCGCATTTATGCATTTCCTTTCCAACTAATACCCTTGGGAAAGGTAAGAATCTCCGAATCCTCCCAGGTATGGGTTAAATAGAACCACTACTGTTCTACGATGATGGTTTTGGCTTTCAATAAGCCGCGAATGTTGATATGACGTTAAAGAAAGAAACCAACTCTAACCACTGCTTGAAGTAGTTTCTAAAATTCCTTTTTTGATAATGTGTGAATCTGTGCAATCGATTTCTTTTAATCTCTTCAACATTCTTAAATCTCACCGTTGAGATAAATTTCCAGTTTGGAAAACAAGTAAAACTTGCAAGAAGCGAGGTCTGGTGAGTGTGGCACTTGCACGATTCTGTGTTTCCCCGAAAGCTGCAAATCAAAAAGTACCTAGATTTCGCACTGACTTATCTTGACGTCCAGAAACCATCGTTTTACAAGTTACTCAAATGAACGCAAGTCTTTATTTATTTATTTAGACTTTAAATTTAAATTTGTATAAAAAAAAGCCTAATTCTTATTTTTTTTAGTAGTTGATCAGACAAAAAAACCGAAATTTTTATTTCTGTAGAATGTAGAGAGTTGTAACTTTTGTTGACTAATTAACACCGAGTGATAATGACCTCGAGCTGGGTCTTGGTGTTGATATGCAAGCCTCCCAGGAGTTCTGTTTTAAAATTTGATAATCTTACTGAAATGTGTTTCTTTTGGATTTGATTTGATTTTTAAAATATCTCGAACAAGGCTACTATAATATCAACATATGTTAAAAAAAAAGAAAAAAAGCAAGTGTACTAAGTGTAACACTTTGGAAAAGAATTGACGAACTCAGATTTATAGAGATCAGGCGTCTTTTTATCCGGTTCTTTTTTCTGCTCCCCCCTCTCTATCTCAAACACACACACACACACACAAATTGTATACCATGTCAACATATACTAAAAATGACATCGTCATTCGAAATGGAATCGGAGATCCGAGTTCAAATCCTGAACGAAGTTATTTGCATTTCACTTCACCCTAATGCCCTTTGAGGAAGGCATGAATTCATCTTTTTTTTTCACCCCCATTTATGGGTAAATAGTAAGGTAGATTAAATTCTTTATCCTGGTTATGGCAATCAGTCCAGGAGAAGAAAAACTTTAAATTCAAACGAATTGTATCCCGCTTAACAAATAGAGACTTTGTGTTACATCCTTCTCTCGAGGCGGGAAGGGTTGGATAAACATTCGTTATAAAGTGGTGGTTTGGAAAAGAATAGACGAACACGGATTTATAAAAATGATATGTCGTTTTTGTTCCGGTTCTTTTTTTCTGTTCACACACACACACACACACACATATATATATGTATATATATATATATATATATATATATATATATATATATATATATATATACTGCATTAGCTCTAGTCACCTACTAGAGAGATAGATAGATAGATAGAGAGAGAGAGAGAGAGAGAGAGAGAGAGAGAGAGAGAGAGAGTTGATTTTACGCACGTAGTCGATACTGATTATTCCGTGCGTCCTTTTATGAATTTTGTATCACCTACGAATTTTTACTATCCATCATATTTGTTGTAAAACTAAATACCCTAATGTAAAACTGCCACGAAAAAATGATATTAAAAATAAATTATCCAATTGTAACATATTGACTCTCCACCGAGCCGTCAATCAAGAGATGCACCTGTGCAAATAAGCAAAACAGGTGCATCCAGTCGAAGATATCGGAATATCACCTTGACCTGTGGACGTGGTTGAATTCGGTGCAGATGCGTACGCTCATAGGAAGCAGGTGGATGTCAAACAATTATATAACCAGGTGCCACAGACGGCTTGGGAGAGTCAGTTCCAGTTAGTCAGTTCGAGTTCAGTTCGAGTCGCAGTTAGGGATAGGATGCCAGCGGAGTGAGAACCAGCTCCAGCCAGAGGGTTTGGGCCTTCAGCGACCCACGGTTGAGCAGCCCAGCCAAGAGGAGGAAGAAGTGCTGCTATGGTCGTGAGAAGAACTTTGGGTCAATATGTTGCAATCTGTCCCCGTCTCCAACTCCCTTCTCACTTATAACCGGCATGCCCGTGGTGTAATGGTTATCGTCGCCGGAATTGGACACGGCGACACGAGTTCAAATCCTGGACTGATTGCATTTCACATAGCACTAATACCCTTGGGAAAGGTATGAATCCAATTATTCTCCCTCCAGCTATGGGTAAATAGTAGGACAGACTAGGTTCTTCAGCCTTGGTGAGGCAATTAGTCTAGGAGAAGGAAAATTCTGAATTCAAACCTGTGAAACTCCGCTTAAAAAATTGACCTTGTGTCATATCCTGCCCGAGCGGAGGGGTTGGGTAAATATGATAACCAGCATCAACCCCTTTCGCAACCCTTTCATAACCCTTTCGAGAATAAAGTGTGTGAGATGATATTTTTATGAAGAAGTGTGTTCGTTCGTTCATTGAAGTTCGTATATTATGTTTGATTATGTTTCTGCTTACACATCTGCATGTATATGAATATACAACACAATTATGTTTGTTTACAATTTCTTGTAAGATATTTAAACTCTAAATTCTGAGTTTTAATATTATTTAACTCCAAGTGAGTTTTTCTCACACGCTAACGCTGGTGGTCTTTCACTGAAGTATGAGTGACATCAAGCCTCTTCGGGTCTCCAGGCCTCTCTTAAGCATTCTGACCGACCTCAACAAAGTTGTAGTCTGAATGGTCTCGATTCTTCTGATTTCAATTTCCTCCAATTATTTCTTTAAAAGTCTTTTGAGACTGTTCCAAGTGAACTAAATAAAACTGGTATCACCGTCACCATCATGCCCCACTGCTTTGTTGTTTTTGGTAAGGTCCAAGTATTAGTCTATTTTTTTCGCTTTCTTTCATTTTCACCCTGTGATCTTCTGGAACGACAAAAACCAATACGTGGCATATTTTTTCTTGTTAATCAATGCACAGTCTGGTCTTCTGGCCGCAAAAAGGGGATCTGTTTTTTTTTTTGTTTTTTTTTTTTTAATCTCAAAATCCTTTAAAATTTTATGCATTCCATTCTCTAGGACGAAATCTGGTTTGTGCATATACCATTTGGTAGAATGATCAAATTTCAATTTCGTGCACAATTCCCTGTGGATCACCTTTCCCACCCAGTCATGTCTAGTCTTGATCTCCTTTTGTGCATTTATTATCATTATTATTATTATTATTTGATTTTTAACCTTACTTTCGGTTTGTTACAACTCTTTATCAGGGGTGTCCTCGTGGTGTAATGGACCGCGGAATCGTAGTAACCGAGTTCGAACTCCAGTTGCACGATTACGTTCACTTTCGGACAAATACCATTGGAAAAAATATGAACCCCCTTATCTTCCCGGATATGGCTTAAATAGTACCACTACTATTCTTCTAGAAGGATAGCTTGGGGATTAAATAACCTACTAAGGTTGATATGCCATTAAACAAAGAAACCAAACCAATCGTTCATCGGGTCTTTACCCAAGGTCGTGATTACATGTATTCTATATTCTTTCCATACTTTCAAGTGTTACTTTTCCAGTCCCGTTGATAGTAATCTCCCAAATAGATGATTAGTTTTGTAAAGTGCAATTTTTTTTGCATTTCGTATGAGCTGAGACTTTCAGGTATCTTGTTAATGTGTTTATCTGTTCTTTCTTGATCATACCCAGTGCTCCCATTATTACTGGTACGGTGGTAGCTTTCATATTTTTTCAATTTCTATTTCCAGGTCTTTGTATTTACTTATTTTATCATATTATTTGAGTGATTTATTATTATCTGTTAGCAATGATATATCAATTAGAAGGCATGATTTTCTTTTATTATCATTTATCACAATATCTGGTCGATTGCTCTTTGTTTTTCTTGAAGTTTGGATAGCAAAGTTCCAAAAATAGTATTTTTTTGCTTCTGTTTCGTGTTTTACCATTATCCGGATTTCAGTATTCCATAGAATTTGCATATTTTTCAATGAATATAATGTCCTGTTTTATCATGCCTTTTTTCTGTCAGTGTTAGAATTGGGTAATCGGACACTAAGTAATCAATTAATTTAATTTTTTGTTCGCACAGTCTACATATTGCGTTTGATCCATTTTTTATAATGTTTGCCTGATAGTTTCTAGTTAGTAGGCTCTGGTCTTATGCTACTATTATTAACCTCTCTGTCTCTGCCTTCAGTTCAGTACTTTTCAACCGTTGACGAGTCTTTACTAGATCAATATCGGCATTATTATTTTTATTATTATTTTACTCTTTTGAGAGCTTTTCCCACCTGCGTTAGCTGATGGCTTCTCACTGGAGTTTGAGTTACAGCAAGTTTCCTCAAGTCTCCAGTACTCTTATCAGTATTCTGGCAGATCTTAATAATGCTGTAGTTTGGATGGTCACGACTCGTCCTCTTATTTTCAAGTCTTCCACTCCCTGCACCAGTCCTTTTGGTGATTGTACCGAGTGCACCAATTGCAATTGGTATCACCGTCATCTTCAAATTCCATAGTTTATGAGAAGTTTATGCGTCTCATTTTCCTGAACGGATTCTGGGTTGTGTATATACCATTTGTTCGTATGGTCAAATCTGAACTTCTTTCATATACTATTATTATCATTATTATTATTTTACTCTTTTTCGAGTTTTTCACACCAGCTTTAGCCGGTGGTTTCTCACTGGAGTTTGAGTGACAGCAAGCTTCCTGAAGTCTCCGGGACACTCCTCAGTATTCTGGCTGATCTTAGTAATTCCGTAGTTTGGATGGTTTCTACTAGTCCTCTTATTTCCAAGTCCTCTAGTCTCTGTATCAATCCTTTGGTGGCTGTACCAAGTGCACCAATTACAATTGGTATCACCGTCACTTTCTTGTTTCACAGCTTTTTTCAATTCCCTGGCAATATCGATAAACTTATCTT
The DNA here is from genome assembly GCA_963585895.1 of Sepioteuthis lessoniana. Lineage (NCBI taxonomy): Eukaryota > Metazoa > Mollusca > Cephalopoda > Myopsida > Loliginidae > Sepioteuthis > Sepioteuthis lessoniana. The sequence goes on from OY757939.1 coordinate 61,170,171, forward strand.
TCTTTCCGTTTTCTTTCAATTTTACTCTGTGCTCAGCCGGGAACAGCAAAGTCCACAATTCAGCAAGTTCTCTTTTCTTTGTTGATTATTACAAGGTCTGGTTGTCTAGTCGAGGAACATGTCGGTTATTTGGATAATGATTTTATTTCATCCACATTTAAAATATTCCTGGATGTCTGAAACTTTGTTCCCTTGACTCTCAGTCTGCACTCGGACTGTTTCAATATCAATAAAATGTGTGTATCTGAATGCATGGTATGTTGGTTGGTTGGTGTTTTATGGCATATCAACCTTTGTGGGTTATTTGATATCAAATCCTGTTCACACACACACACACACACACACACACACACACACACACACACACACACACACACACACATATATATGAATTGTAAACGAATACGATGTAGGTAAGTATTTTTAAACGAGTGTTTAGAGCTCATTTGTTTGCACACTGCTCTGTGGTTTCAAGTATTTCTATGTAACATTAGTAATTCTATTTATCAAGTATTCCTATGTAATATAGATAATTTGCACACAGCTGTAAGGTTTTAAATGATAATAATGATAATAATAATAATAATCTTTAGTAAATGATTGAAAAGTTGTATTTGACCTATAGATAAGACCTTAAAATTCCGGATAAAAGAGGACATGGGAGTAATGGCAATGAAGAGGTACTCCACATTCCCCACATCTCAAGGACTGGAGCTTTACCATCAGATTGTATAGTGTCATACCTTGGACATTTGTTGGGGTGGGGGATCTTGCCCATTTGCAGAGTTGCAGTTGGTGTATTCCACAGCCCAAGCTGACTGGGCAGTATACGCTATGATATGTATTGAGGCAAGTTACAAGTTCTTGAATTGATGGTTTGGTTTGGTTTTATGGCACATCAACCACTGTTGGTTATTTAATGTCTAATCCATTTTTATACATATAGACAGTTCTATTTCAAATAATTCAGTTTAGTATAAGATTAGTTTTTTTTTGTTTACACAGAGTTAAATGTTAAAACAGTTCTATTTCAAGCAATTCAGTTTAGCATAAGTAAACAGGTTCTCATCAAAAACAGTTCTATTTGAAACAATTCAGTTTAGCATAGGTACGCAGTTTAAATGTCAAAAACAATTCTATTTAAAACAATTCAGTTTAGCTTAAGTACACAGTTTAGTTCTATTTGACCCATAGATAGGACCCTATCAGGTGCTATCACTCCAGGGCCAAAGTGAATCTGGGAGCAATGGCAATGAAAGGGTACTTCGCATTCCCTAAAGCTCCAGCAACACTGGAATCTCACCATCAGATTGTTTAGTGTCATAACAGGACACTTGTTGGGGGTGGGGGTCTTACTCCTCTGCAGAGAAGCAGTCGGTGTATTCTACAGCCTCAGCCGACTGGGTATTTGAATTGATCATAGATCAAATTGTTTTATATATACAACATAAAGGGACAAATTGTAACGTTACCGCCCTCGCCCCCACACACGTTACATCCTCTTTCTCGAACCTTTTCGCTTCTTTACCGGCCGGTGATCAACTAGTGGCCCAAGGGGGGTAACGCACATTTCTTGCCACTACAAGAATACGATCGGTGGGGACAGGAGAAAATAAAACAAACGAACAAACACGAACAATGCTTGGGGTTAACTCAAAGCAGAAGGAGAGTATGCAACACTACATGCATGTGCAGACTAACGTTAGCGTGGGTTACTAGCGAAAATTTCACAAAGCAACTGGAATGCCGACATTTCTTGACTCGATCTTCTTCGCTGGACCCTATCTTCTCTGCTGCTGTCTCACCGCTCCGGTGTCCGGTGTCAACTCCCCTGTCCGTGGTTCCACGCCAACTGCCTGCCAGCCCTTTTCTCCCACCAACTCTCTTTCGCGTCCCCTTACCACTTCCGGATACCGCAAGATTTCAGGTCCAAAAACCCTTTGTCTGGTTTCGCGCCAAAACAGACAAAGGAATCGTCTGCTTGGCGGGCCACCTATTTAGTGTTACAAAATGCTTTAACTATATTTGACCCTATTGTGTTAATAAATTAAAAGCAATAACTTTACTCTTCGTTGTTATCAAGAGGAAAACGTGGGGGTAAAATTGTTGGGCTGTGCTTATGACATCAAGTGGCTTTAATCTGGTCCTGATTGCAAATGATAAATTATTCGGTTTACATTTTTTCGTATAAGTGTTTTCTTATTTCACAATCACGGGCAAAATTCGAATGGATGTCGATTTGACATAAACGATACTAATTTAATAATCTTATCAGATATGACTGGGAACGAACTGAAAGGATTTACTGCTTAAATAACAAACATTTATTTCTCGCTTCTCTTCGTTGTGGTGAAACGATTTACAAGCTAGTCTCGCAGACCAATTATCTGGAAAAGAGACTCGGGAAATTTATCCGGGGAAGGAGTGATAACGTTTAGATTGGAGAACAACTGTAATACTGAGGAGAGTTCTGAAAAATTTGAGGAGACCTACCCTTACTCGAACTTCTTTGGGGGCAACTATTTAGGTTGAAAACTCGCAATGAGTATACTACTACAACTACTACTACAGCTAATAATGATAATATGCCAGAGAATAGAAAGTGTAGGCATTGAAGAGAGAGAGAGAGAGAGAGAGAGAGAGAGAGAGAGAGAGAGAGAGAGAGAGAGAGAGAATGTATGTGTGAGAGATAGAGAGAGTGTATGTATGTATGTGGGTGTGTGTGAAGGAGAAAGAGAGAGAGAAAGAGAGAGAATGTATGTGATAGAGAAAGTGAGTGTGTGTGTGTGTGAGAGAGAGAGAGAGAATCTATGTGTGAGAGATAGAGAGAGAGAGTGTGTGTGTATATGTGTGTGTGTTAGAGAGAGAAAGAGAGAGAGAAAGAGAGAGAATGTATGTGTGAGAGAGATAGATGAGAGAGTGAGTGTATGTGTGTGTGAGATAGAGAGAAAGAGAGAGAGAGAGAGAGAGAATGTATTTGTGAGAGATAGAGAGAGTGTGTGTATGTGAGTGAGAGAGAGAGAGAGGGAATGAGAAAGAGAGAGAGAGAGAAAGAGAGAGAGAGAGAATGTATGTATGAGAGATAGAGAGAGTGTATGTATGTATGTATGTGTGTGTGTGTGAAGGAGAAAGAGAGAGAGAAAGAGAAAGAATGTATGTGTGAGCGAGTTAGATAGAGAAAGTGAGTGTGTGTGTGTGTGTGAATGTGAGAGATAGATAGAGAGAGAGAGAATGTATGTGTGAGAGATAGAGAGAGAGTGTGTGTGTATGTGTGTGAGAGGGAGAAAGAGAGAGAGAAAGAGAGAGAATGTATGTGTGAGAGAGATAGATGAGGGAGTGAGTGTATGTGTGTGTGAGATAGAGAGAGAGAGAAAGAGAGAGAGAGAATGTATTTGTGAGAGATAGAGAGAGTGTGTGTATGTGAGTGAGAGAGAGAGAGAGAGAGAATGAGAAAGAGAGAGAGAGAAAAAGAGAGAGAGAGAGAGAATATATTTGTGAGAGATAGGGAGAGTGTGTTCATGTGTGTGTGTGAGTGAGAGAAAAAGAGAGAGAAAGAGACAGAGAATGTATGTGTGAGATAGATTGATAGATAGATAGAGTAAGTGTGTGTGTGTGTGTGTGAGAAAGAGAAAGAGAGAGAGTGAGAGAATGTATGTGTGAGAGATAGAGAGAGTGTGTGTATGTATGTGTGTGTGTGTGAGGGAGAAAGAGAGAGAGAAAGAGAGAGAATATATGTGTGAGAGAGATGGATGAGAAAGTGAGTGTATGTGTGTGTGAGATAGATAGATAGATAGATAGAGAGAGAGAGAGAGAGAGAGAGAGAGAGAATGTATTTGTGAGAGATAGAGAGAGTGTGTGTATGTGTCCAGACCTTGCTCTGTGTGACTTTTGGTTATTCCCTAAGCTCAGAGGCTGTCGTCGTTATGAGACAATTGAGGAGATGAAAGAGGCCGTGACGAAGGTCATTGACACGCTCACACAATAGGACTTTCATGGGGCCTTCCAGAAGTTGTTGGAACGGTACAACAGGTGCATTGCAGGCGGAGGAGATTACTTCGAAGGGGACTAGAGTTTCATGTGTGTACTATCAATAAAAGTGCCCATACAAAAAAGTCTGGAAACTTCTCGTATGCACCTCGTATATATGTGTGTAAACAGAATTTGGCATTAAATAACCTACAATGGTTGACATGCCATAAAACCAAACCAAATCAAACCAAACCAATCATCTCTCTTTATTTTCTCTCTTTCTCTTCCCTTCTTATTCTGAAGTATGTTCGTTCGTTCGTTCGTTTTTTATCTTTTTTTAATGTCAAACCATCTACGGTTATTTTTATCGAGAGGTTAGGGAATCGCAGTCCTTGGACATTCATATTTACATATTTAGTGCAGTTGTTTATTTTTTTGCATATGGTCCTATCGAATACGAATAATCTTTAAACAGACCTATTTGACTCATGGTACCTAACAGGCACTCTCTACACCGAGGCAGAGTAGTAATTTACTAAGCGTTTTGCCTAGGTGTGGCACAAGGCTGAATGAATGGAGCACCCAATGAGACTCGAACTCACTTTTGCAGGTTTGCTAGTCAAGCTTGCTAACCATTACACTACCCGAGGTGCCCTACACCGGGTCAGAGTAGACTTAAGAGTAAAGGCAATGAAAGAGTACTACCCACGTCCCCAGATCTCCAGAACTGGAGTCTTAAACTCAGATGTCATACCCAGGACTAGTACGTTCTTGTTTCACAAGGGACTAAACATTGCAAAACTACCAAGGTGCCATTATATTTCAGTATAAATGTGTATCCTTATTTACCAACCCTTCCATTCGGGCAGGATATGACACAAGGTCAATTTTTAATCGGAGTTTAACAGGTTTGAATTTAGAGTTTTCCTTCTCCTAGACTAGTTGCCTCACCAAGGCTGAAGATCGCAGTCTGTCCTACTATTTACCCATGGCTGGAGGGGAGAATAATTGGATTCATACCTTTCCCAAGGGTATTAGTGTTATGTGAAATGCAATCAGCCTCGTCCAGAATTTGAACTCGCGTCGCCGTGTCCATTTCCTGCGACGATAACCATTGCACCACAGGCACCCCCACTAAAGTATAAATGTGTATCAGATGCATGACGGAAGTTACTGAAATTTAAATCTTAAAATTGATTTCTCAAAAAATTAACAACGGAAAAACCTTGCATGCTGTTCGATCTATGCAGCCATCAATTATGATTAGAATTTAACGTTAAAGATGCTTTTGATCAGTAAAATAGAGTGCTCTATGCGCAAAAATGCAGAGCAATACACAATATTTCAACTACAAAATAGAATAAAACAGGATAAAAACTCACAACTATATATAAACAAGATTTGTCATCAAATAACCTACAAGGGTTGATATGCCATAAATCACTAACAAATCAATCTAAACTACAGCGTTGGCAGACCAGCAAAAACTTACATTAATCAGCTCTGTGCCGACACTGGACTTAACAAAAGCAACACAAATATCTCCAGAAAATACCCACTAAAATTATTGTTAAAATCCAGTGTAAGTCGGATTTCATCGTTTTTTCAGTTGCTATCCAAATCAATGTGTAAAAGAAAAAATACTTGGGACTGTTGGTTAAGAAGTAAATAGAGAGAGAGAGAGAGAGAGAGAGAGAGAGAGAGATAGGGAGGGTGGGGGGGTAGAGATGTTTTATTCTCGAGATTACTCATCATCAAGTCTTACCGACAGTACAGAGTTTCCTGATTCTCTCTCACCAAGTCCCAATCCCCCATCGCTCCTGGCAGATCTCCTAGACAGCATTCAGGGTCCGTTCAGAGCTGATATATGTAAATCCTTGCTGGAAGGTCAACCCTAGCATGTTCTTGTATCAGGTGTCCGTAAGAAACGTCGTTTATGAGATCATTATTACTTCCTCTGCAGTACCCAGAATATCTTGTTCGTATTTCTGGGATAGTTTATGAGATGAGAAGTAAGTGGCCAAACAGATGTTGTTTAATGGAGTGCTACTTCCAGGATTTGTTCGAAAAAGCATGTAGCATTCTTGTGTAGTTCATATCTAGCTTTTTCTCCGTGCATTTCTTCAGATTCCAGTTTGTACATCTATACACTAGTACTAACACAGCCACAACTTTGAAGAAATCGAGTGTCAATGACAGTCTACGCTTTCCTTATGCGTATGTTGATATCGCTTTCAGAAGATGAGATATTGCTACTAAGGTATATGTACTGGTTTTATAATTTCAGACGTTGCCACTTAAAGTGAATATTTGGTTTGGTTGGTTTTATGGCATATCAACCTTTATAGGTTATTTAACGCCAAATCCATTTTTATGTAAATAATCTGTTCTATTGAAAACAGTTCAGTTTAGCATAAGTACACAGTTTAATTGTCAAAAACATTTCCATTTCAAACTATTCAAGTAGTTATATCTAATAATTCAGTTAAGTGTAAATACAGTTTTAATGTCGAAAAACAGTTCTATTTGAAATAATTCAGTTAAGCATAAACACGCAGTTTAAATGTAAGTACGGTTTAAGTGTCAAAAACGTTTCTATTTCAAGCTATTCAGTTTACTCAATTCATTTTAGCATAAGTATGCTGTTAGTTCTATTTAACCCATAGATAGGACCCTTATCAGGTGCTACCACTCCGGGCCAGAGTGGACCTGGGAGCGATGGCAACGAAGGGGTACTCCGCATTCCTCAAAGCTCCAGCACTGCTGGAAACTCACCATCAGATTGTTTAGTGTCATATCCAGGACACTCGTTGAGGAGGGGGGGTCTTACCCCTCTGCAGAGAAGCAGTCGGTGTATTCTACAGCCCCAGCCGACTGGGCAATTAAAGTGAATATAGTTCTTTCTTGAAAGCACAGGAAATCTGTTTTATTTACGTTCACATGCAGGCTAATGCCACCTGCTGCTTGGTACAGGCTATCCAACAGGGATTCAGTTCGGGTAAGTGTATCTGCGAGAAGCTCTTAATGATCTGCGTAGTCTGCGTCTGTCATTGTTTCTGCGGTATATCGTCTGATTTTAATGTCTTGTTAAATGTGAAACCATTTCCTTGTTAGATCTATTGATTTGATGTTCGTTGAACGTAGTCTAGGCAGATTATAGACAAATATGTTGCTAATGTATCTCTTTGCCTGACTCCAACGACAATGTCGAGGAAGTCGGTGTAAGCGAATCATTGCTTTTATGTTTTTGTAAAGCATCATTATAGCAGTAACAGTTTCTTTGGAGTGACCATATACTGATTGTATTTGTTTCATCTTTGCTCTGTGTATGGAATCAAATGCCTTGGAGAAATTTACGAATAATAGTGTTGCCTCGGGATTTTTTTCACGTATTTCTTCGATGATTCGACGGAGAGCCAGAATCTGTAAATTTGTGTATCGATTTCCCCGAAAGCTTTACTGATTTTTTTCTAAAAAATTTTTTTTTTTACTTCAGGTAGTATATGATTGAGAAGCTGGTTATTATAAACCTTAGCAGCTATTGTAGTAAGAGTCATGCCTCCGTAGTTCTTTTATGATTCCGAGGTCACCTTTCTTTGGGGAGGAGGAGCAACCTTTCGTCCATTTTTTTGTTTCTTTATACACAGCGTTACATAATCGAAGAAGTATGTTGTCAAATTTTCTTGTCTTCCATACTTTAGGCGGTATTTGATCTAGGCCTGCAGCTTTTCTGCTTTTAATTTTTTAAATACTGAGTCAAGTTCTTCGTCCGTTAACTGTCCTAATTTGATGTCTAGTTGGCTATCAATAATGTCTTTCGTAGGTTTATTAGTGATTTCCGGCTCATTGGCCTAATGTATTCGCCAATGGTCCGGGAGACCTGGGTTCAATCCCAGGTCGTGTCATACCAAAGACTTGTAAAATGGTACTATTTACCAACCTCTCCGCTCGGGCAGGATATGACACAAGGTCAATTTTTAAGCGGAGTTTAACAGGTTGTAATTCAGAGTTTTCCTTCTCCTAGACTAGTTGCCTCACCAAGGCTGAAGAACCTAGTCCGTCCTACTATTTATCCATAGCTGGAGGGAGAATAAGGGGGTTCATACCTTTCCCAAGGGTATTTGCCCGAAAGTGAACGTAATAGCGCGACTGGAGTACGAACTCGCGTACTACGATTCCGCAGTTCATCGCTTTAACCATTACACCACGAGGACACCCCCTACCACGAGGACACCCCCGTAAAATGGTACTTGATACCGCCTTGCTTAACACTTAGCAATATAAGGTACGTATCAAGTGTAAAGTGGAGCAATCCAGGGAAAGGAGTAGCGTCCTCTCTTGCATCTCGGTGTAGTAGCTACTGAAAAGGGAGCCATCTGGTGGCCCTCGACTACGGTCGCCAACTTTTTTTATTAGTGATTTCTGGATGATTTCCGTGCAGATTCTTGAAATACTCTTTCCATTTCCGAGGTCTTTCTTTTTGGAGATAACTTTTAATTTTGCTCTCAAAGTGTTTTTCTTTCCTCTTACTTTATTTGGTTTTCTGTCTGCCATGCAAATCGTATTGGTTTATCTTCTACCGAATTTCTGACTTTATCGATTAAGCCTTGAATGATTTCTAGTTGTTCTTTTTTATATGTTTTAGTAAATACTCACTGACCGTTCTTAAGCTTCTGCGCATTGGCGTTTGTTGTGCTTCCTTTATTAAGTGAGACTGCCTTTTTTCATGTTATCCCGTTTTTCTCCAAATGTTATATAATGGCCGAGGGATTTCGTTTTACATATCTTGCCTTTCGGTTTAGTTAGGCTGAGAACATTTCGCTTAGCGCATGGGTTAGTTAGGTGCAAACTTAAGCGCAGGTGTTGACGCGCGCGGGGGAGGATGTGTCGTTCACAGATGTCAAAATAAAAATCCCAGGTAGACAGTGTGACCAGGGGATGTGAATGACGTCATGCACCGGAAGCGTGTGCGGAGGATTTGGGGAGATTTGAGAAAAGTCAGTGAGTTGAGTTTTGCCGTCGGTTTAGTTGGTATGCACTCGGTGCGGGCTTCTTTATGGCCAGTAGTTAAGAGGTAAATCGTCAGATATATATATATATATATATATAGTCATCCACAGACAGATCTGTTTCGTTCTATCAAAACTCATCAGTGTGGCTAGACAGTAACTACCCATAGCTGGGATCGAAACCCGGTTTGACTCAAACGCCAAGTCGAAGCCTCTGACTATTCAGCCACGAGCAGCAATTAGCTGCGAAGTAAATTTTAAACGGTTATGAATCACAAGTAATATTGTTTACATACATCCGTTCAACGGCTGCCGAGACCTCAATTCAAATACGAAGAGGTTTGCAATGAACGCTAATGGCAACACGATTACTTCTTTCGCCAGAGATCTCAACCCTACGGGGGTAGGGGAGTATATATCTCTATAGTCTATATCTCTATAGTATATATATATATATATATATATATATGCTTTCAGTGAATGCACATTTGATTTAAAATAGTAATGTCTTAAATCTCAGCTGTATTATGTGTTGTTTAAATGAAGAATGAAGACTTATGCGACTTAATTTTCAGGAAAACTTTACTTTTGGAAGGCGAACTTCTAAATTTGCTAAAGAAAACCCCCAAAATTGCCCCCCCCCTGAAAAGAAAGGAAAAAAAAAATCCAAAACACCTCAAATGTAGTCTAACACGTGCTAAAGACGAAAGCCATAAAAGAGTTGACTCCTCCTCTCTCTTTCTTTCTCTCTCTCTCTCTCTGTGTGTGTGTGTGTCTCTCTCTCTCTCTCTCTGTCCACCACCAGTTGACCATGATATAGGAGTGGAACCTTTAATATAAATACTAAAATTAGTAATAATTTAATCCTTCATTTGTTGAAATAGTATGCATACGTTTGGAAGTGATTCCGTTTCCAGAAGTTTTTTCACAGAGGTCAGTAAATTTATTCTACTAAACTATTCATTTAAAAATGCACATTTGATTTAAAATAGTAATGTCTTAAATCTCAGCTGTATTATGTGTTGTTTAAATGAAGAATGAAGACTTATGCGACTTAATTTTCAGGAAAACTTTACTTTTGGAAGGCGAACTTCTAAATTTGCTAAAGAAAACCCCCAAAATTGCCCCCCCCCTGAAAAGAAAGGAAAAAAAAAAATCCAAAACACCTCAAATGTAGTCTAACACGTGCTAAAGACGAAAGCCATAAAAGAGTTGACTCCTCCTCTCTCTTTCTTTCTCTCTCTCTCTCTCTGTCTCTGTCTCTCTCTCTCTCTCTGTCTGTCCACCACTAGATAACCATGAAATATACCACAAAATTTCTTTGAATTTTAACATCCAGCAGTCCTGGACTTTAACTAAGTTAAAACTTAAGATAAAAAAAAAAAAGAGAATTTTTTTTTTTTTTTTTTTTTTATTACTACCGCGTACACATGGGAAGCAGCATGCTGTACGTATGAGTCTTGCGGCTTAACGCTCAAGATTGCCAGTTCGATCGGGGAACTACTGCTGCTCATCTATAAGAGTGGCTTCTATAGATGAGAACAAAAACAGCCATCGAAAGATAACCATGACTAGTACTCAAACCAGATCCATAAACCGCATCGCTCTTCGCGCGGGTAAAAAAGGGGCGCGTCCTGCTGAGGTTGGAGCCCTGGCCTCGGTGTTCGAAAAATCAGCTACAGAGCTCAAACACAAACAAAAACTACTAAAATGCAAACAAACAATACAGATAGCGACATTTAACGTGAGAACCCTAAATAGAATAGGTCAACTATCAGAGCTAACTGCATCAGCCGTAGAACATAAGATAGATATAATTTGCATACAAGAGCACCGATACACGCACACCGAAGATATCAAGTATCACGAAACTGGAAATGGATGGATGCTGGTGACTGTATCGGCATGGAAAAACTCTGTCAATGCATCGGTAGGAGGAGTGGGAATACTTCTAGGACCGAGAGCGTTAAAAACACTGAACAGCATTGAGAGAATACAACCTAGGATGATGGCCGCAACGTTTAATGGCAACCCCAAAGCAACAATTATCTCCTGCTACAGCCCTACCAATGTTAGCGAAGAAAACGAAATAGCCACCTTCTACGAAGATCTATCCTCCCTAGTGCGTAGCATTCCGAAACACAACCTGCTAGTCATTGGCGGAGATATGAATGCACAAATCGGGAAAAACAGACACAACAAATACAGCCTACACTACGCGTCTAACAGGAATGGACAGCATTTAATAGATTTCATGATAGAAAATAGATTAACCTGCCTCAATACAAACTTTCAAAAAAGGGAGGGGAAATTATGGACCTACACATACGCGAATAAGAGTAAAGCACAGATAGACTACGTCCTTATAAACAGGAAATGGAAAAACAGTGCGATGAATTGCGAGGCATACTCCTCCTTCGAGGGTGTGTCCTCCGATCATCGAATCATCATCATCATCATATCGTGCTGGCAGCACGGATATCCCTGACCCTCTCTCGCCACTCCTCCCTATCGTTCATCGCCCTAGGTAGGTCTTCAGGACAACAACCTGTATCCTCACATAGCTGCTGAATGTACGTTCGTGCTGGTCGTCCTGCTTTTGCGCGGCCGTGTGTGGGGATCCATAAGAGTACATCTCTTATGAGTTCATCTCTGCTTCTCCAGCAATGTCCTGCATGTCTGGTTCGCCTAACTTGAATAGATTTCGTGATAGGGGGCAGGTGTCCGTACAGTTGGTGTCTTGTGGGGTGTTGCTGCCAGGACTTGTTGAGGATTGCACGCAGCATTCTTGTGTAATTGCCATCTAGTTTCTTCTCCAGCCGTTTTGTTAGCGTCCATGTAGTGCATCCATATAGCAGTATCGATGTGACCGCTGCCTGGAAGAAACTGCGTTTCATTTTATCGGTTAGGTCTGATTTCCATATAGTCGATAGCCTATTGATAGCTGTCCATGCTTTCGTTATCCTCGTTTCGATGTCCTTTTCGGTTGATTCGACGCTGCTTCCTAGGTACGTGAATTTGTCTACTAGTTTAAGAGGGGTTCCTTCTAGAGTGGAGATGTCCCCTGTTTGGTTATAGCACATATATTCCGTTTTGTGTGCATTAACATGGAGGCCTATGCTTGCTGCTGCTCGTTCCAGGCTATGCAGAAGTGTTTCGGCTTGGTCAGGTGTATTTGCCAGTATCGCTATGTCATCGGCGTAGTCGGCGTCGGTAATTGTTGTTGCGGGATATCTTCTGCTTCTTTTCTTCGTCAGTTCGAAGCCATTCTCTTTGATTTTGTCAATCGATGTTCTAAGTACGTAGTCTAGACAAATGATAAAGAGATACGGAGCCAGCGTGTCCCCTTGTAGTACTCCTGCTACAATGTCGAAGTATTCTGTGTCTCCATCTGGTGATCGTACTTTTACTTTAGTGTTTCTATAGAGAATCGTTATTGCCGCTACGGTTTCTTTAGGTATGCCGTACGCTAGTAGGATTTGTTCCATCTTTCCTCTGTGAATGGAGTCGAAAGCCTTGGTAAAGTCGACAAATATTAATGTCGCTTGTAGGTTCTTTGCCCGTACACCCTCAAGGATTCTGCGGATGGTTAGTATTTGTGAGGTCGTAGATCTATTTCTTCGGAAGCCATTTTGGTTTTTTCTAAGTATGTTGTCGATTTTGGGTTCTATGCGGTTTCGTAGTAGGGCATTGTAGATTTTGGCAGCTATGGATGTAAGTGTTATGCCTCGGTAGTTTTTGGCTAATCCGAGGTCTCCCTTTTTAGGGAAGGGGAGTATGCATCCCTTCGTCCATCTATCTATCGGATTTTGATTGTATACTGCGTTGCAGTGTCGGAGCAGTATGTCGTCGAATTGTCTGGTCTTCCATACTTCCGGGGGAATTTCGTCCAGTCCTGCAGCTTTCCTATTTTTAATTTTTCTGAGAACCGAGTCGAGTTCTCCTTGTGTGAACGGTCCAAGTTTAATGTCTAATTGTTTGCTAATTATTCTGGTGATTGGTTCATGCGTTATTTTTGGTGGGTTTCCAAGTAAGTTTTCGAAGTGCTGTTTCCACAGTTTTATTCTTTCTTGTTGGTTTGCTGCTTTAAGTTTTGCTTTGGTTGTGTTCTTTCTTCTGCTCACTTCGTTTATTGTTTGCCAGGCAATTCTAGATTGTCTATCTTCTACCGAGTCTCTGATCTTATCTATCTGATTTTGAATGTATTCTGTCTGTTCCTTTATATATATGCCTGCTAATTGATATTGTGCCGTTTTTAGTTTTAAGGCATTTGTGTTTGTTGGGTTTTTTCGATAGTTTTTGGAGGCTGTTTTCACTAGTGCACGTTTTTCTCTCACCGCTAAGGTTTCCCATGGGACTCTATATTTAGTTTTAATTTTTGTTGGAATGCATTTTGCTGCTGCCTCAAGGTGTGCATTGACAAAATTTTCGTATTCGTCGTTTGGTGTACTTTTTTCCGTCTTTTCTTGTAGTGTTTCGAATCTGTTTCTCAATTCTAATACGTATTTATCTCTGACATCTTTGTTGTTTAATAGGGCCCAGTCATAGTGTTTGGTGGTCGCTGTTCGTTTGTCGTTTTTTCGTAGGCTTAACCGTATTTTCGCTGTGACTATTCGGTGATCGGTGGACACACCCTCAAAAGAGGAGTATGCCTCGCAATTCAATGCACTATTCTTCCATTTCTTGTTTATAAGGACGTAGTCTATCTGAGCTTTAGTGTTGTTTGCGTACGTGTATGTCCATAGTTTGCCCTCTCTTTTTTGGTAGTTTGTATTGAGGCATGCTAATCTATTTTCTATCATGAAATCTGTTAGATGTTGTCCATTTCTATTTGACGTGTTGTGGAGGCTGTATTTGTTGTTTCCGTTTTTCCCGATTTGTGCATTCATGTCTCCGCCAATGACTAACATGTTGTGTTTCGGGATGCTACGCACTAATGAGGATAACTCATCGTAGAAGGTGACTATTTCATTTTCTTCACTAACATTGGTGGGGCTGTAGCATGAGATGATTGTTGCTTTGGGGTTTCCGTTAAATGTAGCTACCATCATTCTAGGTTGTATTTTCTCTATGCTATTAAGCGTTTTTAGTGCTCTAGGTCCTATAAGCAATCCTACCCCTCCCACTGCGGCGTTGACAGAGTTTTTCCATGCGGATACAGTGGCGAGCGACCATCTTCGAAGCACTACAAGAGAAGGTAGAAATAGGCACCCCAAATGACGAATATGAAAATTTTGTAGAAGCACACCTGGAGGCGGCAGAAAAGTGTATTCCAACAAAACCTAGAACTAAATATAGAGTCCCTTGGGAAACGCTAGCGGCTAGAGAAAAACGTGCACTTGTGAAGACTGCCTCCAAAAACTATCAACAGAACCCAACAAATACAAATGCACGAGAACTAGAAAAGGCGCAACATCAATTAACAGGAATATACCTAAAAGAACAGGCAGAATACGTACAAAATCAGATAGATAAGATTAGAGACTCGGTGGAAGATAGGCAATCCAGGATAGCCTGGCAAACAATAAACGAAGTAAGTGGAAGGAAGAGCACAGCCAAAGCAAAATTGAAAGCTGCAAGCCAACAAGAAAGAATAAAACTGTGGGAACAGCATTTCAAAAATCTACTAGGAAACCCACTGGAAATAACGGATGAACCGATCACCAGAATTATTAGTAAGCAATTAGACGTAAAACTAGGTCCTTTCACCAAAGAAGAACTCGACACGGTTCTCAGAAGAATTAAAAATAGGAAAGCGGCGGGGCTAGACGAGATCCCCCCAGAAGTGTGGAAGACGAGACAATTCGACGATATACTGCTCCGGCAATGCAACGCAGTCTATAGTCAAAATAGGATAGAACGATGGACGAAGGGATGCATCCTTCCATTCCCTAAAAAAGGCGACCTCGGACTAGCCAAGAACTACCGAGGGATAACACTTACATCCATAGCAGCCAAAATCTACAATGCCCTACTACGAAACCGCATAGAACCCAAAATGGAAAACATCCTTAGGAAAAACCAAAATGGCTTCCGGAGAAATAGATCCACAACCTCACAAATACTGACCATCCGTAGAATCCTGGAAGGCGTTCAGGCAAAAAACTTACAGGCGACATTACTATTTGTCGACTTTACCAAGGCCTTCGATTCCATACACAGAGGGACGATGGAGCAAATCCTACTAGCTTACGGCATACCAAAAGAAACCGTAGCAGCGATAATGATTCTCTACAGAAACACCAAAGTAAAAGTACGTTCACCAGATGGAGACACGGAATACTTCGACATTGTTGCAGGAGTACTACAAGGAGACACACTAGCCCCGTACCTCTTTATCATCTGTCTAGACTATGTGCTTAGGACTTCGATCGACAAAATCAGAGAAAATGGCTTTGAGCTGACTAAGAGAAGAAGCAAAAGGTACCCCGCAAAAACAATCACGGACGCCGACAACGCTGATGACTTGGCGTTACTAGCGAATACGCCTAATCAAGCAGAGACACTACTACATAGTCTGGAACGAGCTGCAGCTGGCATTGGCCTACATGTCAATGCAAACAAAACCGAATATATGTGTTACAACCAAACAGGCAACATTGCCACACTAGACGGAGCCTCTCTGAAACTAGTCGACAAATTCACCTACCTAGGAAGCAGCGTCTCATCAACCGAGAAGGACATCGACACACGACTGACGAAGGCATGGACAGCTATCGATAGGCTCTCGATCATATGGAAGTCGGACCTAACAGATAAAATGAAACGCAGTTTCTTCCAGGCAGCGGTTGTGTCGATACTGCTATATGGATGCACCACATGGACGCTTACGAAGCGGCTGGAGAGGAGGCTGGACGGAAATTACACAAGAATGTTGAGAGCAGTATTAAACAAGTCCTGGCGACAACACCCCACGAGACTCCAACTATACGGACACTTGCCCCCCATCACAAAAACCATACAAGTTCGACGAACCAGACACGCAGGACACTGCTGGAGAAGCAAGGACGAGCTCATAAGCGATGTACTCCTGTGGACCCCCACTCATGGATGTGCAAGAGTGGGACGACCAGCACGAACTTACATACAGCAGCTATGTGAGGACACGGGTTGTAATCCTGAAGACCTGCCGGAGGCGATGAATGATAGGGAGAAATGGCGAGAGACGGTCAGGGATATCCGCGCAGGCGGCACGACATGATGATGATGATTACGTTAGCAGGTTGCCAAGCTGAGTATTACTCTTAGTGGCATTTCTCAAAATCGCATAAAATAGGTTGTGCTGAGTTATAATGTACAAGTTGCGAGAAACCATTCCCAACATGACTCATATTTTATATTTTAGACGTCACCTAGTCGACTTTATACTTTGATTTCTTTCTATTAAACAAAGGAACACTACGTCATTTTTGAAGTTTCCAAGAACAATTTCTCTAAAGCTTCGAAAATGGTCTTTTACTTTGCGTAGTAGACTTTATTTTTATTTCTTTCCATCAAAGGAAGGAAAGGTATTTCATTTTTAAGCATTTTCTTCAGAGCTTCGAAAATTTTGTCTTTTTACTTTTCGCAGTAGGACTTTTAAATTTTTTCATTAAATGGATGGATAGTCTGTCATTTTTAAGCTTTTAAGAACAATTTCTGTAGATCTTCAAAAATAACCTTTAACTTTACCTAGAAGACTTGAAACTATAATTTTTTTCTATTAAATGAAGGAATAATAGTACATCATTTTTGAAGTTCTAAAGAACAATTTTTTTAGAGCTTCGAAAATGACGTCCTTTTACGTTGTGTATTAGACTTTCTTTTTTCCATTATACGAAGGTAGAGTATGTCATTTTTGAAGATCTAAAGTAAATGTTTGAAAATGAATTTCTTTTACTTCACCTTGTACAGCAGTCATATACGAAAAATAAAAACTATATGTTTTAGAAAAATTGTAAATAATTACTTATTTCCACTAAAAAACAGACGGTAGTAGTTTTTATCCAAAAAAGTGTGAAATATAAATCAATAAATAGAAGGAAATATTTTAGTGTGAACAAAAATACCCTGTTAAAACAGACGACACTAAGTAGTCCCTTGGTTATGAGTAATATATTTAAAAAATAATTTTGTGTGTTTTGCAGTCTCTCAACAACAAACGTAAACGGAAAAATATTTCCAGAGGAAAATTGGAAAATTTATTTACAATAAGATTGGATTTTCTTTTTTTTTGTTACTGTCTGTTTTTTTTACTTTTCTTGACTGGCTTTTAAAAATTTTATTTATCGTTTGTTTTCAGGAAAATCGTAGAAAGCAATGAATATATAAAAAATAAAGAGAAAAAAGAAAGAAAGAAAGAAGAAAAAGCAGGAAAAATATCTAAAAAAGAAAGAAAGATTGAAAAATAGAAAGAAAGAAGGAAAAGAAAAGAGCAAGAAAAATATCTGAAGAAAGAAAAAAAAAATAGAAAGAAAGAAAAGAGAAAGAAAAAATGAAAAGAGAAAGAGAAAAAGACCAAGAAAATATCTGAAGAAAAAAAGAAAGATATGGAGAAAGGAAAAAAAAACGATGAAAGCAAGAAAACTATCTGAAGAAGAAAGAAAAAAAGAAAAAATGATAAAAGAAAAAGAAAAAGAGCAAGAAAATATTGGAAAAAAGAAAGATAGAAAAAAGGAGAAAGAAAACCATAAATATATTAGAAGAAAGAAAGAAAGAAAGAATGAAAGGCAATATCTAAAGACAGAAAGAAAAGAAAAAGGAAGAAAGTATATGACGAAAGAGAGAAAGAAAGATAGAAAGAAAGAAGCCAGAGAAATATCTGAAGAAAGAAAGAAAGTGGAGAGAAAAACAAAAAACATATCTGGAGAGAGAGAGAGAGAGAGAGAGAGATCTGAAGAAGGAATGAAGATAGAAAAAAAGAGGAAATAGAGTAGAGCAAGAAAATATCTGCAGAGGAAAGAGAGAGAGAGAGAGAGAGAGAGAGAGAGAGAGAAGAAAGTGAAAATAGCAAGAAAAATATTTGTCGAGGAAAGAAAGATAAATTGAAAGAAGAGAGAAATGAGGAAGAAAAATACCTGAATAAAGAAAAAAAAAAAAAAAAAAAAAGAAAGAAGAAAGAAGAAGAAAACAAGTAAAACATTTGAAGAACGAAAGAAAGTTATAAATAAAAAAGTTACAAATAAAAAATTTACAAATACAAAAGAAAGAGAAAAGGAGATGAAAATATCTGAAGAAAGAATAAAGGATTGAATGAAAAAAATAAAAGAATGAGGAAAATATCTGAAGAAGAAAGAAAGAAGAAAGAGAAAAAGAGAAAAGAACAAGAAACATATCCTAAGAAAAAGAGGTAGAAAGACAAAGAAAAAAGTATATATGAATAAATAGGATTTGGCATTAAATAACCCACAAGAGTTGATATGCAGTTGGTATTTTACGGCATATCAACCCCTGTGAGTTATTTAATGCCAAATCCTATTTATATATATATATATTAGATTTATATGATTTGTAAACGAAAAGCTTGTTGATAGTTTGTCATTTTTAAACGAAATAGACTTCATTTGTTTTCACACATTTCAATGTTTCCATTTATTGAGATGCAATACTAATTACTCAATTACCCAAAGATTTTAGATTGGAATCTCACCGTCAGAGACAATTTAGTATCATACCTTGGTATCATTCCAATTGCTGCTGTAGCTGTTGATTTGAACGTGAAATTATAAAAATTGGTCAGTCATCTTATAAGATGTATAGCAATAACATAGTGAATTTTCAAGAGTTTAGGACAATTTTAAATGTCCATACGAAAAAAGTCTGGAAACTTATCGTATGCACCTCGTATATGATTTGTAAACGAATAGCTTGTTGGTAGTTTGTCATTTTTAAACGAAACGGACTTCATTCTGTTTTCACACATTTCAATGTTTCCAATTGTTGGGATGCAATACTAATAACTCAATTTATCATCATTTGTTTGTACTCAGTTAAAAGGTTTCAAGAAAAGTAAATGATTAAATATTTCTATTTAACACACAGATAGTACCCTAAAAGTTACTATCAAAATAAAACAGTAATAGCAATGATGGGTATCCCTCATTTCCCAAAGCTTCAAGACTAGAACTGTTGTATATTAACCTCTGACCCGGCCAAGCTGTCAAAATAGGAAATGCACCTGTGTAAATAACAGATGCATCCGGTCGAGGAATATCAGGATATGACCTTAACTGTCGAGGGGTTGAATTGAGTGACGCTCGCAGGAAGAAGAGTGGACGTCAAATTATTATATAACCCCGGTGACAGGAAGTTCAAATCAGTTGGAGTATAGATGTTGGAATGAGGAACATGTCCTAGAGAGGCTGGGCCCCCAGGCCCCCGGTTGAGCAGCCCAGGAGAACGGGAAAGAAACGCTGTTATGGCCATAAGAGTGGGGGTCAATATGTTGCAGTTCTGTTCAGCCTCCAACTCACCTCTCACACAGTAAAACCTTTAGTAACCCTTTCGAACCCTTTCAAATAAAGTGAGAGGTATATTTTTCTAAAGAACTGTGTCGCTCGTCTTTATTGTACGTCGTTATGTTTCTGCATACCTTGGACACTAGTTCTATTTAAACCATAGATCGCACTAAACAAGTAGTACAACTCTGGGTTTTAAGTCTTCTTCTTTTTCTTCTTCTTCTGCGAATTTTTCACTCTCCATAGCCCAGGTGGTTGAAACTGTAGAATACACAGACGGCATCTCTGCAGAGGGGCGAGACTCCTTCGATGAGTGTCCTGGATATGACATTAAACTACATCTGATGGTGAGGCTTTAATAATGGTGCAGTTTTGGGGGATGCGGAGTAATCTTTCACTGCCATCACTCCCAAGTCCACTCTGGACCGGAGTGATAACACCTGATAAGTTCCTATCGATAGGTTAAATAGAGCTGTTTGACATTTAAACCGATTGCAAACAAATGACTTATGCTAAATTGAATTGTTTGAAATAGAACTGTTTGATCATTTAACTGTGAGTAAACAAATGACTGATGTTTAATTGAATTGTTTATGATACAGAACAATACCTGGAACCATTTAACTTTGTGCAAAAAAGGATTAATATCGAATAGAATTATAAGTGATAGATAGCAATAATAGAAACCATTTAAGTGTATCGAAACAATAGTAATCCTATCGTATAAACAAATTAGTTCTCGTTTAAAAATGAAATTACCGTCAAACAATTCACTTACAAATCATTTATATCTATTCAAATGTGTGCAGACAAATGACTGATGTTAAATTGTTACTGTTACATAGCAATACTTGAAACCATTTAACTGTGTGCAAACAAATGATTAATAGTAAATTGCATTATTTATATTAGAGGTTGGTTGGTTGGTTGGGTTTTATGAAATATCAACCTTTGTAGGTTATTTAATGCCAAATCCATTTTTATGCAAATAGTTCTATTTCTAACAATTCAGTTTAGCATGAGTACATTGTTTAATTGTCAAAAACATTTCTATTTCAAGCTATTCAATTTAGTCAAACAGTTCGAATTCAAACAAATCAGTTCAGCGTAAGTATGCAGTTTCGAATCAAAACAGTTCTATTTCAAGAAGTTAATTTTAGCATAAGTACACAGTTTAATTGTCAAAAACATGTCTATTTCAAGCTATTCAGTTTAGTCGAACAGTTCTAATTCAAACAAATCAGTTCAGCATAAGTACGCAGTTTAGTTCTATTTAAATCAATTTTTATACAAATTATCAGTTCTATTTCAAACAATTCAATTTAGCATGAGTACACAGTTTAATTGTCTAAAACATTTCAATCTCAAGCTATACAGTTTATTCAAACAGTTTTAATTCAGCCATTTCAGTTTAGTATAAGTATAGATTTTGTTTACACACACTCAAATGTCAAAATATTTTTATATTACACAATTCAGTTTAGCGTAAGTACAGTTTCAATGTCAAAAACAGTTCCATTTCAAACAATTCAGTTGAGCATAGGTATACAGCTTAATTGTCAGAAACATTTCTATTTCAAGCTATTCAGTTTAGTCAAACAGTTCTAATTCAAACAATACAATTTAGTTCTATTTAACCCATAGATAGGGCCCTATCACGTGCTAACATTCCGGGCTAGAGTGGACCTGGAAGCAATGGCAATGAAGGGATGGTCTGAATTTCCCAAAGCCCCAGCATCACTGGAACCTCACCATTAGATTGTTTAGTGTCATATCCAGGACACTCGTTGGGAGGGCCTTACCCCTCTGCAGAAGTGCAGTCGGTGTATTCTACAACCCCAATGGGCAATATTTATATTAGAGAGCAATACTTAAAATCATTTAACTGTGAGCGAAAGAAATTAGCTCAAGTTCGTTTAAAAATGTATCTACAAAATGTCTTTACAAATCATATATATTTAATATATATGTATAAACAGGATTTAGCATTAAATAACCAACGATGATTGATATGCCATAAAACCAAAACAAACTACGTCTCCTGGAATCTTCGAAGTATTTTAACCAATTTTTGTTGTACTGAGGCCTAGGTGGTCCCTATTTTCATCTGATCTCTAGTTCCCTCAGTTTTTTTTCAGGCCTTTGAGTACCATTCCAAGTGCATCAACTACGATTGTTATCACTGTCACCTTCATGTTTCGCATTTTTTAGCCCTCTGACAAGATACAAACCATAATCGTTCCTTGCGATTTTTCCACATTAGCCTTAGCTGATGGTCTTTCGATGGAGTCTGAGTGACTGCAAGTCTCCTCAAATCTCCAGGACTCTTCTCAGTATTTTGGCCGATTTGGATGTTCTCGACATGTCCTCCGATTTCCAACCTTTTCAATCCTCTTACCAAGCTTTTGGGGACCGTTCCGAGCGAACCAATTATAATCGGCATCACGGTCACTTTCATGTTCCATAACTTTTTTTAGTTTTCAAGCAAGATCTAAGTACTTGTCTCTCTTTTCCTTTTCTATGATTTTCGCTCCGTGGTCTACTGGGATAGCGAAGTCCACTATTCGGCAAGTTCTCTTTTTTTTTGTTAATCATCTCTCGGTATGGTCCTCTCGCCGGAATCATGTGATCTGTTTGCATCACAAGAACTTTGTTTGTCCCATTCTCGAGGATCGATTCTGTTTTATGCATATATCATTTGGTAGTATGATCAAGTTTCACTTTCTTGCACAGTTCCTAGTGGATCACCTTCCCCTCTTAGTCGTGTCTAGTCTTGTACTTCTTTTGTTCTGGCTCTCTGCATTTATTATCATCATTATTATTTACACCACTAATAACTGGTGGGTTTCACAAAAAGACCAAGTGACAGCAAGTCTTATCAGCTCTCCAGATCTCTTTCAACTATTCTCCAGATTTCATCCGGGCTATTGTTTAAACAGTCTCAGTTATTCTTTAAAATTATTCTTATTTGATGATAATTATCATTTCTTTGCACACTGTTATATGGTTTCAAGTATTCCTATCTAATATTATGTGATTTCAAGTATTCCTATCTAATATTATGTGATTTCAAGTATTCCTATCTAATATTATGTGATTTCAAGTATTCCTAGCATAAACTCCGACATCGTAGTAAGCGAGTTCGAGTTCGAGTCGTGGTATTAAGTTCACTTTCGGCCTTTGTTGTATAGCCATGAACAACTATACATACACATATGCAGATGCATGCAGAATCATAACGACGCAATGAAGACGAGCGGACACAGGTCTATAGAAAAATATACCTCTCACTTTATTGTGTGTGAGAGGGAGTTGGAGTCCGAACAGAACTGCAACATATTGACCCCCACTCTATTGGCCATAACAGCGTTTCTTTCCCGTTCTCCTGGGCTGCTCAACCGGGGGCCTGGGGGCCCAGCCTCTCTGGGACATGTTCTCATTCCAGCATCTTCTCTCCAACTGATCCGAATTTCCTGTGCACCAAGTTATATAATAGTTCGACGCCCACCTTTTTCTTGTGGGCGTCACAAATAGCACTCATTCAACCCATCCACGGTCAAGGTTATATTCTGATATTCCTCGACCGGATGCACCTGTTATTTACACAGGTGCATTTCCTATTTTGACAGCTTGGCCGGGTCGGAGGTCAATATGCAACAGCTTAAACTCTAAGGAAAGGTATGAATACCCTTATCTCTTCATCTGTGGGTTAGATAATACCATAACCGTTCTACTGGGATGGCTTTGCCATTAGATAACTCACAAAGGTTGATATTCCATTAAAAAAAACCCGAAACCCCAAAACAATCCTTTCTAATACTAATAATTTTTAAACATATCAATTAGACTTATATATGGGGCTGTAACAGTTATCACCTTTGAGAGTAAAAGTGGAACTGGGATTAATGAACCACAAATGGGTCACTCCATATTTTCCTGAAATCCAGAACTGGAGCCTTACCATACTCTAGACACAAGCACATTTGATCCAAAATGGGATAAAAGTTTTCAAGATCGATGGTATCCATGATAGGATCAATATTCTGACACAAAATTCTGTAAAGAGACTTTATGTTGAAAACTAAAGAAAATAGTGAATGCAAAATAAGCACCTCGTCGGAGGAATTTTGAAGAATATACGATTAAAAAGGAACTGAAATCGTTTCTGATTTGTGCTTGGAACTTATTGAAAACAATTCTTATAGATCGAAAGAAATTATTAAACGAATGGGATTCAGCACTGCTTTTTAATCATTGAATGTTGTAGAAATAATATGGAACACTTCAATTGAATATTTGTCCTGTATTCTATTTGTTCGGAATAAATTGTTTTATTTTAATTTTTTATTCTATTTCATCTATTTATTTTCTAAAAATTCAATAGTTCTTAAAAGTTCCTCAAACACTTGTGCATATACAGCCAAAAATAGGTGGACAATAGTTTGAATAAGGTTTGTAAATAGACTGTACATGTTAATATAATCTCAAAATAAGCATTATTATTTACAGTCTCTTAGTTTTGTGGACAGTAAATGTATTGACCAATCTTATTCATGATGATATTGAAGTTCTAAATTTAGAAGGAAAAAAAAGTTATATTTGAAAAGAGATGCCAATAAATATACGCATATATATAATGAGTATTTTGGCTGCATATTTTCTTGTTAATATATTTCATCAAAGATTAAGTTTGAGTTTTTTTTATTAGCTTTTCTTGTTATCGAGTGTGATGTCACAATTGTGGATGAAGGTTGTTTAAAAATTCTCCGAAGTCTTTGAATATTATAATCCGAGTATATGTTCTGTTGAATAGCGTTGATTTTAAATATATAATATATAATATTTATATATATATATATATATAACCAAGCCGAAACACTACTGCATAGTTTGGAACGAGCCCCCGCTGGCATTGGCCTCCATGTCAATGCACGCAAAACGGAATATATGTGCTATAATCAAACAGGTGACATCTCCACACTAGACGGAACCTCTCTGAAACTAGTAGACAAATTCACCTACCTAGGAAGCAGTGTCTCATCAACCGAAAAGGTCATCGACACAAAAGCATGGACAGCTATCGATAGGCAATCGATCATATGGAAATCAGACCTGACCGATAAAATGAAACGCAGTTTCTTCCAGGCAGCGGTCGTATCGATACTGCTATATGGATGCACTACTTGGATGTTAACTAAACGGCTGGAGAAGAAGCTAGACGGCAATTACACAAGAATGCTGCGAGCAATACTGAACAAGTCCTGGCGACAACACCCCACAAGGCACCAACTATACGGCCACCTGCCTCCCATCACGAAAACTATCTAAGCTAGACGAACCAGACATACAGGACACTGTTGGAGAAGCAGGGACGAGCTCATAAATGATGTACTCCTATGGACCCCTACATATGGCCGGCAAAAGCAGGACGACCAGCTCGAACCTACATACAGCAGCTATGTGAAGATACGGGATGTAGCCCTGAGGACCTGCCAGAGACGATGAACGATAGGGAGAAGTGGCGAGAGAGGGTCAGGGATATCCGTGCTAGTGGCACAACATGATGATGCTGATATATATATATATATATATATATATATATATATAAGTGCAAAGATAGATAAATCAGACACTTACAAAGGGTTTATTAGTAGTGATATTTCATTCTTTATATAAAGAATGAAATATCACAACTACTTATTTTTATTATCTTGTTTGATTCCTCCAAATCTACCATTTCACTATATATATATATATATATATATATATATATATATATATATATATGTGTGTGTGTGTGTGTGTGTGTGTGTATTATGTGTATTTTTCTCCCGCATGTAAGTGTCACATGTACTTCCATCTTAACGCATGATTTTACACTAAACTATTTCTCACTTTTCTGTCTGATGATTGTGTATACCATATGAAACTTAAAGTAATGAACTTCTTGTGTTCATGATTTGATATTTTTCTGGGTTTTGGAGCTGCTCTGCTGTCGTTGTGTTGAGGTCTTGTCTTACAAATTTTTCTCATTTGCATTTATGTTTTTATTATATATATATATATTTGGTATCCCTAAATCGGTAATTTTGTCGTAGAGTGGTTTGTTAAGTGTGTTAGTTGGTACAGAACCCCACAAATATATATATATATATATATATATATATATATATATATAAGCACACACACACACACACACACACACTCATATATATAGATATATAGACTGGTAAGATGATTTCTTGGGTTTGGAACGTAAATAAAAAAGCAACATAGATCCAATTCGAAATTTAGTTTTGCTTTATAATACAACAATATTCATCATTTTATCTTCTTATATCATCCAAGCTCTTTCCCTCACGAGCTACCGAGCTACGGTCATGTAGCTTCACCCTTGAAGTTCTGCAAAGCTCGCCGAGAATTTGCCACTGGTCTTGCTGCGATTTCATGAGAAATAAACTCTTTCAGTTCGTCAGTTGTCTGCACGTTACATTTAAAGACACGATTCTTCAGGTATCCTCAGAGGAAGTAATCACGATTAATCACTATTTGCCCATAGCTGAGAGGGTGGGTGTTGTAGAGTCACCAACGATGATTATATTGGTAATGGCTGATGTTTGATATGGGAGATGAAATCAAAAAACACAATTCGTCCAAGCGTATTTATTCCCTTCGTTCAGAGAGATAATCAAAAACCCTGCTTCTTTTAGGGTGGTTTACAGAACGCTGAACCCACACTTTGGCTTTGCAAGGGCGGCATCGTCTGACCAGTTCCTGCCTCCACTTGAATAGCCGGTCGAGTCTGGTAACATCATCAAGTCCTCGGTTGACTGCTTAGTTTCTTTGTTTAATAGGATATCAACCATATTGATAATGCTAAAGCCATCCTTGTTGAAGAACAATAGCTGTACTATTTAACCCATAGCTTGGGGGATAAGGGAGCTTATGTCTTTCCCAAAGGTATTTGTCCGAAAGTTAAATTGATAGCGCGACTGGTGTTCGAACTCGTTTATTTTGAGGCTGCAGCCCAGCACGTTAGCCACAACAACCCAGTGACTCTGTCTTGGTTGACCGCTGTTTTCAGTCCGAGGTGTTAGATCAAACATATCGTGTTTCATCAAGTCTATCGGATAAACGTTGTCGGTTTCTCTTTCTTCCAGCTGTCGTTTTTCTTTTTTTTTCTTTTTAAATAACTTCCGCCCTGTCGGCTAGAGCTGTAGAATACGTTGACTGCTCTTCTGTAGAGAGGTAAGATCCCCCCCCAAACGAGTGTCCTGGTGACACTAATTTGCATATAATGGTGAAGCTCCATCACTGGAGATTTTGACGCATCTGGAGTAGCTCTTTATTGCCAATACTCCTAAGTCCACATTAAGTCGAAGCAGCAGTACCTGTTAACAAATCATTTGTGTTAGATAGGAGTACTTGATAAAAAGAATTACTAATGTTAGATACTTGCAAAAATTAAACTATGTGCAAGTAAATGAGCTTCTCTTTCACTCGATACATATATATATATATATATATATATATATATATATATATATATATATATATATATAAACAGGTTTTGGCATTATATAACCCAAAAGGGTTGATATACCATAAAAAGCAAGCAAACAACCAACCAACCTAAAAATAACTGATCTATTCACACTCCACGATTTTTTGGGGCCCAGGCGACTTGGGCCGCAGAATATACCGATTGCATCTCTGCAGAGGGGCGAGACTCCCCCAATGAGTGTCCTGGATATGACATTAAACTGTGTCTGATGGCGAGGCTCCATTAATACTGGAGATTTGGGGAATGCGGAGTACCCCTTTATAGCCATCGCTCCCAGGTCTATTCTGGCCCGGAGTGATAGAACTTGATAGGATCCTGTCTATGGGTTAAATAGAACTAAACTGTGTACTTATGCACAACCGAATTGCTTGAAATAGAACTGTTTTACCTTCAACTGCATGTAAACAAAAAACTGAGTTTTTATGCTAAATTGATATGTATAAAAATGGATTTGGCATTAAATAATCTAAAATTGTTGAGATGCCATCAAACTAAACCAAACCAAACCAAACCAAACTACTGTTCAGTTACAATGCTATTCGGAAGGCGAAAAGATATAGAGTTGTACTTTTTAAGAGCATTAGCGTGAAGGGAAAAGCAAACAGCTTGATCCAGGATTTGAACTCGGGCGCTGTGTTCATTTATTACGACAATAACTGTTGGCGAGGCTTCTAATACGCAGAGTATATTCAAAGCAGTGGAGTAAGGCTACTCCAAAAAGGGATGTATTAAACTTGATACAAAAAGGCATCCTGTGTTTGTAGATCACTTTGAAAATCATTAATAATTGGTAGTAATACTTGAAAGTTATTAACAGTTAGAAGTAATACTTGATAGTTAATAATAATTAGTTGTAATACATGATAGTTAATAATAATTCGTAGAAAGAGTTAAAAGTTATTATTAATTGGTAGTAATACATGATAGTTATGAACAGTTAGAAGTAATACTTGAAAGTTATTATTAATCATTAGTAATACTTGAAAGTTACTAATAATTATTGGTAATAGTTGAAAATTATTAATAATTAGTGCTAATAGTTGAAAGTTATTAATTAGTCGTAATACTTGAAAGTTAATAATAATAATAGTAATACTTTATAGTTTTTAATAATCAGTAGTAATACTTTATAGGTATTAATAATTAGTAGTAATAGTTGAAAGTTATTAACAGTTAGAAGTAATACTTGAAAGTTATTAATAATTAGTTGTAATACTTCATCATCATCTTCATCATGTCGTGCTGATAGCACGGATATCCCAGACCTTATTTCGCCACTTTTCCCTATCGTTCATCGCCTCAGGCAGGTCTTCAGGACAACATCCTGTATCCTTACATAGTTGCTGAATGTATGTTCGTGTTGGTCGTCCTGCTTTTGCACGGTCATGTGTGGGGGCCCATAAGAGTTGTAATACTTGAAAGTTATTAATAATTATTAGTAATACTTGAAAGTTATTATTAATTAGTTGTAATACTTAAAAGTTATTAATAATTAGTTGTAATACTTGAAACTATAAAACGATGTGTAAATTATTTGTATTAATAATAGTTACTCGAAGTTATAATTGTTCACAAAGAATTATTACTATTACTTGAAACCATTTAATTGCTTGAAATACTCGAAACCATGTGATTACTTGGAAATTATTAGTATTATATGGGAATACTTGAAATAATGTACCAGTGTGCAAACATAGCATTAAATAGGAATAGTTACTTAAAGCCATTTAGGAGAGTCCTTGTGGTGTATTGGTTAACGTGCTGGACTGTAACATCGTAGTAAGCAAGTTCGAACTCCAGTCACGCTATCACATTTATTTTCGGACTAATACCCCAAGGAAAGGCGAGAAGCCAACTTATTCTCCATTTCTGTCCTACTATAAGGATGACTTTGGCATCAAATAATTCACGAAGGTTGATGAACCATTAAACAAGAAACCAAACCAAATCAAACCATTAAAACCATAAAATTGTGTACAAATTATTGGTGTTAAGAATAGCTACTTGAAGCTATAATTGTTTACAATGATTATTATTACTTAATTGGAATCATATAACTGCTTGAAATTACTTCGGCATTAAAAAACCTCACAAGGGTTGACATGCCGTAAAACTAGCTAAGTGTTGTTATTTAGTAAGAGGAACACTAATTGCTAAGTGTTGTCATTTGCTAAGAGGAACACTAATAGCTAAGTGTTGTCATTTGCTAAGAGGAACACCAATAGCTAAGTGTTGTCATTTGCTAAGAGGAACACCAATAGCTAAGTGTTGTCATTTGCTAAGAGGAACACTAATAGCTAAGTGTTGTCATTTGCTAAGAGGAACACCAATAGCTAAGTGTTGTCATTTGCTAAGAGGAACACTAATAGCTAAGTGTTATCATTTGCTAAGAGGAACACCAATAGCTAAGTGTTGTCATTTGCTAAGAGGAACACTAATAGCTAAGTGTTGTCATTTGCTAAGAGGAACACCAATAGCTAAGTGTTGTCATTTACTAAGCTCAGCTTAGTTTGAATCAAGGGTAGAAGTATAGGGTACCTAGCGAGAACCGAACGCACAGATCAGACTGCTTTACTCGCTAATCATATACCACTGTGTAGTATATTATTTCCAGTGACTACCAAAGAAACGACTCGTTAGAATTGTTATATCATGGTATCCTTATTGTTATATTATGGTATCATTATTGTGATATTATGGTATCCTTTTTGTTATAATATGGTATCATTATTGCTTTCAAAAATTTAACCTTTGCCATTTTGTAAGTTTTTTTTCTAAATATGATTTGGTTTCTTTGTTTTATGGCATATCAATCTTTGTGGGTTATCTAATGCTAAGCCATCCTCACAGAAGAACTGCAGTGGTACTGTTTAACCAATAGCTAGTGAATGTAGAAGGCGTTCATACCTTTCTCAAGAGTGTTATCACGCAAGTGAATGTATTTACGCGACTGGAGTTCGAACTCATTTCTAGCACGATAGCTATTAAGACATAGGAACTCCACCTTTTTAGAACTTAGATAATTATGGAGAATATAACATCTGGAAGCACCCATGAAGGTGTCTGGCAACTTTACAAAATTTTTCTTCCTGTAAATTATAGTGATCATCTGATTGCTAGATATGTGTTTGGGTGAGGTTAGATCATTTGGTTTAATGGCATATCAACTATTAATGGTAAAATAATGCCCAATCTAATATATATATATATATACATATATATATATGGAGAAATGGGAGATTTTAGTAAATCTGACACGATGAGAAAAATAAATGGAAAAGACTTCCTCGCAACAATCTGAGGAAGTTTTTAAAAAATAGATACGAAATATCATTGCTAAATCCGTTGTAAATATTTGGTACATTCACTTTTACACTTATTTCTCTCTCTCTCTCTCTCTCTCTCTCTCTCTCACACACACACACACACACACACACACACACACACACACACACACACACACATATATATATATATATATATATATATATATATATATCATTTGTAAGGGAATAGTTTGCTGGTAAAATTATTTTAAAACAAGTTTGAGCTCATTTATTTGCACACCGTTAAATGGTTTCAAGTATTGCAATTAAGCACTAATAATTCTTTTTAATATTAATCATTTGTTTGCTCACAGTTAAATGGTTTAAATTATTGATATTTAACACTCGTAATTTTATTTATCAAGTATTCCCATATAAATAATTTCCACTCAGCTGTAGAGTTTCGAATAACTACGACTTATTTTAATACTTAGTAATTGACCGAACAGATATATCTGATCCATCGATAGCACCCAAACAAGCACTTCCACCCCAGGTCAGAGTGGATCTGGTAGTAATGGCAATGGAGGGTAATTCCATATTCACCAAAACTCTAAAACTGGAGCCTCACCACCAGATGAAGTTCAGTGTTATACCCAGGACACTTTTAGATATGTGGCAATTTTCAAATTTTTCTGACATTTTTACCGCTTAAATAACTATTTTTTTAAATTGTTGCGGAAGGAGAATTTGAATGGAAGGAAGTGAAACAAAAACACCAACAATCAGAATCTTAACCAGAACCATTCTGATTCATTTTCTTTAGAATTCACTCGAGGATTTGATTAAAAAATATTGATTTTCTGTCGTTTCAGACGTGGGATCTATTTCCAACATAAACTCAATGCCAAAACGATCTCTGATTTTCTGACATGCATATATACCCATTATTTTTATTTTCATTATCTTCCGTGAGGAGGAAAATATATAACAGTAGGAGTGTGAGAAAACTATTAGGACCCAAGGTTCACCATTCAAAAGTTGACATTTGTAAATAAAACGAAGGCAAAGATAACCAGTATCTCTCTCTCTCTCTCCTCACACACACACACACACACACACACATATATATATATATATATATATATATATATATATATATATATATGTGTGTGTGTGTGTGTATGTATGTTGTAAAGTCAGTGAGAATCGAACTCACTAACACTGGCCTGATAGCTTAACTCGCTAAGCATCGATAAAACGCGAGATTGTTCACATTTTGTAGTATGCTGTTTCCTGTGATTATTGAAGATATAATACGCGCGAATTATTTATTCTAAATGAGGTTACTGTCCATCGTGGTCGGGGCTCAAGTCGTACTGTTTATTTTCTTGCTTTGTGATGGAAGAGTAAAAACATGTCGAGTGGTTTGTGCTTATTTGTTCATTTATGAATTTTTAAAGCGTCTCTCGTCACAGTTTGTTTGGCTGAGGATCTTCTTGAGATTGTCATTTGGTTTATCTTCGCTTTTATACTATAAATCGAATAATAAAAAAAGAGAAAAAAAGCAAGAATAGGAAAGAAAGGGAAAGAAAAGAAGTATTGCAGAAAGAAAGAAAGTGTTAAAGAAAAAAGAGGAACGAAAAAAAGAAACGAAAAAAAGAAAAGAAAAGACAAAAGAGAAAAATCAGAGAGAGAGAGAGAGAGAGAGAGAGAGAGAGAGAGAGAGAGAGAGGAAAAGGAAAACGAAAGAGAAAAGAAATTGTCATAGAAAGTGATAAAGAAAGAGTGAAAATAAAGGATAAAAAGGAGAGAGGAAAAAGAAGGAAAGAGAAAAGTCCAGAAGAAACTGATTTAGAATGAGATGAGAGAAAAAAAGGAAAAAGAAAATGAGAAAAGGAAGTTACTGTAGAAGAAAGGGAAAGAAAGGAAAGGCAACAAAAAAGAAACAAAAGAAAGGAAAAAAGAAAGAGGTAAGAAAGAAAGGAAAGGAAGAGAAAAAGAAAGTAAGTGTAAAAAAAAAAGAAAAGAAAATGATAGAGAAAAGAAAGAGAAAATTTTAAATGAAAGGAAAAAACGGAAATAAAATTAAGGAAATGGAAATGGAAAAAAAAAGAAGAAAGAAAAAAAAACACAGTAGCAACAAAGAAATGAATGGAAGAAGAAAAAAAGTAAGGATAAAAGAAAGAAAATGATAAAGAGATAAAACAGTGGGAAAAAAGAAAATGTGAAAAAGAAAGAAAGAGTAAAAGATAGAAAGAAAAAGAAAGTGAAAAAGAAAGAAAGGACCAGAAAAAGAAATTATAGCAAGTAAAAAGTGGTTAGAAAGAAAAGAAAGGAAGAGAAAAAGAAAGCAAGAGTAAAAGAAAGAAAGAAAAGAAAGTGAAAAAGAAAGGAAAAAGGAAAGAGAGGAAATTAAGAGAAAAATAAAGGATTTATAAAAAAAGAAAATGATAAAGAAAGAAAAGAACTAGAAAAAGGAAAAAGCGAAAAAGAAAGAAAGGACCAGAAAAAGAAAGGGAAAAAGAAAGAAAGTGAAAGAAAAAGGTAAAAGAAAGTGAAAACGAAAGAACCGAGAAAGAAAGGGAATGAAGAGAAAAAGAAAGGAAAAGTAAAAGAAAGAAAAGAACTAGAAAAAGAAAAAAGTGAAAAAGAAAGAAGGAAAGAAAAGAAAGTGAAAAAGAAAGAAGGAAAGAAAA
Organism: Sepioteuthis lessoniana; assembly: GCA_963585895.1. Lineage (NCBI taxonomy): Eukaryota > Metazoa > Mollusca > Cephalopoda > Myopsida > Loliginidae > Sepioteuthis > Sepioteuthis lessoniana. The sequence goes on from OY757939.1 coordinate 61,203,114, forward strand.
GAAAGTGAAAAGAAAGAAAGCGAAAGAAAAAGATTAAAGAAAGGCAAATGAAAGAAATGAGAAAAAAGGGAATGAAGAGGAAAAAAGGAAGAGTAAAACAAAGAAAATGATAAAGAGAGAAAAGGACAAGAAAAAGCGAAAAAGAAAGAAAGAAAAGAAAGGGAAAAAGAAAGTAAGTAAAAGTAAAGTTGTCTCCCTTAGTCGAGGGCGACCAGAAGGCTCCCTTTTCAATAGCTACTTCACCGAACTGTAGGGGAGGGCGCTACTCCTTTCCCTGGATTGCTCCACTTTACTCTTGATCCGTACCTTATAATGCCGAGTGTTAAGCTAGGAGGCATCAAGTACTATTTTTAAAGTCTTTGGTATGACGCGACCTGGGATTGAACCCAGGTCTCTCGGACCTTTGGTGAATACTCTACCCCCTAGGCCAATGAGCCGGAGGTTATTTAACGCCAAATCCATTTTTATGTAAATAATCAGTTCTATTTTGAACAATTCAGTTTAGCATGAGTACACAGTTTAATTGTCAAAAACATTTCTATTTCAAACTATTCAGTTTAGTCAGGCAGTTCTAATTCAGATAATTCAGTTTAGCATAAGTCCAGATTTTGTTTACACACAGTTAAATGTAAAAGCAGTTCTATATTAAACAATTCAGTTTTGTGTAAGTACAATTTCAATGTCAAAAACAGTTCCCTTTCAAATAATTCAGTTTAGCATAAGCACGGAGTTTAAATGTAAGTACGGTTAAATTGTCAAAAACATTTCTATCTCAAGCTATTCAGTTTTGTCAAACAGTTCAGTTTAGTATGAGTATGCCGTTAGTTTTATTTACCCATAGATAGGGCCCTATCTGGTGCTACCACGCCGGGCCAGAGTGGACCTGGGAGTAATGTCAATGAAGGTGTGCTCTGCATTCCCTAAAGCTCCAGCATTACTGGAACCTCACCATCAGATTGTTTAGTGTCATATCCAGGACACTCATTGGGGGTGGTGGTCCTACCCCTCTGCAGAGGTGCAGTCAATGTATTCTACAGCCCCAGCCGACTGGGCAATACACAGTTAAATGTTAAAACGGTTTTATTTCAAATAATTCAGTTTAGCATAAGTACACAGTTTAGACGTCAAAACAGTTCTATTTCGAGCAATTCGGCTGTACTGGAACCTCACCATCAGATTGTTTAGTGTCATATCTAGGACACTCGTTCGTGGGGTTTTACCCCTCTGCAGAGGTGCAGTCGGTGTATTCTACAGCCCCAGCCGACTGGGCAAGAGAAAGAAAGGGAATGAAGAAGAAAAGAAAGGAAGCGTTAAAGAAAGAAAATGATGAAAGATAAAAGAATAGGAAAAACAAAAAAGAAAGCATAAAAGAAAGAAGGAAAGAAAAGAAAGGGAAAAAGAACGAAAGAGAAAAAGAACGAAAGGGAAAGGAAAAGATAAAGGAAAGGATAACGAAAGAGCTGAGAAAGAAAGGCAATGAAGAGGAAAAGAAAGGAAGAGTTAAAGAAAGAAAATCATAAAGTGAGAAAAGAACTGGAAAAAACGAAAAAGAAAGAATAAAAGAAAGAATAAAATAAAGAAAGAAAGAAAGAGAAAAAGAAAGAAAGTGAAAGAAAAAGATAAACGAAAGGAAAGCGAAAGAGCTGAGAAAGAAAGGGAATGTAGAGAAAAAGAAAGGAAGAATAAAAGAAAGAAAGAAAATAAAGGGAAAAACGAAGAGAAACAGTGAAAGTGAAAACTAATAAAATAAAAGTTGTTGATAGCGAATTGCTAAGCTTAGTACAAGATTTCTCAGTAACAATTGAACTCACGAACAATGGAGTGTTAATCTATTTTGCTAACTATTTTACATGGTGCGACTGAATTACCTTTCAGATTTTAACCTGTCACTTGTGTGGTGCAAATGATTTTAGGCAAGTAGTAATGATAGCTCCATGTCTTACTATTTTCTTTTCAGATCCAATCAGTTACAATCTTAGCTTGGTTCGGTGTATATCGCGCGCTTGCTGTTGAAACGTTTTTTTTAAGACTGGTGAATCTATGATTGCTACACAGAGAACTTTTCGTGCTCATTTCATGATGTATAAGAATGTTACTGTTCCGGATAGAAAATCGATACTGTGTTGTATACTCATGTGCAGATTCATGCATGCATACAGAATCATAACGACGACACAATAAAGACGAGCGACACAGTTCTTAGAAAAATATACCTCTCACTTTATTTGAAAGGGTTGTGTGTGAGAGGGAGTTGTAGACCGAACAGAACTGCAACATATTGACCCCCACTCTTATGGCCATCAGCGTTTCTTTTACGTTCTCCTGGGCTGCTCAACTGGGAGCCTGGGGGCCCAGCCTCTCTGGGTGCTGGTTTTCTCTATCGCATCTTACCTCCATCTGGTATGGCCTCCAAACTGACTGACTTCCCGTCTTCGCCAAGTTATATAATAGTTCAACGTCCACCTTCTTGTGGGCGTCACAATTTTGCACTCATTCAACCTGTCCACAGTCAAGACTATAATACCCTGATTATTTCCTATTTTGATTGCCCGGCCGGATCGTAGGTCAATATACAACAACTGCTTTGGGTGGAAAATACTATCTGGAATAATATCATTCTGACGTATAATGAAATCAGCACAAAAAGCTGTGTAGCAATTTCAGATTCGTTAGTCTTAAAGAATGTTTTTGCAGCAAACGCATCGTGTGCACAGGTCCAAGCCATGACTGTAGCTAATTGGACCTGAAAAAAAAAAAGAAGAAAAAAAAAAAAAGAAGAATTGTAAGGTATGAAGCTACCATTAACCCCGTTCCTAAGTTCACTTGCATCACACAGGTAACAGTATAAAATCTGGTAGGTATTTCTGTCGCACCCAGTTCTGCGCTAAGTGTTCAAATCATAAGGATGGTGGTGGCGACATGTGTTTACAGAGAACAGCTTATTACAGGCGATTATGATGAGGATGTTGATTGATTGTCTAAGTGATTGAGAGAAGCAAATATCGAAACAATTCGACTCTTTTGTGTAACAGTAAAAGTTTCATAAAAATGGCCGCTTTTATTTATGTTGAACGAAGCTAAGCTTTCATACAGATGGAAAGAGTTTGTCTAAACTCTATTAACATCCAAACGGTTTCAAGTTGATCTCCCGGATATTGTATCGAGAATAAGGTAACATCACCCTCTGCAAAGTGTGCAGAGTTGTAAGACCCTCTCAAAGAGTGTTCTGGATATGACACAAAATTGAATCTGGTGGTGAGGCTCCTATTTTGGAGCACTGTCGAGTATGGAGTCACCTCTTCATTGCCATTATTCCCCAGCCCACTCTGATAGGTTTGGTGGTATCTTTTAGGGTCTGATCATTGCGTCAAATAGATCCATTTTCGAATTTGTTTTAGATACGAATACTTGAAATTATAAAACTGTGAAGAAATTATTCGGATTAGATTGGAATACTTGAAACCATATCATCATCATCATGTCATGCTGCCAGCACGGATATCCATGACCCTCTATCGCCACTTCTCCCTCTCATTCATCACTTCTGGCAGGTCTTCTGGGCTACATCCCATATCCTCACAGAGCTACTGCATGTATGTTCGAGCTGGTCGTCCTGCTTTTGCTTGGCCATATTTGGGGGTCCATAGGAGTACATCACTTATGAGCTCCAGCAGTGTCCTGCGTGTCTGGTTCGTCTAGCTTGGATAGTTTTCGTGATGGGAGGCAGGTGGCTTGTGGGGTGTTGACGCCAGGACTTGTTCAATATTGCTCGCAGCATTCTTGTGTAATTGCCGTCTAGCTTCTTCTTCAGCCCTTTAGTTAGCGTCCAAGTAGTGCATCCATATAGCACTATCGATACGACCGCTGCCTGGAAGAAACTGCGTTTCATTTTATCGGTCAGGTCTGATTTCCATATGATCGATAGCCTATCGATAGCTGTCCATGCCTTCGTTAGCCGTGTGTCGATGTCTTTTTCGGTTGATGAGACGCTGCTTCCTAGGTAGGTGAATTTGTCTACGAGTTTCGGAGAGGTTCCGTCTAGTATGGAAATGTCACCTGTTTGGTTATAACACATATATTCAGTTTTGTGTGCATTGACATAGGGGCCAATGCCAGCGGCGGCTCGTTCCAAACTATGTAGTAGTGTTTCGGCTTGGTTGGGTGTATTCGCAAGTAACGCTATGCCATCGGCGTAGTCGGCGTCGGTAATTGTTTTTGCTGGGTACCTTCTGCTTCTTTTTTTTTGTCAGCTCGAAGTCATTTTCTCTGATTTTGTCGATCGAAGTTCTAAGCACGTAGTCTTGACAGATGATAAAGAGGTATGGGGCTAGCGTGTCCCCTTGTAGTACTCCTACTACAATGTCGAAGTATTCTGTGTCTCCATCCGGTGAACGTACTTTTACTTTGGTGTTTCTGAAGAGAATTGTTATTGCTGGAACGGTTTCTTTTGGTAAGCCGTATGCTAGTAGGATTTGTTCCATCTTCCCTCTGTGTATGGAATCAAAGTCGACAAATAGTAATGTCGCCAGTAGGTTTTTTGCCCGTACACCTTCAAGGATTCTACGGATGGTTAATATTTGTGAGGTTGTGGATCTATTTCTTCGGAAGCCATTTTAGTTTTTCCTAAGGATATTGTCGATTTTGGGTTCTATGCGGTTTCGTAGTAGGGCATTGTAAATTTTGGCTGCTATGGATGTAAGTGTTATACCTCGGTAGTTCTTGGCTAATCCGAGGTCACCCTTTTTAGGGAAAGGAAAGATGCATCCCTTCATCCATCGTTCTATCGTATTTTGATTATAGACTGTGTTGCATTGTCGGAGCAGTATGTCGTCGAATTGTCTGGTCTTCCATACTTCTGGGGGGGATCACATCAAGCTCTGCAGCTTTCCTATTTTTAATTTTTCTAAGAACCGAGTCGAGTTCTTCTTTGGTGAACGGACCTAGTTTAATGTCTAATTGCTTACTGAAAATTCTGGTGATCGGTTCATTTGTTACTTTCGGTGGGTTTCCTAGTAGATTTTCGAAATGCTGTTTCCACTACTTGAAACCATATAACTATTTTCAAGTTATTCGTAATAGGTAGGAATGCATGAAACCATATAACTTGAATACTTGAAACTATAAAAATGTGAAGAAATTATTAGGATTTGATTGGAATACTTGAAACCATATAACTGTACAAATTACAAGTATTACATAGAGATACTTGAAACCATATTACTCTGTCCAAATTATTATTATTTAATAGGAATACTTGAAACCATATACGAGGATCATTAAATAAGTTTCCAGACGTTTTTCGTATGGGCACTTTTATTGATAGTGCACACATGAAACTCTAGTCTCCTTCGAAGTAGTCTCCTCCGCCTGCAGTGCATTTTTTGTTCCGTTCCAACAACTTCTGGAAGGCCCCATGGAAGTCCTCTTGTGTGAGCGTGTCAATGACCTTCGTCACAGCCTCTTTCATCTCCTCAATTCTCTCATAACAACAGCCTCTGAGCTTAGGGAATAAGCAAAAGTCACAGGGACTATAGGGAGGCTGAGGAACTGTCTTGATGCCCATCTTGGTGAAATAGTGGGTGACAAGGATGGAATTGTGGACTGGTGTATTGTCTTGGTGGAAATGCCACGGACCCGATTTGAAGAGTGCTGGCGTCTTCCGACGGAATCTCTTTCTGGACTCCTTTAAAACCTCAACATAGTAACCCTCACCCTAACTCTTTGGCCAATCAACTCTAGTCTATTGACTTCCTTAGTCCTCCCACACCTCTCATCATCCCTCACAGACTCCCTGCCTTCGTTGAATCTCTTATGCCACTCAAAAACTCATGCTCGATTCATGCAAGATGGTCGAAAAGCAGTCTGAAGCATTCCATACGTTTCTGTGGCATTCTTTCCAAGTTTAAAACAGAATTTTATTGCATATTGTTCTTCTAAAGTGTCCTGACGTCCAGATTGCATTTTTGAAATTCACCAGCCGTGACAATCAGGCTTTAGTAGGCTATATTCCAATTGCTGCTGTAGCTGTTCATTTGAATCTGAAATCATAAAAATTGGTCACTCATCTCATAAGATGTATAGCAATAACATACTTTATTTTCAAGGGTCTACGACAATTTTAAATGCCTGTACAAAAAAGTCTGAAAACCTATTGAAGGCACAACGTAACTATTTTCAAATTATTCGTTATAGCTAGGAATGCATGAAACCATATAACTGTTTAAAAATTATTAGTATTAGATATAAATACTTGAAACCTTATAACTGTGTACAAATTATTAGTATTACACAGAGACACTTGAAAGCATACGACTATGTAAAAATTATTAGGAATACTAGAACTAATATAATTGTATGCAAATTATTTGTATGAAGAATAGTTATTTGAAGCTATGACTATTTACGAATGATTACTCGACACAAAGAAACGTTTCAACATTTTTAACACCAAAAATGTTCTTAATGGGAAAAAGTAGCTCGCATCCAGAGGGTGTCTCCAACAATAAACAATACTCAATGGAAGCCATATTGCTGCTAGGTGTAGCTAAATGAATTGTCTAATTGAAATAATTATTTATGTTTAATTCATCATTAATAATTAGGTTTATAAATAGTTCTTAATGTTGGAGATGTAAAATAACTACATAGCTTTATTAGTTCGGACTAAAATACCAGGGAAAAAATCTAAAATTTAAATAGATAAATCTCTTAAATATCACTTTCTTTAACTATCCAGCAGTTTGGTTCAAAGGGACTTTTTCAGAAACAACACTCCGTTAAGAACAATACCTTATCGGCGAGGTTTAGAATATGCTGACTGTATCCCCTGGGGTAGGTAAGACCCCACCTTAAATAGGCGTGTTTTGGGTATGACTCTAAACTGTATTTGATAGCGAGGTACTAGTCGTAGAGATCAGAAGAGTGCGAAATACTGTAACATATTGACCTCCGACCCGGCCGAGCTGTCAAATAAGAACTGCATCTGTGTAAATAATAGGTGCATCCGGTCGAAGATATTAGGGGATGTCATTGACTGTGGACAGGTTGAATTGAGTGCAGATGCGACGCTCACTGAAGCAGGTGGGTGTCAAACAATTATATAACCCGGTGCTACAGGAATTTCGAATTTGTTGGAGATCAGAGTTTGGAGTCAGTTGTTGCAGTTCGAGAAGTGAGAACCAGGTCCCAGCTGAGGCTGGGCCCTCAGGGCCCCCGGTGGAGCAACCCCGCAGGATGAGAAAGAAGTGCTGCTATAGCCAGAAGAGCTGGGGGTCAATATGTTGCAGTTTTTGTTCAGTCTCCAACTCACCTCTCGCACATAAGCCTTTCGTAACCCTTTCGTACCATTTCGAATTAAGTGTGAGAGGTATATTTTTCTAAAGAACTGTGTTTCGTTCGTCATTATTGTGTTGACTATGTTTCTGCATATGAGTACGTTACAATACTGCCATTATTCCCTGGTTCGCTCTGATTCGCATCGGTAGTTTCTGTTAGTGAACCATTTATTGGTCAAATAGATCCATATTTACCAACCCCTCCGCTCGGGTAGGATATGACACAAGATCAATTTTTAAGCAGACTTTAACAGGTTTGAATTCAGAGTTTTCCTTCTCCTAGACTAGTTGCCTTACCAAGGCTGAAGAACCTAGTCTGCTCTACTATTTACCCTTAGCTGGAGGGAGAATAATTGGATTCATACCTTTCTCAAGAGTATTAGTGCTATGTGAAATGCAATCAGTCTTGTCCAGGATTTGAACTCGTGTTGCCGTGTCCATTTCCAACGACGATAACCATTACACCACGGGCACGGTTTTTATCCTCCAAATTTTTAAATAGAAGCATCAATATAATCATGAACTGCTGTTACAATATGAACCCAACATATTCATGGGTCAATTAGTTTATATAACATATAGGAGTAAACAGAATAACAAAAACTATCAAACAGGAATGTGAAGGAAAATAACTTTATCATATTTACCCAACCTCTCCGCTCGGGCAGGATATGACACAAGATTAATTTTTAAGCGGAGTTTAACGGGTTTGAATTCAGAGTTTTCCTTCTCCTAGACTAATTGCCTTACCAAGGCTGAAGAACCTAGTATGCCCTACTATTTACGAGAGGGAGAATAATTGGATTCATACCTTTCCCAAGGGTATTAGTGCTATGTGAAATTGGTCAAATAGATCTGTTTAGAAATCATTCGTATTCGATAGGATCGGGTACAAAAGAGCCCCTACCTCTCCTTAATAATAAAAAAAAAACTTTTAAGAAACAATGACACAAAAAATGTAAACATGAACGTATAATGAACGCAATTCCTAGACGTCTAGGCATAAAATAACCCGAGACCGGTTGACATGCCGTTAAAATCAACGAATCCATCACTAAAGAACAGCTGGTATTGTAAGCAAACCGAAATCTGTGCGCATGACTAAACAAAAGATTGACTGAATCTTTTATTTAGTATGTAGTGTAGAATTCGTATAGCCGTTAAACGACTGGAAAGATAACATGAGTCAACTCAGTTTAATTGACAAATAATGACCATTAACAGCAGGAATTAGAAGTTAGATTTCTACTTTAGGTTAGTTAGTGGGCACCGGGCCTTTTGGCCTGGTGACTGGACTCACTGACGACAAATTTCCTTTTCCATCGGGCCTCTTTGGCTTGATGACTGGGAAACTGAACGCCTGGTCCTAAGGGGCTGTCCCTCCCCGGCAATACCTGTTTTGCAGGACTGAGTTCATTACTTAACACCTGAGGCGCCCTAATAGGAAAATGCCAACTTGATCAAGCATTTTTGTACCTGCCGCGCGTGAGTCTCGATTGGTGTATGTCTCCCCACATTGAAATGACCTTATGTCAAATCCTACCTGGACAGAGGTTGGATAAATAACGAGTTTGCCAAGACCAGTCGAAGTAATGGAACCTAATTTTCATCTATGATCCAGGCACTCCTGACTCGTGTACGAATTTGATAATATATATGATGTGAATTAGTAATGTGCACAAAAGACGATGTTGTCTTGTTGTTTATCTCAGTAAAGTATACCGAACAATGAAGACATGGGGGTGACGAAAATAAAATGGCGGCGTGAAGGGACAACTGGCTTGAGAAAATGCCTTTATTACATAAAGCTTAGTAAATAACACGTACAAGATTGTTAAAGAATCATTTTATTGCCCTTATATTCTGCTGGAATCGAAGTCTTGACCTCTTAGAGTTTGATGAGCACTTCAGGTAGTGTCAATATAGTATTGGTCTTGGGAATAAATAAAACGTTGTAACAAATATAGGGGTTTTAAAAATGTCAGTTTGGATTTGTGGTAGTGACGGTGAAGTTGTAAGAATCGACTTTTGTCTTATGAGACAAAATCGATTGCCAATTAAGTGTTTACTTTGTTTAAGGAAACTAAAACAAAAAAAAAAGTACAAAGCAAAATTAAACAAACAAAAAACAAATTAAACAAAAAAAAAAAAAAAGCTGAAAGAAAAACGAAAAAAAAGAAACAAAAAAAAACAAACCAGGCAATCTTTTCAACAACTAATTTAGCAAGTTGATATTTTTCTTTTAACAAGAGTAGCTTCATTTCCTTCGTAACATTTCGAAAAAAAAATGTCTGGTTAATTGAAGGAAAAAAAATTCGTTAGTTTTAACCTCGATGACATTTCTTATTACCAGACGTTTTTTTTTCTTTCTTTTCTTTGGAATTTTTTCTTTAAGTTTAACTCTTTTCTTCCATCACTTGTTCTTTAAAGTTTTGCTAATTTGATTTTCTTTCTTTCTTTCTTTCTTTCTTTCTTTCTTTCTTTCTTTCTTTCTTTCTTTCTTTCTCATTCAGTTTCACGTTCTTGATCGGATTAATTGTGACTTTCTTTCTTTCTTTCTTTCTTTCTTTCTTTCTTTCTTTCTTTCTTTCTTTCTTTCTCATTCAGTTTCACGTTCTTGATCGGATTAATTGTGACTTTCTTTCTTTCTTTCTTTCTTTCTTTCTTTCTTTCTTTCTTTCTTTCTTTCTTTCTTTCTCATTCAATGTTTTTTTCTTGTGTTCATACCTTATTCTTCAATAATTGTTTTTTCTTTTCTTTCGGTCTTTCTTTCGAACTTTTTCCCCTCTCTTCAATCACTTGTTCTTTCTTTCTTTTAAATTCAGCTTTTAACTTTCTTTTTTCAATCATCCCTTCTCTCTTTCTTCTTCCCAATCGATCTATTAGATGGATAACTGCATACACATAAAGTTCTATCTTTCTTATTCTCTTCTCATGTATATTTATCCATTTGACTATTGATTGTCATGGTTGACAAAAAGTACAACATCATGGACTGTAAGCTAATAATGGGGGAGTTGTTTGCCTAAATTCTCTCTTCTTTTTGAAACATTGTGACATACCAGTGACAAAGATTTTTGTCCAGATATTTGACCGAGTTCACGTATTTGGATTTCAGCCTTTCAAACAGACATTAATGTTGAAATATCGAGTTTAAAAACTAGAATTCGAACTCCGTTTGCCAATTTCGGTCGTCCAACTGATATTTGTGGTGCTACTCTAAACCTCCAAATCCGTCCTTCTTAAATATATACATGACTACGTGGGTGCAAATCTTATTCTGAGGAAGTCAATTATTATGGTTACTTTGGGATAAAGTCTGTTAATAAAACAATTTTCATCATCACAAAGAGCTTTATAACATATAGAAACCCACTTTACTCTTATTAGACAAAATCTGTTTACTTCTGTCTTAGAAAAGTAAAGAGAAAACGAAAAAAAAAAAAAAAAAAAAGAAAAAAAAAACAGAAAAGAAAGGACACACACACACACAGAAAACAATTTTTGAAAGGCTAATTTAACACCTTAATGTTTTTTAACAAAAGTTTCTTCGGTAACATTTCAGAAAAACTTTGTGTAACTGTAGAAAAAGTTGATAAATAAAAGTAAAATATTGTTAAGCATGGCGAAGTTATGACCTTTCTGACATTTTTTATTCCATGATGTGTTTGTTTCTTTCTCTTTCAAGTTTCCTGGATATGACACAAACTTGTGTCTGGTGGTGAGGCTCTAGTTCAAGAACTCTGGTGTGCATGAAGCCACCTCTTTTTTTGCCATTACTCCTTGGTCCAATGTGAACCATAAAGTCATAACAACAAAAGTATGACTCATCTGAAGTGATGTTAGTACAGGATAATAATTATCATTACTTATGGGGTGTCCTCGTGGTTAAAACGATGGACTGCAGGATCGTAGTAAGCGAGTTCGTACTCCAGTCGCGCTATTACGTTCACTTACGAGCAAATACCCTTGGGAAAGATATGGACCCCCTTATCCTCACAGCTATGGGTTAAATAGTACCACTATTATTCTTTCAGGAGAGTGACTTTGGCATTGAATGACCTACAAAGGTTGGTATGCCATTAAACAAAGAAACCAAACCAATCATTTCTTTCATACAGATATATGCCTTCTTGTATTCCTATTTAATACTAATAATTAGCACACAGTTATAAGGTTTCAAGTATTCCTATCTAATTCTAATAATTTGCTACCCGTTATATGGTTTCAAGTATTCCAATCTAATAATTAGCACACAGTTATGAAATTTCAAGTATTCCTATCTAATTTTAATAATTTGAAAAGAGTTATATGGTTTCAAGTATTCCTATCTAATGCTAATAATTAGCACGCAGTTATAAGGTTTCAAGTATTCCTATTTAATTCTAATAATTTGGAGAGAGTTGTATGGTTTCAAGTATTTCCATCGAATACTAATAACACTAGTTTACAGAAATAAATTTTTCGTCTGAGGCAAGAATGGGGATATGTGTTTTTTGTTAATTTGGGTGTGCTGAATTCAAATTTATAAATAGTTTTGCTCTATCACCTCTAGTTTTCTGGCTTTTAAATAGTCTAATTTTAGTATAAACAGAGAATATATGTGCATATTTCAAGAGTTTAAGCAGCTTATAACAGATAAAACAGAATAGATAAAGAACACTGATTGAATCAATATACTTGGATGACACAATTACACAATTCATAGTGCCACAGACAGTCAAAAGTGTGTTTTCTTAGAAGATCTGGTGTATTTTGCCTCCGGGATGTCACGCAAGAGCATCCAGCAGAAGTCTCCTATCATGCCGGGGTTCCATTTGCCTTGATAGTTGCTCTCCATCTTCGTAATGTCTTGGTGGAATCTTTCTCCATGCTCATCACTCACTGCTCCCAGGTTTGGCGGGAAGAAGTTGAGGTTGGAATGGAGAAAATGAATCTTGAGTGACATTCGGCACCCCATATCCTCGTAAGACTTTAGCAACTTCTCAATACAGGCTTGGTAATCTGGTACACGTGTGTTACCAAGGAAGCCAATACAGACTGACTTGAATGCTTCCCATGCTCTCAGTTCCTTTAAGTTAAGAAGCTCCTCAAAATCAGCATCCTTCAACACTTCTCGGATCTGAGGTCCGACAAAGATGCCCTCTTTGAGCTTAGCAGCACTAAGGCCTGGGAACACAATAGACAAGTGTTGGAAGGCAGCACCATTTTTGTGCAACGTGTTCACGAAATTCTTCATCAAACCAAGCTTGACGTAAAGAGGAGGAAGAAGCACCTTATTCATGTCCACCAGAGGATTCTACTTGAGGCTGTGTTCGCCAGGAACAAAAGTGCATCTAGACCCCCAGTCTTTCTGCTTGTAATTCTGGGATACAGCTCGACTATCCCAGAGGCAGAGAAAACAACAGTACTTTGTGAAGCCCGCTTGCATACCCATAAGAAGACCAATGACCTTATTTGTTCCGATTCCTGAAACTGGTGACCCTTACATCTTTCTGGACTAGGTTCCACTGTTTAAGCCGAGAAGCCAAGAGCTCTGACTGCTGTTTTGACAGATACAAATCACGAGCAAGATCATTCAGGTCTTCTTGGATGATCCAGTGTGGCTCATTGCCACATGTTCCTGAATATGTCGACTCAATATCTTCCAAAGATATTGACTAGGCAGAATCCTCCCTTGAAGGCATTTCTTCATCTGACGAGGAAAGAAGATCCTTATTTACTGGAGGTGTGGGTACAGGAAGATCATCTGAATGAGGAACGAATCTCATAGCTGATCGAAGGTTGGGATATTTGATCTTTTTCCTAGATGCATTGAAACCAGTTATATTAGTTAAACAAAAATAACAATCATCTGCGTGGTTTCGCGGCTCTCTCCAAACCATCGGGACTGCAAAATTGAAAGCCGCTTTCTTGCCATTAAACCATGCAGTTATTCCATTGGAGCAGGGTTTACAACAGATGTATGGAGCCCAAGACTTGTCCTGATCACCAATTTTACAGTCAAAATAGTGAAAGTAGGCGGTTCTGAGGAGGGAAATGATGGTTCGACGCTATGCAGCTGTTGGGAAGTCCCCACACACGTAGCAGAAAGAATTGGCCTTGTTGAGGCATCCTCGACATTTTGACGTGCTTGAAGCCATTGGAAATCTGAAAATATAACAAAGTAAAACTAAATGTGCATTTGAAAATGTAATACTAATATTTAGTAACCCAAAAGATGTGTAACACGATAGTTGAGGGACACCAACCTCCTGCGCCGCCAGCGAGACAACCTCTTCCAATGACTGCCAGAGTGTGGATTGAGACCTGCTGCCTTAACTGTCAAAATCCGTCTTGATATATATATATATATATATATATATATATATATATATATATATATATATATATTGTAATGCTATCACTTACATTTAGTGCATAATAACTAAAAAATGAGCCATAAATCTCACAATATTAGAATTAACCCTGAATTCATATACGCCTTTATGTACCGTATATGCACAAAATGCACACTATGCATATCTAAAAAACTAGAGGTGATGAATAAAAACGGATTTCAAATTTGAATTCAGCACTCTCAAATTAGGTAAAAACGGGTATTTTTGTGCTTGCCTCAATTTCTTTGTAAATCAGTGTAATTAGCCCACAGTTATGTAGTTTCAAGTTTTCTTATTTAATACTGATAATTTGTACGTAGTTATATAACAATTTAAATTCGTTTAGGGTCCCGTCTATAATTCAAATAGATATGTTTGTCCTTACCCACTGTTAGTAGAAGAGTTACCGATCTTCTTACCCTTTTGTACTCCGTTGTTGACGTCACATAATATTGTCCCTGGATATTATTAAATGTACGGATAATTAGTGTCAGTTTTTAGCTGTAAGTTAATAACTTTGTGATATATTTAAAAGAAACCAACTAATTATTTTAATTATAGTCACCCTGTGTGCAAGACTTAATATAACCTTTGCAAAGACCCTCACCCCACTAAAAAAAGGCTCTCTTGGGTATGACAGTAAACGGTATCTTTTGGTGAGGCTCAAGTTTTTATCACTTCGAAGCTATTACATCCAGGACCTGTTAAGGCCCCTCTATGGATCAAACGGATTTGTTTGTTTGAAATAATTACTATTGAATTGAAATAATTGAAACCATATAAATGTCTGAGAATTATTTGTAATGGATATGAATACTTGAAACAATATCTCTGGGTGTAAATTATTTACGTTTGATGGGGATACTTAAAATCATATAACTTTCTGCAAAATATTTGTATTGGATATGAATACTTGAAACCATATTTCTGTTTGAAAATTATTTGTCTTTGGTAGAAATACTTGAAACAATATCTGTGGGTGTACATTATCTATATTAGATTGGGATGCTTATAACTGTGAGCAAATTATTTTTATTAGATAAAAATACTTGAAACCATATTTCTGTCTGAAAATTATTTTTATTAGTTAGTAATGTTTGAAAGCATATTTCGGGGCTCAAATTATTTATATTAGATAGGAATGCCTGAAACCATCTTGTGAGAGTACCTGTTTTAAAGTGTTTTTTTATTAGTTTTGAAGGAAGTGTCTTTCAAATTAGCCATGACATATCCAGCTTGTTTATTTGTTCGATGGATTTTTTTCACAGAATTATTTTTAAGGGGCAGCCTTTCAAATACGGATTTTTTTCATTGTGTTATTTTCAATGGGCAGCCCTTCTAATATGGATTTTTCTTCACTGTTATTTTTAAGGGGGAGCCCTTCAAATATGGATTTTTTTCACTTTGTAATTTTTAAGGGGCAGCCATTCACATATGGATTTTTTAATGTGTTATTTTCAAGAGGCAGCCCTTAAAATATGGATTTTTTTTTTGCACTGTGTTATTTTCAATGGGCAACCCATCAAATATGCATTTTTTTACTGTGTGGTTTTCAAGGGGCAGCCCTTCAAATATTTTTTCATTGTGTTAATTTCAAGGGGCAGCCTTTCAAATATGGATTTTTCTTCCCTGATATTTTCAAAGGGCAGCCCTTCATATATGGATTTTTTTTTCATTGTGTTATTTTCAAGGGACAGCCTTTGAAATATTTATTTTTATAGTGTTATTTTCAAGGGACTGCCCTTCAAATATGGATTTTTTTCACTATTATTTTCAAGTAGCAGCCCTTCAAATATGGATTTTTTTCACTGTTATTTTTAAGGGGCAGCCCTTCAAATATGGATTTTTTTGCACTGTGTTATTTTCAATGGGCAACCCTTCAAATATGCATTTTTTTACTGTGTGGTTTTCAAGGGGCAGCCCTTCAAAGACTGATTTTTTTCCACTGTGTTATTTTCAAGAGGCAGTCCTTCAAATACGGATTTTTTTACTGTTATTTTCAAGGGTTCCCTTCAAATACGGATTTTTTTCACTGTGTAATTTTCAAGAGGTAGCCCTTCAAATATTGATTTTTATTCGCTGTGTTTTTTCAAGGGGCAGCCCTTCAAATAATTAGACACTTGTCAGGTTTATCTTTTTGCATATAGTTCTTAAATCTTCATTCATTTTAGGCTGGCCCAGTCGGTTGAGACTGTAGAATACACGGACTGAATCTCTAAAGCGGGGTAAGATTTCCCCCAGCGAGTCTTTTTGACGTGCCCGTTGCTGGGGCTGTAGAATACACTGACTACATCTCTAAAGAAGGGTATAACTTCCCCAACGAGTGTCCTAGATATGACACGAAATGTTGTATACTCAACGCAATAATAAATATGCATATATACGCATATATATGCAGAATACATATTGACGCAATGAAGACGAGCGAAGACTTCTTTAAAAAAATATACCTCTCACTTTATTTGAAAGTTTTTGTGTGTGAGAGGGAGTTGGAGACCGAACAGAACTGCAACATATTGACCCCCACTCTTATGGCCATCAGCGTTGTGTCTTTCTTGTTCTCCAGGGCTGCTCAACCGGAGGCCCGGGGGCCCACTCTGCTAGGTGCAGGATATCTCTACCACATCTTGTTACCAATGGGTCTCCAAACTAACTGACTTCCTGTCTTCACCGAGTTATATAATAGTTCAATCGCCCATTAAATCTTTGGAATGGCATGTTTGATCGTCATCAAGCGGAAATAACTGTCATGCAGTTCACAGGTCACTCTCTTCCGGTGCATCAGTCTATGACTGTACCGCATGATTTTACCTTGTCCCAGTTTGTCAGCCAAGCCCGCCTACGCCAATGGAATATGCAACTTCTGCGTCTTTGGAATGGCATGTCTGGCCGGGTCGAAGGTCAATATACAACATAAACAATCTGATGGTTAGGCTCCAGTAGTGCTTTAGGGAATGAAGAGCACCTTCATTGTCATCACTCCCAGGTCCACTCTGATCTGGAATGGTTGCACCTGATAGGGTCCTTTCTATTAGTCAAATAGGACTGTTTGACATTTAAACTGCATACTTTGACACTTGAAGTGAGTGCAAACAAATGAATTATGCTAAACTGAACTGCTTGGAATAGAACTGTTTAATAATTTAACTGTGAGCAAGCAAATGACTGATTTTTAATTGAATTGTTGGTGATACATAGAAATACTTGGAACCATTTAACTTTGACATGCTAAACTGAATTGCTTGAAATACAACTGTTTGATCATCTAACTGGAGGTAAACAAATGACTGATGTTTAATTGAATTGTTAGTGTTATATAGTAATATTTAAAAACATGTAACTGTGTGTAAACACATGATTAATAGTAGATAGAATTATTTGTATTTAATAGAAATAAGTGAAACCATTTAACTGTGTGAAAAAAAATGAGCCCAGGTTCGTTTAAAATTGTGATCTACAAAATGTGTTTAGAAATCATGTATTTGATATATATGTATTAAGAGGATTTGGCATTAAATAACCTATAATGGTTGATATGCCATAAAACCCAACCAAACCAAATCATATATATTTAATATATATGTATAAAAAGGATTTGGCATTAGATAACCTACAATGGTTGATATGCCATAAAACCCAACCAAACCAAATCATATATATCTAATATATATGTATAAAGAGGATTTGGCATTAAATGGCCTACAATGGTTGATATACCATAAAACCCAACCAAACCAAATCATATATATCTAATATATATGTATAAAGAGGATTTTGCGTTAAATAGCCTACAATGGTTGACATGCGATAAAACCCAACCAAACCAAATCATATATATTTGATGTATATGTATAAAGAGGATTTGACATTAAGTAACCTACAATGGTTGATATGCCATAAAACCCAACCAAGCCAAATCCTATATATTTAATATATATGTATAAAGAGGATTTTGCATTAAATAACCTACAATGGTTGATATGCCATAAAACCCAACCAAACCAAATCCTATATATTTAATATATATGTATAAAGAGGATTTGGCATTAAATAACCGACAATGGTTGATATGCCATAAAACCCAACCAAACCAAATCCTATATATTTAGTATATATGTATAAAGAGGATTTGGCATTAAATAACCTATAATGGTTGATATGCCATAAAACCCAACCAAACCAAATCCTATATATTTAATATATATGTATAAAGAGGATTTTGCATTAAATAACCTACAATGGTTGATATGCCATAAAACCCAACCAAACCAAATCCTATATATTTAATATATATGTATAAAGAGGATTTTGCATTAAATAACCAACAATGGTTGATATGTCATAAAACCCAACCAAACCAAATCCTATATATTTAATATATATGTATAAAGAGGATTTGGTATTAAATAACCTACAATGGTTGATATGCCATAAAACCCAACCAAACCAAATCCTATATATTTAATATATATGTATAAAGAGGATTTGGTATTAAATAACCTACAATGGTTGATATGCTATAAAACCCAACCAAACCAAATATATATTTAATGTATATGTATAAAGAAGATTTGGCATTAAATAACCTACAATGGTTGATATGTCATAAAACCCAACCAAATTATATTATATATATTTAATATATATGTATAAAGAGGATTTGGCATTAAATAACCTACAATGGTTGATATGTCATAAAACCCAACCAAACCAAATATATGTTTAATATATATGTATAAAAAGCATCCAAACTAAACTTAAATATGATTGACAGATTTGGGATGATACGTAAACAAGTAAATAAACAAATGTTCGACCAAGCAATCGTCACTAATTTGAAACAGACCCCTCTAATTCTTAACGTATATATACCAAATGGAGAGCTCAGTGTCAGGTGCCCACTACCGCAAAAATAATATGAATATTAGCCGAAGAGACTTGGTAACCAGAAAATAATTTTCATTTAATTAATGAATATGCTACATCACCAATCCATTTTTCATCACTTCTCTTATTGCACATCAACTCTTAAAAACTATTTCAAAAACTTTCTGACAAAATAAAACTTCTTTTTTCACTAATATTTTTCTCTTGACGATGACTTAAGATCAAAACTAGTTTACAACTGTTAAAACCAACTAACTTCAAAGAAATATTCCTATTTGTCTTATCTTTTTTGCTCATCTCTCTCTCTCTCTCTCTCTCTCTCTCTCTCTCTCTCTCTCTCTCTCTATATATATATATATATATATATATATATATATAATAAGCATTCCTTTTTCTTAAATTATTTAATCTTTATTTTTCTTTCTTTCTTTCTTTTATTCCTTCTATTTTGATGATTTTTTAAAATCTCGAATTCTATTTATCTCCTTTGCCTTTTTTACTTTTGTTTGTCGTTTTCTTTCTTTCTTTCTTTCTTTCTTTCTTTCTTTCTTACTTTCTTTCTTTCTTTCTTCTTAATTCCTCTTTCTTTCTTTCTTCAAATATAGAATTCTATTTTTCTCTGTTGTTTTTATTTGTTTATTTATTTGTTTTTCATTTATTTTTAACCTCCGTTTTTTCATTTGTTCTTATGAACATTATTAAACATAATGAGAATTTTAGTAAAATATAAATGCTTATCAACACTGTAACCGAAAGTTAATGCGTTAATGAAGGAATAAAATTGTAGGCATCACGACAAAAAGAATCTCCCGAAATAAGAAAAAAGTAATTTAGATTGTTTGCAATTGTCATTGTTAAAATAATTCAATTACTTTCCATTTCAAGAATCATCAGTTAGTTAAAAGGGAGGTAACTCCGTAAGCAATAACTTTACAAGAAACACGCAAATGTAATTACCTTCGAATTTAAGTTTTTATCAATTGAAATCTTGCATCTCAGTAAAATTCTAACTTTTCTAAATCTATACCCATGAATAGTCTTCCTCTCTGTATGTTTGTCCGTTCTACTCTCATGCTAAAACAATAAAACCTATTGGCGTAATTTTTGGCATAAAGACTCACACAAAGTCAATTTCTGACATAGGTCGTTATCAGAAGTCATTCAAAACATCCAGAAGTCAAGTAACAAAAATCAACTGTTCTAAAAATTGGCAACATATCATTTTCATATCAGAATTATATCCGTCTATTCGTTTTAGAAACTGCATTATAAAATTAATTCTCAACAGATTTTTGTCGTTTTTTAGATTCGGTTTCTTTGTTTAATTGCATATCAATCTTCGTGTTTTTTAACGCCAAAGCCATCCTGGTAAATGGACAGTAGAGGTATATTTAATCCATAGCAGGGTGGATTAGGGAGTTCACACTTTTCCTTAGTGTATTAGTCGGAAAGTGAACGTAATAGCGGGACTGGAGTTCGAACTCGTTTATTACGATGTCCCAGTCTAGCACTTTAGCTATCCACTTTCCTCACATATCATTTACCCCCACTTTTCACATAGTTAGCTCTCTGTTGGATTTTGATTTGGTTTGTTTAGGTTTTATGGCATATCAACCATTATTCGTTATTTAATGCCAAATCCTCTCTATACATATATATTAAATAAATATGATTTGTTTCGGTTGGGTTTTATGGCATATCAACCATTGGAAGTTATTTAATGCCAAATCCTCTCTATACATATATATTAAATATATATGATTTGTTTCGGTTGGGTTTATGGCATATCAACCATTGGAAGTTATTTAATACCAAATCCTCTTTATACATATACATTAAATATATATGATTTGTTTTTGTTGGGTTTATGGCATATCAACCATTGGAAGTTATTTAATACCAAATACTCTTTATTCATATACATTAAATATATATGATTTGGTAGGGTTTAATGGCATATCAACTCTTGTAGGTTATTTAATGCCAAATTCTTTTTAAACATATGTATCAAATATATTTTGATAACATTTTTAACGAACCTAGACTTATGTTTTTTGCGCACATTTAAATAGTTTCAAGTATTCCTATGTATCATGAGCAATCAATTATACATGAGCCATTTGTTTACACAGATGATTAAACAGTTCTATTTTTAACAATTAAACTTAACATTCGTGAATTTTTTGCACAGTTTAAATGTCAAACAAATCTATTTGACCCATAGATAGGACCCTATCAGGTGCTACTACTCCAGATCAGAGTGGACCTGGGAGCAATGGCATTGAAGGGAGGCTTCGCTTTCCTCAAAGTTTCAAGCCTGGAGCCAAACCATCTGATAGTTTTGTGTCATATCAGGATACTCGTTGACTGAGGATAGGTCTTACCCTCTGCAAAGATAGAGTCGGTGTATTCTACAGCCCAAGCCGTCTGGGGTTAAAACTTGTAGGAGCCTCTTTATCTACAACTACGCGCGCATAGTCACTATAACATTCAAAATCAGCTAAGATTGATCTCATTCTGTCTTTCGACTTCTTTTCAGAAGTGGTGGTACCCGTGTGGTGTCTTTCTGTTTCTTACGAAGATAAAGCTTGTAAAAAAAAAACTTGTGATATTGTTCTCTCTTGGTCTATTAATGTTTCAGTGGTAAGAATGTGTATTCTTTATTGTTCAATACACTGTAATTTGAAATATTTAATCAATATTGTGCGTTAATAAATGTTTGCCAATACTTGAAACCAGACTTTGAACTTTGTCAGTGATTCTCTTTCTACTTGAAATGTATAAAAACTTATATTTTTTCCGGGGTAAGCTGAAAAGTTCAGAGGTCAATCAATATAACCCACAGAGAATGTGACCAAATAATTTTTAACATAGTCTCCCTTGCGAACCACACACTTCTTCCATCGGTGTTGCAGTGCTTGGATCCTATTGGTTAAAAAATCATCAACAGTAGATATGACATCATCATATAAACTTTTCAGCCCACCCACGGTGATAGATCATCATCATCATCATCATCATCATGTCGTGCTGGTAGCACGGATATCCCTGACCCTCTCTCACCACTTTTCCCTATCGTTCATCGCCTCTGGCAGGTCTTCAGGGCTACATCCCGTATCCTCACATAGCTGCTGAATGTATGTTTGTGCTGGTCGTCCTGCTTTTGCCCGGCCATATGTGGGGGTCCATAAGAGTACATCACTTATGAGCTCGTCCCTGCTTCTCCAGCAGTGTCCTGCATGTCTGGTTCGTCTAACTTGGATAGTTTTCGTGATAGGAGGCAGGTGGCCGTATAGTTGGTGTCTTGTGGGGTGTTGCCGCTAGGACTTGTTCAAGATTGCTCGCAGCATTCTTGTGTAATTGCCGTCTAGCTTCTTCTCCAGCCGTTTTGTTAGCGTCCATGTAGTGCATCCATACAGCAGTATCGATACGACCGCTGCCTGGAAGAAACTGCGTTTCATTTTATCGGTCAAGTCTGATTTCCATATGATCGATAGCCTATTGATGGCTGTCCATGCCTTTGTTAGCCGTGTGTCGATGTCCTTTTCGGTTGATGAGACGCTGCTTCCTATGTAAGTGAATTTGTCTACTAGTAGTTTAAGAGGGGTTCCGTCTAGTGTGGAGATATCACCTGTTTGATTATAGCACATATATTCCGTTTTGTGTGCATTGACATGGAGGCCTATGCCTGCGGCTGCTCATTCCAAACTATGCAGTAGTGTTTCGGCTTGGTTGGGTGTATTTGCCAGTCTCGCTATGTCATCGGCGTAGTCGGCGTCGGTAATTGTTTTTGCGGGGTATCTTCTGCTTCTTTTCTTTGTCAGCTCGAAGCCGTTTTCTCTGATTTTATCAATCGATGTTCTAAGCACGTAGTCTAGACAGATGTTAAAGAGTTATGGGGCTAGCTTGGAGATAAATTTATATAAAACGACGGAGATAGATTAATAGACAAAATTGAGGGTCGGCTGAGAAGTTCATTGGCTGACCAAGATACTCTCATGGAATGTGACCAAATGAGGTTTATTTTTCAACATAGTTTCCCTTGCAGAACATATACTTCTTCTATCGATGTTATAGTGGTTAGATCTCATAGATAAAAAAGTAATCGACAAAAGATTTGACGCCGTCATACGAAATTTTCAGCACAAACTCGTATATATAAGAAAAAGGATCAAAGCACTTTTGCCATTGGAATAAATAGGAACAAAAGAATAAACAAGACCAAGATCCATTTTTTTACACGCATGGCGTAATTGTCAAATGCACATATTTGTATTTGCATTTCTCGTATTTTTATCTATTTTATGAGTAGTGAGTTCGATCCTCACTAGGTGCCTCCTATTTACTGTTCGGCATCTTGTGGTGTACTGGTTAGTAAACTTGTATCATAGACCAAGTACTACTGAGTAATGTAGTTACGAGCTATTTGTGAGTAATGAGTTCGATCCTCACTAGGTGTTCTATATTTGCTGCTGGGCATCTTGTGGTGTACTGGTTAACAAGCTGGTTTCACAGACCAATTACCACTGAGTAATGTGGTTACTAGTTATTAATGAGTAATGAGTTCGATCCTCATTAGGTGTCCCATATTTGCTGCTGGGCATCTTGTGATGTAATAGTTTGCAAGGTTGTCGAAAAGACCATTTACTACTGAATATGTATTTAACAATCTCTCAGTCGCGAGCAGGATATGACACAAGATCAATTTTAAGCGGAGTTGAACTAGTTTGATTTCAGAGTTTTCCTTCTCTTACAACGGTTGCCATACCAGAGTTTAAGGTCCCATTATTTGTCAAAATTTCCGAGATTAAGCTTGATAATTTGATATCACTTAGAATATTCGTATTATTGACCTCATCTTTAGTATTATACTCACAACGTTTTGGCCGATATATCCTTCGGTCTTCTTTAGGTGTTTCATGTTGAACTCGAGAGTCCACAGAGAATCTCAAACTAAACTCTTTTTTGATCCACAGGGCTAGACTCTTCGAATTCTGTTAGCCATGACTGGATACAAGTGTTAAGTTATAGTAAGTATTCATTGTTATTCTTACCTGTAATCTGGATTGAACCTGCAACCTTCTGATGATTTCACTCAGAAGCTCTTTCCAACCAGACACCTTATCCACTGCGCTATGTGTCCTTACCGGAAGGCCAAAGAACATAACGGCCGAAACGTTGTGAGTATAACAATAAAGATAAGGTCAATAGTCCGAATATTCTAGGTGTGTTGTATAGTCACATACATATACAAATATATGCGGAAACATAATCAACAATAATGACGACTTCAATGAACGAACGAACACACTTCTTTATAAAAATATATCTCTCACATTTTATTCTCGAAAGGGTTGATGTTGGTTGTGTGTGAGAGATGAGTTGGAGACGGGGACAGACTGCTACATATTGACCCAAGTTCTTCTGACCATAGCAGCACTTCTTTCTCATCTTGGCTGGGATTGCTCAACCGTGGATCACTGAGTGCCTATATTTGTCGCTGCCTCCCACCAGACACGACTTGACACAAGGTCAAAAGCCCGAAGGCCGATTAAAGTGGGGATAAAGGGGAGGGGTAGGTCGGGAAGGAGCCGAGACTCGAACCCTGCTTGTCTGTGCTGCTCATCGGCTCACTTAGTGCAATGTGAGCCTGATGAGGCAAGCAGTTTCACGAACCCAAATGTGGGTCCGGGCACGTATGCCAGTTAACGGCTTAAACTAGACGCTTGGTCTAGTGCCGTACAAAGGGGACAAAAGTGCAGCTCGCCCACCCGAAGGTTGCCCAGCCGAAGCTGGGGGCCTATTCGGCCCCGAGTCTGCTCTTGGTTTCGAGCACCCATCCGGCACGAATGCCAGACGGCCCGGCTAAAAAGCCGGGAGTGCCCAAAGCCCTCTGTTTGCCGCTGGCTTTCATTTCGGCATCTTGTCCCCAACTGACTCTAACTGGCTCGAACCGCCTCGGGTACCTGGTTATATAATTGTCTTACGTCGACCTGCTTCCGCTGTTCTTCTGCTTATTTACACGGGTGCATCTTTTGATTGACGGCTCGGTCGAGGGTCAATATTTTACAGGTGATAATAATTAAAAATCTCAGTTTGCCCGTCTATTTTACTTATAGCTAGAGGGAGAATAGTAAGATGCATAGCTTTCCCAAGAGTATTAGCGCTATGTGAAATGTAAACAGCCTCTTTCAAGTTTTGAACTTCGTTGACCGTGTCTACTTCATACGATATCAACCATTACACTAGTGAGTAAGGCATTTGATTGTAGCTATGTAATATAATGGCCGAGGGATTTCGTTTTATGCCTTTGGGTTTAGTTAGGCTGAGAACCTTTCGGCTCAGTGCATGGGTTACTAAGGTGCAAGATTAATGCAGGTGTTCACGCGCGTGCGCGGGCGGAGCGGACGTGTCACTCAGAGATGTTACAATAGCCCAGATGGGAAACGGGGCTACAGAGTGCGGGTGACGTCACGCATCGGAAGCGCGCGGAGGATTTTGGTGATTTTGAAAAAGTCAGTTAGTTGAGTTGAGTTCTGCCTTGGGAGAAGACTGTTGGCGTTAGGTTGCTCGCCGAAGCCAGGTCAGTGGCCTTTGGGGCGGGGTGGGGGCGGAGATGAAAAAGCCAGGATAGAAAGAATGTGTATCTCTCTCCTTATGTCGAGGAACCTTTAAACTCAAAGGTAATAAAAAAGTTTCGTACCTGAACTAAGAAGTCGTAAGTGTTTTTCGTGTTTCGAGATTCCTATGTTATATGTATATATATATAATGAACATTTTATGTACATTTCATAAATGAAATGTACATACATATGTACATAAATGAAATGTACATACATATGTATGTAAATGAAATGTACATACATACTATGTTACAGCTAGTCGCTCCATATCGTTGACCTTATGCTATATCAAAGCTCTGCTTACTTTTTACAAGACTCCGCTTGTGATGCAATAGCTAACATTTGTAAAACTCACATATTTGTATTTCTCAAATCTTAATTTCTCTTAATCTACTTATACCACCAAACTATGTGCACCCTAAAACATAAAGTGGGTGTCCTCGTGGTGTAATGGTAAAAGCGATGGACTGCGGAATCGTAGTACGCGAGTTCGTACTCCAGTCGCGCTATTACGTTCACTTTCGGGCAAATACCTTTGGAAAAGGTATGAACCCCCTTATCCTCCCAGCTATGGGTTAAATAGTACTACTACTGTTCTTCTAGGAGAGTGGCTTTGGCATTAAATAACCTAAAAAGGTTGATATGCCATTAAACAAAGAAACTAAACCAAACCTAAAACATGAATAAAGCGGTCTCAGCTAATATTCTTAGACTATTGGTGAGTTGGTGTTGGGAAGAAGAATCTTTAAGCATCAGTGTTGTATAGCCATAATGAGGGAAGATACATGGATAAAGGATGACCATAAACACAAAAATTTGTATTTGTATTTCTCGTATTTTTATCTATTTTGTGAGTAGTGAGTTCGATCCTCACTAGGTGCCTCCTATTTACTGTTCGGCATCTTGTGGTGTACTGGTTAGCAAACTTGTATCATAGACCAAGTACTACTGAGTAATATAGTTACGAGCTATTTGTGAGTAATGAGTTCGATCCTCACTAGGTGTCCTGTATTTGCTGTTGGGCATCTTGTGGTGTACTGGTTAACAAGCTCGTTTCACAGACCAATTACCACTGAGTAATGTGGTTACTTGTTATTAGTGAGTAATGAGTTCGATCCTCACAAGGTGTCCTATATTTGCTATATATAAGAACATAATTCTTGCACTTTATTTTTGAAAAGGGGTTTAAACTTCTGTGGTATGTGAGACAGGCGGACGGATTTAGACAGATTTTGACAGATTGCTATAATGACCCATAAATTCTTCTTCTCTTGACCATAGCGCACTGTGTTATCTCCAAGACCCCGCTTAGCTCTTCTTCTGCTTCTCGGCCGGGGTTGCTCAACCGGAGGCCTGGTATGGGCCACAGGCTCCAACAAGGCACTCTCAGGGACTGCAAGCTGGCTCTTACTCGGCCATCACTGACTCCAACAGACTTAACTGTCGTGGGCATCTGCATATATTATTTAATAACGCCCACTTACTTCCGATTAGATCATGTGATCTTCTTCCGCTTATTTACATATGTGCATCTCTGATTGACGACTCGGTCAAGAGTCAATATGCAACATAAGAATTCAGTCAATTTTTCTTGGGCTTAAGGCCCAGCTGTACGGAAAAAATGTGCATTCTGAAGCCGTGCTCCAAGCCATAGAGGCAAATATAACAAGTTGTACTCAGAGAGTCTCAGGCAAATTTAGCATTTCAGAGCCCATTGTAGTTCAGTAAGATCATCCAGAGTTGCCTCACGTTGCCAGATTAGATTGATTGGTTGTGTTTTACGGCATATCAACCCTTGTAGATTATTCATTTCCAAAACCTGTTTATACATGCATATCAAATGCACATGATTTGTAAACGAATGGTTTGTAGGTATCATTATTTTAAAACGGGCCAGAGCTCATTTGTTTCCGCACAATTAAATGGTTTCAAGTATTGCTATCAAGCATTAATAGTTTTATTTGTAGGAAGTGCCCGTAGTGTAGGGGTTATCGCGTAGGAAATGGATACGGCGATACGAGTTCAAATCCTGGACGAGACTGATTTCATTTCACATAGCACGGAAAGGTACGAATCCAATTATTCTCCCGCCAGCTATGGGTAAATAGTAGGGCAGACTAGGTTCTTCAGCCTTGGTAAGGCAACTAGTCTAGGAGAAGGAAAACTCTGAATTCAAACCTGGTAAACTCCGCTTACAAATTGACCTTGTGTCATATCCTGCCCGAGCGGAGGGGTTCGTAAATATGGATAGTTTTATTTGTACACAGTTAAATAATTGGTTGGTTGTGTTGTGTTTTACAGTATATCAACCATTGAAAGTTATTTAATGCCAAATTCTGTTTATACATATATATTATATATATAATTTGTAAATGAATAGTTTGTAGGTAACACTATTTTAAAATGTGCCAAAGTTCATTTATTTACACACCGGTAGATGGTTTCAAGTGTCGGTCTCTAACTCTAATATCTTTATTTGAACACCGTAAAATGGTTTCAAGTATTATTATTTAACACAAATAATTCTATTCAACATTATTCATTCGTTTCCAAACAGTTAAATGGTTCCAAGTTATGTTATGTAATTGTTATTCAATTGAACATCAGTTATTTCCTGACACACAGTTAAATAGTTTCAAGTCAGAAAACTTTTGAATTACTCTTGTATTGCAAAACTGTTTGTTCTTACGCATTTGAAGAAATACATTTTAAATGCATTTACTGAAGTGACAATGTGTCAAACCAAAATATGTCATTGCAGCTGGCACTTCACTGACGACAAAGTTTCTATTCCTAACCGTGTATATCCAAGGTAGACATCCGGGCAAGTGTCGACACCTGATAAAA
Organism: Sepioteuthis lessoniana; assembly: GCA_963585895.1. Taxonomy (NCBI): domain Eukaryota; kingdom Metazoa; phylum Mollusca; class Cephalopoda; order Myopsida; family Loliginidae; genus Sepioteuthis; species Sepioteuthis lessoniana. Next base: position 61,231,185 of record OY757939.1, read on the forward strand.
AAGTGTCTACTTCCTGAGGAATGACAACATCCGGTAATGTGCAAAAATACGCCAAGAGATTGAGAGAGGAAAGAGGGGAAACAGTTTTTTTTGGCCATACGAGCGAAAGGAAAAGTGGGGGCGGATAGTGAGAACAGAATGAATTAAGATGAATGTAATTGTGGATGAAATACACACGCACATAGAAACAGGGATATAAGTCGGAAGTCACCAAGATACTTATTGAGCTTGCCTTGTGCGCAGACATTTGAAACACAACGCTTGTCGTCAAGTTTATTTGCGTATACTATCAACACTCGAACACATTGATAACATTAGAAAGAATTCTGTTTCTCTTTACGTAGGAAAAATCAATAAAAATGCTAGTGTGAACAATCTATCTATCAAATATAAACAAAAACACCCTATCTATCTATCTATCTATCAGATTTATTATATCTGTATATTAGATTGCTCAGTTCTAGCTATCAAATTCTTCAGATCTATCTATCTATCTATCTATCTATTTTCTGGTGGGATTTGTGAACCTGTATTCCACTTTGGCTCTAAATTTCTTCCTGTGGACCTTGAAGGTAATGGCGGCCAGTTTTTTTACGGTTTTTATTAATGCGGTTGTCTGGCGGTAATATAAGCAGATTCTAAGTTTAAATCGTTTTCCTAATTATTCGATATTTCACATGAAGCTCCCAGTTGAGGGAACACAATGTTAATATTCTAGGTTTCAAATCAATTCTCCCTCTAGTAGCATTGAGTACTTTTTATATAAGTATTCTTACATTTTATCTCGTTCTTTTTATATACATATAGATATATATATTCAGAGCGAGAGAGAGAGAGAGAGAGAGAGAGAGAGAGAGAGAGAGAGAGAGAGAGAGAGAGAGAGAGAGAGAAAGGAAATGAAAGGAATATAGATAGATAGAGAGAGAGAGAGAGAGAGAGAGTGAAAGGAAATGAAAGGAAGAGAGATAGATAGATAGAGAGAGAGAGAGGGAAAGGAAATGAAAGGAAGATAGATAGATAGATAGAGAGAGAGAGAGGGAAAGGAAATGAAAGGAAGATAGATAGATAGATAGAGAGAGAGAGAGAGGGAACGGAAATGAAAGGAAGATAGAGAGAGAGAGAGAGAGAGAGAGAAAGAGAGAGAGAGAGAGGGAAAGGAAATGAAAGGAAGAGAGATAGATAGATAGAGAGAGAGAGAGAAAGGGAAAGGAAAGGAAGATAGATAGATAGATAAGAGAGAGAGAGAGAGAGGGAAAGGAAATGAAAGGAAGAGAGATAGATAGATAGAGAGAGAGAGAGGGAAAGGAAATGAAAAGAAGATAGATAGATAGAGAGAGAGAGAGAGAGAGAGAGAGAGGGAAAGGAAATGAAAGGAAGAGAGATAGATAGATAGATAGATAGATAGATAGAGAGAGAGAGAGAGAGAGAGAGAGAGAGAGAGAGATGTGTGTACACTTTACACACGTATACATGAATAAAAGAAAGTCGTTCAAATTTGTTTTTTTTTTGTTCTGTTTGCTAATATATGATTCCGTGATCTAGATCCACCAAAATATACCTTTAATGAATAATTCAAAACCACTTCTAATAAATCAACCTCTATCAATGCGATTCTAATCTATCTATCTATCTATCTATCTATCTATCTATTCACTTGGGTGAGTCAAAAGTTTTGCAATATGTTGGTTGGTCGGGTTTTATGGCAACCCTTGTTGGTTATTTAATACCATTTCATGGTTATACATATATTAAATATATATGATTTGTAAGTGAATAGTTTGTCGTAACATTTTAAACAAAAACCAGAGCTCATTTCATTGTACACAGTTAAATGGTTTTAAGTATTACTATGGAACACTAACTATTCAATTTAACTTCAATCATTTGTTTACATACAGTTAGATGGTTAAACAATTCTATTTCTAACAATTCAATTTAGCATAAGTCAATAAACTTAAATGGCTCCAAGAATTGCTATGTATCACTAACAATTCAATTAAACATCACTCATTTGTTTACATACAGTTAGATGGTTAAACAGTTCTATTTCTAACAATTCAATTTAGCATAAGTCAATAAAATTAAATGGCTCCAAGAATTGCTATGTATCACTAACAATTCAATTAAACATCACTCATTTGTTTACATACAGTTAGATGGTTAAACAGTTCTATTTCTAACAATTCAATTTAGCATAAGTCAATAAAATTAAATGGCTCCAAGAATTGCTATGTATCACTAACAATTCAATTAAACATCACTCATTTGTTTACATACAGTTAGATGGTTAAACAGTTCTATTTGAAACCACAGATGGTTCACTACCACTCCGAGTGAGAGTGGACCAGGAAGTAATGGCAATGAAAGGGGTACTCTGCATTCTTCAAAGCTCTAGGACTGAAGCCTCACCATCGTATGCAGTTTAATGTCATATCCAGGACACACGTTGCAAGGGATATGTTTTACTCCTCGGCAGAGATGCAGTCGACGTATTCAACCGCTCCACATCAGTGGGTAAAGAGTAAAACGGTATTTCAAGCTGTGATAAGATACTTGTTCTGGTTAATAGTATCGTGGTATGTCGTGAGCTGGCAGGATGTGCATTGCCTTACTCTGAGTGTGATTTGAAAGCTGCAATGATTAATGTACAATGGGTTAAATAGGATGGCTTTGGTATTAAATAACCCACGAAGGTTGATATACCATTTAACAAAGAAACCGAAACGAAAGAAACCGAAAGTAGATGGTTTAAGAAAGTTCACTTGCGTTGCAAGAACCTTTGACGATCAGATATCAGGTTGGCCTAAAACCGTGGATTCCGAGGCCGTGCTCCAAGCCATTGAAGCCAATCCGGTGAGTAGTACTTGGAGAATATCGGGCAAGCTCTGCATCTTACAATCCAGTGTAGTTCGTAGGCTTTAAGACCTCGGTAAAATATACAAAATTCCCGAGTTGTTTTCAATCGTTAAGGGTTTTCGGACTATTGTTTTTGTCTCTGTGGTTATATTCACAACGTTTCGGCCGATATGTTCTTTGGCTTTCTTCAGGTGTTTGTTGAACTCGGGAACCTACACGAAACTTCGAATCAGATTCTTTAATTAATCCACAGGGGTTGCTTGTTCTGATTCCATTAACCATAACCGGGTATAAGTGCAAAGTATCCCTGCAACCAACACCTAAAACCGTTACGCTATGTGTCCTGTTAGACTAAGCTTCTAAAGAGTCAATCATCTGGAGGTTTCTGGTTCAATCCTGACTGCAGGCGAGTAACAATATTGAAATACCTAGCACTTATACCCGGTATGGTTAACAGAATCAGAAAACGCGACCCCGTGGATTCAATAAAGGACGTAGTTTGAAGTTCCACGTGGGTTCCCGTGTTCGACAAACACCTGAAGAAGGCCGAGGACATATCGGCCGAAACGTTGTGAATATAACAATAAAGACGAAGGCAATAGTCCCAAAACCCTGAACGATAAAAATCATCAAGCTTTGTCTCAAGAATTCAGATAACTAACTGACGAGTTGTATCTCACGTTATTAAAATATTGCAAAATATAGCCTCACCCTAGTATCTACTTACATCAGTCATTTCACATCTCTTTATGAGAAGGATAGAGTTTGAGTTTGAGTTTCTTTGTTTAATCGTATATCAACCTTCATGAGTTATTTAATGCCAAGGACCGGCTCATTGGCCTAGTGGGTAGAGTGTTCGCCAATTGTCCGGGAGTTGTCAGGTCAAGTCATACCAAAGACTTAAAAAATGGTACTTGATACCTCCTTGCTTAACACTCAGCAATATAAGGTACGTATCAAGGGTAAAGTGGAGCAATCCAGGGAAAGGAGTAAGGCCCTCCCACACACCTCGGTGTAGCTGTTACTGAAAAGGGAGCCTTCGGGTCGCCCTCGACCACAGTCGCCAACTTTACAAACCTTATCTTTGGAGAAGGATGGCATGTACTATTTAACCCCTAGCTGGGGAGGGGATAATAAGGTTCATATTTTTCCAAAGGGTATTAGCTCGAAAGAGAATGCAATAGCACGGCTCATTTATTTTGAAACTTCAGTCCAACACTTTAGCCATTACACCCCGGGGAACCCCACCCAAGAATGATATGTAAAAAGAACTTGCAAAAACGTTGAATAGTTATCTAGAATAACATGCTTAACATTTTTTTAAAAAGTTTCTTTGTTCGTAGAGATCATATCCTTGGTTTCTGACACAAAGTAAAAATAAGTAAAGTTGGTGACCGTAGTTGAGGGTGACCAGAAGGCTCCCTTTTCAATAGCTACTACACCAAGATGTAGGGGAGGGCGCTTCTCCCTTCCCTGGATTACTCCATTTTACCCTTGATACGTACCTTATGTTGCTGAGTATTAAGCAATGAGGAGTCAAGTACCATTTTAAAAGTCTTTAGTATGACGCGGCCAGGGATTAAACCTACGTCTCCCGGACCATTGGCGAACACTCTACCCACTTGGCCAATGAGCCGGTCAGTGTCATAATTCCCCCAATGAGCATCGAATCGCAATACCTGTAAAAGGTTGCAAGACTAGCTTACTTGCTATTATTCTATATACGTATTTATATTGATTCTACGTCTTGGAGGCGCCTCTGGTGTAACGGTTATCGTCGTAGGAAATGGACTCAGCGATCCAATTGGCATGAATCCATCTCTTCACCTACTTACTTAGATATTAACAGAGGGTCTTTATCTATGGTAAGGCAACTGGCGTAGTGTTGAATAATCATCTTGTTCTTCTCGGCTGGAGGTCGTTCTTCAGACCGTCATTTTTTTTTATTGCAGCCCCCACGCTGTTTGATTTTCTTTGCTTAGACGAATAAACAAGATAACTTCTTTTGTGTGTACACTTAATTAATTCATCTATGACGCCTTTTCACATACATAACCGTCTCGTATGACAACTGGGAATTAGCCAGACTGTAGATGGAAATGGATGTCAGCTCTCTGCAGCAGTTATGGGCTAAGTAATTCTTTGCTATTTTCTTTTTTTTTTCTTTGCTTAGATGAATAAAGATGATAACATCTTTTGTGTAAGCACTTAACTTTATTCATCTATGACGCCTTTCCACATATATAGCCAGACTATAGATGGAAATGGATGTCAGCTCTCTGCTGCAGTTATGGGCTAACTGATTCTTCTTTTTTTTCTTTAATATCTTTTGTGTGCACTCATAACTTTATTCATCAATGACTTTCCACAGACATAAACCGCGAAGACAATAAATAGAAAATGATAACCTTTCTCTTCAACGATTTTGGACTGATTAATTTAATTTTTAAATCTATCATTTGATCTTTAGGATTTTAGTCATCTGATTTAAACTCCTCGAATGAAAGCCAAGCTTTCAACAGACTGTAGACTGTCAATTATACTGAGTTGACACAAACGAGTTCAGCTTTTAAGACTCCTATTTAAATCTTTTAAAATTATCTACACTACAAGACAAATAAAAGATTCAACCAATCCATTATTTAACATTAGGAGAAGAAAAAAAATCTAAATTCAAACCAGTTATACTTTGCTGGAGGGGTTAGGTAAATATACTTTAATATGTTATGTTAAGCATAAGGCCATGGATAGAGAAAAATATTTCTGCATGATGGGGAATCATAGGCTAGGTTTTTTTTTTTATCATATTTCATTTTTTTATAGTCATACATTATAGATCATTTTAATAAAAAAGCAAATAAAATTAAAGATAATTAAGAGACATTACTTTCAGATCGATCATCTTATGGCGGTATCGTTAGACATTTGTTCATCGATGGTAAAAATACGTAGCCAGTATGTGATGACTATTTGGAAAAACAGCGATTTTTAGCTGAAAAATTGCTTTATCGAGCAGTATAATTTTTCTCTTTGTATCTGTAGTTTCTTCTGAAATAAATGAGAAACATTACTTTTAGAGCAGCGTACAGGTTCTTGTTCATCACGGGCCCAAATTCATTGCCATTTATGGTAACTGTATGGAAAAATAGCGATTTTTAGCTGAAAACTTGCTCTATCCAACGATACTATTGTGCTTCCAGTATTTGTTGTAGTTTCTATTGAAATAAGTATGTGATATTACTTTTAAATCGATCATCTTTCGAGTGGTATCAACAATCTTTTGTTGATCGCTTGCGAAAATGCATAGTCAGTCGTGATGATGATTTAGAAAAAAAGAGATATGTAGCTGAAAACTTGCTCTATCCAACGATACTATTGTGCTTCCAGTATTTGTTGTAGTTTCTATTGAAATAAGTATGCGATATTACTTTTAAATCGATCATCTTTCGAGTGGTATCAACAATCTTTTGTTCACCGCTTGCGAAAATGCATAGTCAGTCGTGATGATGATTTAGAAAAAAAGAGATATGTAGCTGAAAACTTGCTCTATCCAATGATATTATTGTGCTTTCTGTATCTGTTGTAGCTTTGGTGGAAATAAGTATGCGATATTACTTTCAAAGCGATCATCTTACGAGTGGTTATCGCTTGCAAAAATGCGTAGGCTGTGGTGGTAACTATTTAGAAAAAAAAAACGATATGGAGCTAAAAACGTACACTATCCAATGGTATTATTGTGCTTCCAGTATCTGTTGTAGTTTTGTTGGAAATAAATAACATCGAAGCTCTTTTCGTATTTATCTTTCCAATAATTTATCTGTTATGGAGCTTATTGACTTAGTTCATTTGTTTCGTCTTTGTCTTAAGGAGTTTTATGCAAATTATCAATTTATTCTTTGCTGTTTGAACGGAATTATCTTCATGTCTAGGATGACGGCACCATTTGCTTTATTGAGAAAACGGTGACGTTTCTGTATAAATATGTTGTGCGACAGATGGTGTACAAAAAACTGTAAGGAGAAACAGGGGGGGGGGGAAATCTAGCAGCTGAAAAGAAGAAGTTTCGTGGAAGAGAAGACGGATGTTGAAAAGAGTCGAAGAAGAGACGAACAACCTAGAAAAGAAAGAAAAAAAGTTAAGAAAAAAAAAAAGAAGAAAAATGCAAGGATTAAAGAAAGTGGTTGTTGGAAGAATATGAAGAAAATTATAGGAGCGAGGAAGAAAGAGAAAGAGTTGAGAGGAGAAGGGAAAGGTGAAGGAGTAGTAACTGGAGAATAAGCACCCCCCCCAAAAAAAGGAAAAGTGTAACATACCCATAATATACGGATGTGTGAAATCGACACAGGGAATCCAAAATACACGCGAAACACTTTACGACTTTTTGGTTCAGGTACGAAACATATTACAGTAGAATTAAGATCAATGCATCACAGACGAAAAGATCTTATCAGTAAAGAACTAACAACTGGATCTGATGTTACATACCCATAAAATAAGGATGTGTGAAATAGACATAGGGAATCTAAAAACACGCAACTTTACGAAATTGGTTCAAGTACGAAGCTTTTTATTACCTTTGAGTTAAAGGTTTTTCGACATGAGGAGAGAGATAGACACAATCTTTCTATGCTGACTGCTTTTACATCGTCAGCTCTCTACCCAACCAACGCGCGGCGCCCGTAGCGCACAAATTCGTCTTGCCTCGCCTAGCTCTGAAAGTCAACCTTCTTCTTCCGAAGCTGGAACTCTTTTTCTCAAATCTCAGCCCACGCTTCCGGTGCGTGACGTCACCCACATCTCCTGGTTCCAATTCCTATCTGGGATTTTTATTTTGACATCTCTAAATGACACATCCTCTCCGCGCGCGCGTGAACACCTGCGTTAATGTTGCACCTAACTAACCCATGCGCTCAGCGAAAGGTTCTCAGCCTAACTAAACCGAAAGGCAAGATATATAAAACGAAATCCATCGGCAATTATATTACACTGATCCATGGTATTTTGATGTAAATAGGACACTTTGGAGAGTCAAATGTTATACAGTTATGAAATTTAAGAATAAGAGATTTAGATTAAGACTTTCAGCATAGCCATTTGCAAGGAAAATATCGGCGATCTTCTTGAGTTCATCATCCAATTTACACTCTGTGCATATCATCATTGCACACATATATATATATATATATATATACAATCTCATCGTAATTCATCTTTTCCTTTTGTATTATAATTGCCGAGGGATTTCGTTTTATATATCTTGCCTTTCGGTTTAGTTAGGCTGAGAACCTTTCGCTGAACGCAGGGGTTAGTTAGGTGCAACATTAACGCAGGTGTTCACGCGCGTGCAGAGAGGGTGTGTCATTTAGAGATGTCAAAATAAAAATCCCAGATAGGGATTGGGACCAGGAGATGTGGGTGACGTCACGCACCGGAAGCGTGGGCTGAGATTTGAGAAAAAGAGTTCCAGCCTCGGAAGAAGTAGGTTGACTTTCAGAGCTGAGCGAGGCCAGACGAATTTGTGCGCTACGGGCGCCGCGCGTTGGTTGAGTAGAGAGCTGACGATGTAAAAGTAGTCAGCATAGAAAGATTGTGTCTCTCTCTCCTCATGTTGAAAAACCTTTAACTCAAAGGTAATAAAAAGCTTCGTACTTGAACCAATTTCGTAAAGTTTTTAGATTCCCTATGTCTATTTCACACATCCTTATTTTATGGGTATGTAACATCACATCCAGTTGTTAGTTCTTTACTGATAAGATCTCTTCGTCTGTGATGCATTGCTCTTAATTCTACTGTAATATGTACCACCTTTATTACTAAAAGGGCGTTCTCTCCATCCATAAAGATATTTTACCTACCCTCCAATAAAATTATTTATCGCTTCAAATGCCAGCGCGTAAAAATATCAAACGACTGGAGGCGAGGATTACCCACCATGTTTCGGCTTCTATCTGGAGGCAAGTACCAATAACAACATCCGGGTTTTTACGGACGCATGAATCTGCAACTGGAGAACGCTTGTTAAATACAAATACATACCTTATCAATTAATCAGAAGAGTTCTCTGTTTTGCACAGGGCTCAAACTAAGCACCAACATAACATCTTAGAAGCTATTGTGATGATTACACCACGTCCGATTCTGTGTTGACCAAGAGGACTTAAACACAAATTAGAAAAATTTGGGGTGCATTGACTTGATCCGGAGAATAAGTAATTTTTTTGTGTCACCGCTTAATTTTAAGATCTTTTTCTTTTAAAACCTCATCTCCTTCATTAGTAATTACCAACGATTGACTTTTGAAGAAGTGTCGGTCGAAAGGCGCCAAAATCTTATATTCGTTTTAATCGATTTTAATCGTTATTAAAACGATGTTTCCTTTTTTACAACTCATTTGACCATGGTGTCGCACAATAAATCTCTCTCTCTCTCTCTTTCTCTCTCTCTCTCTATATATATATATATATAGTTTGGTTTGGTTTCTTTGTTTAACTTTGATTAACATTAACTTTTGTGAGTTAATACCAGAGCCATCCTTGTAGAAGAACACTAGTTGTACTATTAAACCCATAGCTGGGAGTATTGAGGAGTTTATACCTTTCCTAAGGGTAAATATATCCAGAATTCGATAAAACTGAGTTGCTGATGAATTTAAAATACAGAACGCTATCAACGGAAATAGAATACTATCAAGAAATATGGAATAACAAAAAAAAAAAAAAAAAGAAATTCTAAAGGCATTTCAAAACATTGTCTCTATTTTCAAAATTAATTCTATTGATGGTAGATTTTTTTGTTTTTATATGTAGGGCTTCTAGAACTTGTAGTCGTAGCTTATCAATTTCGTTTTGCGATTATTGTGGTGTTTTCAATTCATCGGCAACTCAGTTTTATCCAACTCTGCGTTTGCATAGTTTTGTTATGTTATAAAAACAAAAAAAAAAACAAACAAAAAAAACTTCAAAACTCATTAAAAAAACACTTTTTACACGTGCTAACAACCCCTGATTATGGCCTATTAAGGGTCAGAAAGCGCTCGGGGCAATTTTGGTAAATTCATCCACCAATTCCAACCTGAAACCAAAGCACTTATCAGGAAACTCGAAAGGATCTTAATTAAATCATACAGACAAAATGTGTCTTTATTATTGAATCGAACCTATATATATATATATATATATATATATATATATATATATATAATGTAATTTGTGAATAAAAGAATATATTACAAACCGATAGCTGTAAAATTAATAAAAAAAGGAAAGATTAAAAAACTCACACACACACACACACACACACGCACACACACACACACACACACACACACACACACACACATATATATATATATATATATATATATATATAAATGCCAAAATTATGTCCTGCTGAGCTGACTCTGTTATTTGGAGTTTTATCTATCGTATACAACCATATCAATTCATCATGGAGCATTTTTTGTCAAATTCATAAACCATTTTCTACTATAAGAAAAAGCCAAAGATTTTCCGTTTCACTCTCGCATAATCTTAATACTAATATTGATACTGATATCAAACACATGGCTTGCATTTTTTGTCCATATCACGTTGTCAGGGAATAGAAAAGACTTTTGACAATGCTTTATAAATGTAATTTGTTCATCGTAAATGTCAACAATGTGTTGAATTAAGTTTAAGGCTTCATTAATTGAAGGATACTTTTTTTGTTTTATCAAACTGAATGAAAACACACTTTTATTAGGTCGATCGTGGAACCAGTTGATGGTAGCTTTTGTGTTCTTCCATTAATTTAAATTAAGAATGCTTCTCAAAATATTTCATTTATTCTAAAATCGTTTTGCAATTCATCCAATTTTCAGAAGATTAAGTCATCTGCATTCTGTGTTTGTTTTAAAATTCTCCTTATGATTCTGGATGGGAGCGGAAAATCGTCTGAAAAAAAATACGTTTCCAGACTTTTTTCGTATGGGCATTTTTATTGATAGTACACACACGAAACTCTTGTCCCCTTCGAAGTAATCTCCTCCGACTGCAATACAATTGTTGTACTGTTCCAACAACTTCTGGAAGGCCCCATGGAAGTCTTCTTGTGTGAGCGTGTCAATGACCTTCGTCACAGCCTCTTTCATCTCCTCAATTCTCTCATAACGACGACAGCCTCTGAGCTTAGGGAATAAGCAACAGTCACAGGGAACAAGGTCTGGACTCCAGGGAGGGTGAGGAACTGTCTTGATGCCCATCTTGGTCAAATAGTCTGTGACAAGGATGGAGTTGTGGACTGATGCATTGTCCTGGTGGAATGCCACTGACCCGATTTGAGAGTGCTGGCCTCTTCCCTAGGAATCTCTCCTGAACTCCCCTAAAACCTCAACATACTAACCCTAACCGTTTGGCCAATCAACTCTGGTGCATTGACTTCCTTACTCCTCCTACACCTCTCATCTTCCCTCACAGACTCCCTGCCTTCCTTGAATCTCTTATGCCACTCAAAAACTGATGCCCGATTCATGCAAGATTGTCCAAAAACAGTCTGAAGCATTCCATACGTTTCTGTGGCATTTTTTTCCAAGTTTAAACCAGAATTTTATTGCCTATCGTTCTTCTAAAGTGTCAGATTGCATTTTTGAAAATCACCAGCTGTGACAATCAGGCTTTAGTAGGGTGTATTCTAATTGTTGCTGTTGCTGTTCATTTGAACTTGAAATCATAAAAATTAGTCAGACATCTCATAAGATGTATAGCAATAACATACTGAATTTTCAAGAGTCTACGACAATTTTAAATGCCTGTACAAAAAAGTCTGGGAACCTATTGAATGCACCACGTATTAATGCAATTGTTGATTTTCAATCTGGCCGCAATATTACCAGTCTCTAATTTTAAATCGTTTTCCCTACTATTATGTGCTACACGAAAAACTCCGAGCAACGGGAACATAGTTTTAACATTTTAGGTTTTAAATTCTTTCTGTTATTTGTAGCACTGAGTAATTTTTTTTGAATATATGTTTTTACTTGCAATTTATTTCAATTATATATACAAGCAAAAATATACACCCTCTACGGGGCACAAGTATTTAATTTTTGATGTAATAAAATATTATATTAAATTAGAAAGACTAGCAAAACGAAATAAGAACGCATATAGAAATAATACGCTTATTTTTTATATTTTTCTTGTTATTGATTTCTAGACAAATTCACCTACCTAGGAAGCAGTGTCTCATCAACAGAAGTAGACATCGACACGCGGCTAACGAAGGCATGGACCGTTATCGATAAGCTATCGATCATATGGAAATCAAACCTGACCGATAAAATGAAACGCAGTTTCTTCCAAGCAGCGGTCGCATTGATACTGCTGTATGGATGCACCACTTGGACGCTAACAAAACGGCTGGAGAAAAAACTAGACGGCAATTACTCAAGAATGCTGCGAGCAATATTGAACAAGTCCTGGCGGCAACACCCCACAAAGCACCAACTATACGGCCACCTACTTCCCATCACGAAAACTATCCAAGTTAGACGAACCAGACACGCAGGAGAAGCAGGGACGAGCTCATAAGTGATGTACTCCTATGGACCTCCACATATGGCCGAGCAAAAGCAGGACGACCAGCTCGAACATACATACAGCAGCTCTGTGATGATACGGGATGTAGCCCTGAAGACCTACCGGAGGCGATGAACGATTGGGAGAAGTGGCGAGAGAGGGTCAGGGATATCCGTGCAAGCGGCACGACATGATGATGATGATGATTGATTTCTATATAATGTTATACATAAGGTTGCTTTTAATACATCAGTGAAAAAAACAAAACAAAAAAAGCAACAAAAAACAATTGTAATATTAGAAATCAATAACATCAAGTAATTATTTATCTAAACTGGTTTTATTAGACCCAATATGCAAATTATCCACAACATATATTATGTAAACCTTTATTTCTATGTGTTATATAACACATATTGCAGAATTTTAAGAACATTTATAACGAGGGCTGTTTTCAGGCAAATCTAACTCAGACTTTAATAGAGATATTATTAATGAATAAGATGCTAATCAAAATTAAATAATGATTATTTAATAATCAAAGAGAATATAAAGTAAATAACTAAGGGAATTGTGACATAGTTTTGGTTGCAGACACAATCATCATTATAACAAGAAATATACGCCTTGCACAAGTTTTAATGTAATCAAAATATCTTAAATTAGAAAGACTAACAGAGTTATATAAGAATGCATATAAAAAGATTACAATTATTTTGATTTCAATTGATTTCTATATAAAATTATACGTTGGATTGTTTTTTAATACGTTCGAGAATAAAACAATGAGTGTAGATAACAAAAGAATATTGATATTGGGCAAAGAAAACACACACACACACACACACACACACACACACACACACACACACACACACACACACATATATATATATATTCTGATTATATATTGCCATATGTCTGTTTATTCTTTCCCAATCAGTCAGTCAGTCAATCTATCTATCTATCTATCTATCTATCCAATTCTGTTCACACCTCTCTTTGTGCATTCATCTCTCTCTCTCTCTCTCTCTCTCTCTCTCTCTGTCTGTCTCTGTCTCTTTGTTTATTTCTAGTCACGTATATCTTTGTAGATATTTTCCCCCTATCTCTCTTTCTCTCTCTCCCTTTAACACACACTTTCTCTTTTCTCCGCCCATCTACTTATGCCTCTATTCAAGGCTCTTGACGCTAAAATTACTTCTCTGACACTCTACAGTTAATTGATAATTTCTCTAGGTTGAATAATTGAAGGAAAAATTGGGTTTTATGTTCTCATTAATTTAAAGGTTCCTGATTAAATAAACAAAAAATCTCTTACTTGTTCCACCAAATAAACATGGACAATCGAATTATTGGGATTCATAAAAATCTCAAAGATGAGCCAGTCAATCAATAATGTCTTATTACATTGTTGACTTTTCCCTTCGTGTACGACGGCCTATGAATTCTTACTGTTGCATCAGAAGTCATTATCTTAAGTCCCCCCGCCACCTCAGATATAGTATGCGACACATGGTCAGTTTAAAAAGAGTGCACGAGAATGTATTTACTCAAGCCCTCCCCGAAACACTATGTCATTTTTTTAGCGGAGTACAGCTGGTTTGAATTCAGTGTTTACTTTTTCCTAGCCAAGGCTACCCGACTATTTTACCCATAACTGGTTGGTGGAGAAAGGAAAAGATGGATTCATGCCTTTATTAATGGCATTTGTGAAAAGTTGAAACCCAAAGATCTTCGTCCAGGATTTGAACCTGGTCCGCTAAATCCATTTTTATACCATGTGTGCCTCTTGCGGATACAGTGAATTCGACCCTTACGGTCATGTACAGGATGTCTCAATATACATGAGACCCAAGTGACAGCTAATAATTCTACTAATAATAATGCACTGTTCTTTTTTGTTTCAGATATGAAAATTGTACACTATAACAACTATTAATCCTTGATCACAATGCCTTGGACAAGAGAGAACAAAATATTTTCCTTCACTACTTATTTAGAAATAAAATTCAAAATTATGGAAGCAAAATTTTGCGGAAAGTTTAACTTTAACAATTATCCCCAGAAAAGCCGAATTTATCGTTGGTTACACAAATTTCATGCCACAGGGTCCGTAAGCAACCTCAATAAGGCAGAACATCCCCAATCTGACAGGAAGTTAACTGCATGATGTCTCTGACAATGTGGATGAGATGAGAGATTTTGTCGGAAAGAGTTCTAAAAAGTTCATCCGAAGATATTCTTAAGAATTTGATCTTTAACGTTCATCATTGCAAAGAATCTTAAAGAAGGATATTCAGCTGTACCCATACAGAATCCAGATCAAGCATAAAATCACACCAGCTGACATAGAAAAACGTTTGGTGATGTGCCGGTGGTTCGAAAACAAGATTGAAGAGGATTATGACTTCCTTGATGATTTTTGGTTCAGCGACAAAGCAAACTTCTGGCTCTGTGGACATGTCAAGAGCAATAAGTCCGTGTACTGGGGGCGTAGAAGCCCTGAAGGAGGTTCTTCTGAGGCCCTTGCACTGTGAAATTCTTTGTGAAACGCATGGGTGGCCAACTCTGGAATAATCGGTCCGTTTTGGTTTGAAAACGCAGACGAGAAGGCAATCACTGTCACAAAGGAGTGTTACTGAACAAGTTCTGGAGGGCACTTTAACACGTCGTGATGGGAATCGATATGTGCAATGGTTCCAACAAGATGGGGCAACTTCACATACAGCCAACATCGCGACGGAGTGGCTTGACCATCGATTCCCTAATCGGCTGATCATCAGCCGCCGCGAACCTGAGTGGTTTCCGCATTCACTCGATCTGAATCTCACAGTTTTTTTATTTTATTTTATTTTTTATTTCTGGGGGTTCTTGAAGGATAATGAGTAAGAAAACAATTCACAACCCATTGCTGAACTCAAAGTGGCCATCAATCTGAAGATTCATGCCATACCGAAAAAAGAATGCCTCAAAATGATTGAGAACTTCGCTCGACAAATTCAAGTATGTAATTAGCGCAACGGCAGTCATTTGGAACACGACTGTAAAAATGTATCCTTTGAGCTATAGACATCAAATCAATGTTTTTTAATTGTTATTATATCAGCTTTCAGGACATGCAACCCTTTTTTGAGTTTCTTATCTCAATAATGAATCATTATCATATTAATGGGTTGCATCTATTTTGAGACACCATGTATTTGAGTTTTCCTTCTCCAAGAATGGTTGCCTTACCAAGGCTAACGAATCCAATCGGCTCTACTTTTTTTTATCCATAAATGGATGGATTTATGCTATTTTTTCTGAAAGGCATTAATACCAAGTACAACTTAAACAGCCCGGTACGGGACGTGAACTTGGCTCAAGGAGTCCATTTCTTACGACGATAACCGTGACTCTATGAACAAAAAAAAGCAAAAAAAAAAAAAGCAAAAAAAAAAAAAGCAAAAAAAAACAACAACCAAAAACGCCTAGATTCACAGGTTAAGTGTCAGACAGGGGACGGATTATTTTGACTCAGTTTGGTGCAATAGAAGGGTACTTTTTCGGGTTAGAGTCCTCGGGACTAGGCTTGCCTCGTCTATTTTCTACGCCTGATCTGAAGACAAAAACATGCCCCTGGTGAGGAAAAGGTAACACTCGAATACAGTGGTGTAAAAATATATATCTATCTATCTATCTATCTATCTATCTAAATAGAAATACAACATGACAAATGAATATATCATATGAAATGTAGGCATTTGGTATAGTTAATCAACTGTTTTTATTTTCATTTTTATTTCAACCCCAAAAGTAAAATTTTCGACTCCTTCTAGGTTTATTGACCCTCTTCTGACCTCCTAGTATTTATCGATCCCTTGCTTTGTCCCATCGATCTCTAGGGATCAATAAGAACCACTTTGGCGATCTCTGCTTTAATCCCAACCTGAAAGCCGGAGGGAACGAAGGTTGTTTGTTCAGAGGTCTATCTACTCCTCATAATGAACATAAACTGCAGTTGTCAAACCACCGGAAGATCCCAAAAGAACTGGAAAAGAAAACATAATGAACAATTTAATAAGTAAAAGTGTATAATAGCTTGAATATCAAAAAGAAATCTGTTGATATTTATATTGCTTAGCAGAGATCAAGGAAGCTGAATGGATTTGTTAGGGAGAAAAAAAGGTGATAAGCCTCAGAGAACCATCTGAAAGCACGTCAGCGAAAATAGCACGAAAACGTTTGTAATTCTTTTCTTGTTGGGAGATCTATGGAAAGAAAACGTTGAACCACGGCTGGTCAAATTCACATCAACATGATTGAATGAATTGAAATGAAAGATATAAAATTACCAAAAAAAAAAAAAAAAAAGACTGCACATCCTCCAAAAACCGTAAAAAATAACACACAAAAAAAAAACAACAAAAAAGCAAAGTAAAGGAAGGAAGTTGAGTGGGAAAAAATAAAGGAAATAAAAAAAAAATTAGAGAAAACCTAAGAGGCGAATAAAGAAGAGTACAAAGCCAAAAGATAAAAGAAGGAAAAAAATGAAAAAAGGAAAAAAACGTAAAATTGCTGAAAAACGAGACCAGAAAAAAAAATTTAAAAAGAAAAAAGAAAAAAGAAAAAAAAAAAGGAAAAAAAATTGGTACAGTTAAGCATAATAAGAAAAAGAGACAAGCTTAAAGAAAATTATGGAGGAAGAAAAAAAAAAAAAGAAAAAAGAAAAAGAAGGGCTATAACAAAAGAAAAATAAAACTGTCGAGAGGGAATTGAAATGAAAAATATGAAATTATGTAAAAAAAAATAATCAAAGAAGGGAGGTGAGAGAAAGGAAAAAAAAAAAGTAGGAAAAAAAAGAGAAAACTAAGATGTGAATGAAAACGAGTAAAAAGCTT
This sequence comes from Sepioteuthis lessoniana, assembly GCA_963585895.1. Classification (NCBI taxonomy): domain Eukaryota; kingdom Metazoa; phylum Mollusca; class Cephalopoda; order Myopsida; family Loliginidae; genus Sepioteuthis; species Sepioteuthis lessoniana. Next base: position 61,248,481 of record OY757939.1, read on the forward strand.
AACGATAAAGAGAATTAAAAAGAAAGGAACATTTGTAAAAAAAAAAAAAAAGCTGTGGAAGATGAGAAAGAAAATAATGAAGGAATAAGAATGAAGGGTTAAGACAAAAAAAAAAGGCTGAAGAACGAACAAACGAACGAGAGAGAGAGAGAGAGAGAGAGAGAGAGAGAGAGAGAGAGAGAGAGAGAGAGTATGAAACGGTAGCAGACGATAAGATGTAAGAGGTGGATCAATAAATTCGTAGTCGGACACAGCAATTCGCTAAATTTTGATCTGAAATTTTCACTGTATAATATTCTGACTAAATTTTCACTGTATAATATTCTGACTAAATTGACGGAAAGAAATCTTTGATTTGGGTGCACTATATACATGCAAGGAAAGCAGTTGAAATTTCGAATAAATTTTCGATGTTTT
>OY757939.1:61251397-61465261 GCA_963585895.1 Sepioteuthis lessoniana
TCCATAGAAGAACGTCACTTATGAGTTCATCCTTGCTTCTCCAGCTGTGTCCTGAACGTTCGTTTTACTTGAGTAGTTTTCCAGATGGGAGGTAAGTGGCTATACAGCTTCTGTTTTATGAGGTTTTGCTTCCAAGATTTGTTTAAAACGGTTCGTAGAATTCTTGTGTAGTTCCCATTAAGCTTTTTTCTCCGTGCGTTTTGTTTGCGTCCCTGTGGTGCATCCAAGCAGTAGTATTGACACAGTCACAACTTGAAAGAAATCCCATTTTATTTTATCAGATAGATCAGACTTCCTTATGATCTGTTCTGTCGATAGCAGTCCATACCTTTACTTGGTATATGTTGATATCACTTTCAGTTGATGAGATATTGCTGCCGAGGTATGTGAACTTGTCTACTAATTTTAGAGTCCTCCCAATTAGAGTGGAGATGCCTTCTCGTTTAAAACACATGAACTTTGTTTTATTTACGTTCACGTGAAGACAAATGCTTTCTGATGCTTGCTGTTGGCTATGTAATAGGGATTCAGTTTGGGCAGATGTATTAGCACGAAATGCTAGATCATCTGCGTAGTCTGCGTCTGTTATGGTTTCTGCAGGATATCATCTGCTTCTTACTTTTTTTAGTGAAAAGCCATTTTCTTTTATTAGATTTATCGAAGTTCGAAGTACGCAGTCAAGGCATGTTATAAAGAAATATAGCGCTAACATATCTCCTAGCAAAACTCTAGCGACAATGTCGAAGAAGTCGGTGTCCACATTAGGTGAGCGAAACATTGCATTCGAGTTTTTTTTTAATAAAGAATCATTATAGTTGTAATAATTTCTTTGGGGAGACCATATGCTAGTTGTATTTGCTCCATCTTTCCTCTGTATATGGAATCAAATGCTTTGGAAAAATCTACAAACAATAGTGTTGCCTCGAGATTTTTTTTGGATGAATCGAAGGATTGTCAGAATCTGTGAAGTTGACGATCGTTTTCTCCGAAAACCCTTCTGGATTTTTCTAAGAATTTTTTCGATTTCAGTTTTGATTCGGTTGAGAAGCAGAGTACTATAAACCTTAGCAGCTCTTGCAGTAAGAGTTATGCCTCTGTGGTTCTTAGTGATTCCGAGGTCACCTTTCTTTGGGGAGGGGGGATGCAGTCTTTTGTCAATTTCACCGTTGTGCTTTGTTCATAGACAGCGTTGCATTGCATAATCGAAGAAGTACGTCATCAAATTTTCTTGTCTTTCATTCTTTAGAAGTTATTTCATCGACTCTTGCATCATTTCTGCTTTTAATTTTTTCTGTACTCTATCCAGTTCATCACCCGTAAACTGTCATAGTTTAATATCTAGTTAGCAATTAATGATTTTTATTGGTTTATCAGTGACTTCAGGAGGGTTTTAAAGCAGATTCTTGAAATGTTCTTTCCACTTTTGTATTCTTTCTTCTTGGCTGGCGGCTTTTAATTTTGCTCTCGAGGTACTTTTCCTTCGCTCACTTCATTTCTTGCTGTACTAACGGTGATTGTCTATCATTTACCGAATCTCTGATTTTACTGATTTAGCCATGTAAATATATTCTAATTGTTTCTTTATGAGATGTTAGTTATTTTTGGGCCTTTAAAAGTTTCTGCGTATTGCAATTGTGAGGTTTCTTTAATTAAGTATGCTTTTCTCTTATCTCGTTTTTCTTTAATTGCTACTGCCTGTCATCGAACTCTACGTTTGTTTATTGGTTTAGTTGGAATGCATTCGGCTGCTGCTTCTATATGGGTGGTAATAAAGTTTTCATATTAGTCATTCAGACTGTCTTTCAGATGCCTTCTGAAGAGTATCAAACTTGTTTATTACAGTTACTAGTGTCTAATATCGCTATTGGTGAGTGCAGACCAGTTACGAAGTGCATACAATAAGTTTCCAGATTTTTTTCGTATGGGCATTTAAAATTGTCGTAGACTCTTGAAAATTCAGTATGTCATTGCTATACATCTTATGAGATGACTGACCAATTTTTATGATTTTAGGTTCAAATGAACAGCTACAGCAACAATTGCAATACACCCTACTAAAGCTTGATTGTCACAGCTGGTGATTTTCAAAAATACAATCTGGACGTGAGGAAGAACGATATGCAATAAAATTCTGGTTTAAACTTGGAAAAAATGCAGAAACGTATGAAATGCTTCAGACTGCTTTTCGACCATCTTGCATGAACTGAGCATCAGTTTTTGAGTGGCATAAGGGATTCAAGGAAGGCAGGGAGTCTGTGAGGGATGATGAGAGGTGTAGGAGGAGTAAGGAAGTCAATACACCAGAGTTGGTTGGCCAAAGGGTTAGGGTTAGTATGTTGTGGTTTTAAGGGAGTTCTGGAAGAGATTCCGTCGGAAGATGCCAGCACTCTTCAAATCGGGTCAGTGGCATTTCCACCAAGACAATACACCAGTCCACAATTACATCCTTGTCACAGACTATTTGAGCAAGATGGGCATCAAGACAGTTCCTCAGCCTCCCTATAGTCCAGACCTTGCTCCCCGTGACTTTTGCTTATTCCCTAAGCTCAGAGACTGTCGTTATGAGAGAATTGGGGAAATGAAAGAGGCTGTGACGAAGGTAATTGACACGCTCACACAAGAGGACTTCCATGGGGTCTTCCAGAAGTTGTTGGAACAGTACTGCAGCCGGAGGAGATTACCTCAAAGGGGACTTGAGTTTCATGTGCGTACTATCAATAAAAGTGCCTATACGAAAAAAGTCTGGAAACTTCTCGTATGCACATCGTACATGAAGCTTTAACTGTTTCTTTTTTCTTTCTTTGTAAACTCGGGCAAATCTTCACCGAGATGATTCTGTGATTGTTAGATACTTCATCAAAATAGGAGTATGTATTACAGTTCATAGCGCTAATCCTCCACTTCTTGCTTAGTTATACATATAATATGTGTTATCACCCTGGTTGGCGGCTGATGAGGGCAGGGTATCGCACGTGCTTTCACATGTTGTATGATGAAAATAATCTATCAATCTGTCTATGGTGATATAACCCAGTTGCTGCGATGGTTGATTGTATTTATTATTTTATTATCTGGTTTGGTTGGGCCGCTAGTTTTTCAGTTAGCAGTTAAGTTAACTAAAATCTTTGAGTGGAAATGTAAGTCAAATTGGAAAGTTCAAGCGAGTGCACACCGACCAGCGTTGGGGACCCGTTAGTTCTACACAGGAAGACCAAATGGGAACAAAATAATTTATGTCTTGTCACAAGTTTGATTGAATGAAGGAAAATCACGGTAAAAATTTGGAGACACGTGTGATATGACGCAATAACTGAATGAGATAACATCACACTAATGATATCCTGAATTTAGATATATAAAAATTATCGTTCGCCGATCCTGAGCCAGGTCACACGAAATGGCGAGCCAATCGCGATTCCTTCGCCGAAGATCAACTACTTGGGGACATGATAGTGCTGCTAGGTCATCCTTGATTGTGCTGGCCCACGTCTTCAGTTGCCCACCGACACATTTTCGCCAGTTAGGAAGAGAAGGGAGAAGTACATCGTGGATGAGCTCTCCCTCTGGGCGTCGAGCCGCGTGTCCGAACCATCGGAGACGACGCTGGAGCAGGACGGGTAGAAGAGGGCAGAGGTTCAGGCGACGACGTAGAGTATTTGTGGGCACACGATCGATTCGACGGCATCGTAGAATGTAACGAAGGCAATCGTTGTCGAACACTTCAAGCTTTCGTAGGTCAACCGCTCTAAGTGGCCATGTTTCGCAGCCATAGAGGAGGATCGTCCGGACAATGGCTTGATAGATGCGCTCTTTCGTTGCTGTGGATATCTCTCGTCACCCCTATAGTAACTGCTTGAGACGCACGAATGCGGACCTTGCAGCTCTTATACGGCGCTCCACCTCAGCAGCACCGTGCCCAGCGGTATTAGTGCTGCAACCCGGGTAAAGAGGCTCTAGTAAAAATCCAGGAGGTGTCTGTTCCGGCAACCGGCGGCCTCGGATCGCTCTGTCAATGCGTCTGTGGAAAATCTGCGGCAAACAGGACGTTTTTCCGGGTAGGACTTGGGACCCTTCCCTCAATCAAATCCCAAAGTTCAATGAGCAACATAAAGAGCGATATTACGAATAATGTATTGATAAACAAACGCATTTGGCGTTGTTACCTGGATAAGACCATAGTAAATGTACCGTAACAATTATAGCATCAAATTTTGCGCCGTTATCAGGATAAGACCAATCATTATTATTACATTTGGTACCACAAAAATGTTAATATTTCTACAAGAGGATATTCATGAGAAAAGCAGAAATAATACTACAGTACCACCTGGCTAAAATTCCAATGATTTGTTGTCAAGTTGAACAGGTGGAGACTTTAAAATCATATCATAATGGAACTTCCTTAGTTATGTTGACATTATTTTGGAAACACCCTGTATATATATATCATCATCATCATCATCATGTCGTGCCGCTAGCGAAGATATCCCTGATCCTCTCTCGTCACTTCTCCCTATCGTTCATCGCCCCTGGCTACATCCCGTATCCTCACATAGCTGCTGAATGTATGTTCGAGCTGGTCGTCCTGCTTTTGCTCGGCCATATGTCGGGGTTCATAGGAGTAAATCACTTATGAGCTCGTCCCTGCTTCTCCAGCAGTGTCCTGCATGTCTGGTTCGTCTAACTTGGATAGTTTTCGTGATGGGAGGCAGGTGGCCGTATAGTTGGTGCCTTGTTGGGTGTTGCCACCAGGACTTGTTCAATATTGCTCACAATTTCTTGTGTAATTACCGTCTAGCTTCTTCTCGAGCCGTTTTGTTAGCGTCCAAGTAGTGCATCCATACAGCAGTATCGACACGACTGCTACCCGGAAGAAACTGCTTCTGCTGTGAAAAATAAATTCAACTTATGTATACAACTTCTATCTACTAATTGCTTTCTTTTGTAATGGCATACCAACCTTTGTAGATTATTTAGTACCAAAGCCATCCTTGTACAAGAATAGCAGGGGTACTATTTGACCCATACCTGGGGGATAATGGTGTTTATACCTTTCCCAAGGGGATTAGTTTGAAAGTGAACGTAATAACGCGACTGGAGATTGAACTCACTCACTACGATTTCACAGTTCAGTACTTTAGCCCTTACACCACCTCCTTCTGCCGTGCTTATACAAATCTGCCATGTCAAAAAGAAATGTAACTTTCGTTGTTTCTTCTGTCGTTCTCAATATTTGGGATAGAGTCGCTATAAATTCCAATGCAGACTGATAATCAAAATCGCATTTTAAAACTTTTCAAATCATCCATTGTCAGATGTTTGTGTAGATGTACACAAATATATGACGATCAATTTTACTCTGTGAAACCGGCAGTTATACCGAAGAGCTTATGATGACTGTGATATGTATAAAAAATTATTAAAAGGTTTTATCAAAAGCAATTTTTATCCTTGGTTTGCATTCGACTTTTGTTTGTTTGTTTGTGTGTTTGTTTGTTGTATGTTTGTGTACCATGAAGTTTTCATCTCTCATCTCGTTGTATCCCAAAGCAATTGACCGAAGAGCAATTGAATTGACGCCACGTTCTTCGAGGAAGGTATTTACACTCAAGGACATCGATGGTACGAGTGTATCAGTCTTGGTGGTGACTATTCTGAAAAGTAGCATAGTAGTGCTGGTAACATATTCACAATGTTTAATCTTTTTAATAATAAACATGTTGAATTAGGAAATGTTTGTACCTTACTTTTCGGACATTTCTCGGTTATATGCGTGGGTGTACCATATTCGCAACTAACGCCATGTGCGAAATGGACATATAATGTTCATTACTATAGACTATATAAAGAACATAGGAATCTCGGAATTCGAAAACACGTAACGACTTCTTGTTCAGGTACGAAACCTTTTTATTAACTTTGAGTTAAAGGCTTCGACGTAAGGAGGAGAGACACAATCTTCTATGCTGTCTTATTCATTTGGCCCCCAACTCGAGCGGCCCCCATAGGGCGCACGTTCGCCTCGATCCTGTGAGCTCCAAAAGTCGATCCTTCTCGTTTGGCGTCTAGTACCCGACTCTTTCTCTCTTCAAATTATCTCACAACCTCTGCGCGCTTCCGGTGCGTGACGTCACCCGCACCCTGTCACCCAGTATCGTCTCGGACTATTATGACATCTGAGTGACACCTCCATCCGCCCACGCGCACCCACGTTAACACCTGCTTCAATGTTACCTAACTAACTCATGTGCTGAGCCGAAAGGCCCTCAGCCTAACCAAACCCAAAGGCATGAACCGAAATCCCTCGGCTATTTTATAACACGGGTAGATCAATAAAACTATACCTTAACACGTACTTTAATCTTAAAATTTCTCTGTATGTTTATGTGTGTTGACAAGGAAAATAGATTGAAATTAATATTTTTTGTTAAATATATGTTTTTATCATTACTCTACAGACTACGTAGTTAAGCTTAGTTTGGCTCCAGGCTAAAAGTACGGGGTTCCCTGTAAGAATCGAACTCTCTATGGGCGGCTAGTCTTGCTCGTTAACTATTACACATCGCGTGGGGCCAGCCTACGTAGAATCAAAAGAAGTTAGAAAAAAAGAAAAAGAAAGAAAGATTGATAGATAAATAGAAAGAAAGAAAGAAAGAAAGAAAGTAAAAGAAAGCGAAAAATTAGTCCAACAGTATCGAAAACGTCAATGAGAAAAAGAAAGGACGAATGAAGAAATGATGGAATTCAAGAAGATGAAAAAGAAATAAAAGGTGCCTGGCTGAAAAGAAGAATGAAAGGAATCAAGAAAAAGAGATAGGGTAAAATGTTCTAAAACGAGAAAGACAAATAGAGGCAAAAACAACTGAAGAAAAAAATAACATTAAATGTAACCGAGTATCACATCCTTTTTTCCTCTTTCCCTTCCTTTTAATATTCCTCATACTTTTCTTCCTCCTGCAACAAAAATAATAATAATAATAATAATAATAATGATGATGATAAAAATAATGTTGTTGATGGTGAAGAAGAAAAACAACAAAAATAAAATCTTCAAAATCAAGACAAAAGCAAACAATAAATAAGCAAACAAAGAAAGAAAAAAAAATTACAATCAGATGAACAATTCAGTAGTTTTTCGCGCCGAAGACCTATTGATTTCCCGCGTTCAAGCCGTACCGATCGACAACTCCATGATTATGCCGCCATTCTTCAATTCAAGCGTCTCGGCCGCTGGCACACACGTGTATTCCTTCTTTTTTTTTATCATCTTTTTTTTTTCTCGCTGCATTTATTTCTTCTTTTGTGATAGTTCTTTCGTCATTTTTCTTTCTTTTATCATCTTGTTTTTTTTTTCTTGCTACGTTTATTTTTTTCTTTGGTGATCGTACTTTCGTCTTCTTTCTTTTTTTCTTTATTTCATTTTATTTGTTTCTTTTGTCCTTTTTTAATTTTTTCTTTCTCTCACAATTTTCTTCCTTCTTTTTTCCAGTTTTTCGCCAGCTTTCCCTCTTTTGCTATCTTTTTTTCCCGACTCCTTTCTTCCTTCCTTCCTTCTTTCCTTTGTTCGTTCTCTTGTTTGTTTGCATGCTTCTTTTTTCTTGACACGTCTTTCTTTCTTTCTTTCTTTCATTTTATTTCTTTGTTTCTTTTGTCTTTTTTTAATTTTTTCTTTCTCTCACAATTTTCTTCCTTCTTTTTTCCAGTTTTTCGCCAGCTTTCCCTCTTTTGCTATCTTTTTTTCCCGACTCCTTTCTTCCTTCCTTCCTTCTTTCCTTTGTTCGTTCTCTTGTTTGTTTGCATGCTTCTTTTTTCTTGACACGTCTTTCTTTCTTTCTTTCTTTCTTTCTTTTATTTTCGCACGCGCATAGCTGAGTGGCACAAAACTTTCATTTTTCCGCGCGCCGACGCTTGGCCTTTGTCTGCCAAAGGAAACGCCGCCATGATAACGATATTAAACGCCTTTTGTACTCCGACAGCTCTTGCCATTCAATGCTAGAGAGAAATGTCTCGATCTGCGGAAAAATAAACTCGTTTTTGTTGATCAGGAGGCTTCGGCCACAGGTCCTTTGTGCAAAAGAGCAATTTAACGCTGCAAGCAAAGAAAAGACTTGTTTCAGCGCTGTGACCTCTTATTTTCCGCTACCCACCCACACAAAGTTTATATAGTTTTCGTTTTTTTTTCTTTTACTATAGTTCATTCTAACCACGACATCTTGTATGCATCAATATGACTAAAGGAAAAAAAGCGAAGAAGTGAGGGTAAAGGGGTACGAGTTATGTTGGGTTAGAACTTTCAGATTTACTGTATTTTGCTCACTGATAATGCCACAAAAAAACAAAAAAAAAACAAAAAACAACAAAAACAACAAAAAAACAAACTAGAAACATTTTGGAATACATAACATCATCTTTACCATCTTCAAATCATAGATTCTTTTGACTGTCATACGCCTTCCGTTCCAATTGGTCGTCGAACTTGGCGGTCCGCAAAATAGCATCCAGTGGCCGCACAGAGTTGATAAATATAAATCTTTTATGGTCAGCTAACACTGCTGTGTCCATGTGTCGGACTTCATAGGAGAATGTCGCATATGAGTTCATCCCTGTTTCTCCAGCAGTATCTACATATTAAAACGAATAATAAAGTTTGTTGTAGTTATAAATAAAGAGTGATCAATAACAGCGATAGTTATGATAGCTTATTTTAATATATATATATATATATATATATATATATATATATATATAAATATGTTATGGCTAGAGTGTTCGCCAATGGCCCGGGAGACCTGGGTTCAATCCCAGGTCGTCATACCAAAGACTCAAAAAATGGTACTTGATGCTTCCTTGCTTAACATTCAGCATTATAAGGTACGGATCAAGGGTAAAGTTGAGCAATCCAGGGAAAAGAGTTGCGCCATCCCCTACACCTTGGTGTAGTAGCTATCGAAAAGGGAGCCTTCGAGTCACTCTCGACTATGATCACCAAATTTACTATATATATATATATATAATTTCCATTCAACGAATGGATTTGTAACATTACCAATTCATTTTTCGTCGATTCTATTCTAGCATATAACTCTTTAAAAATATTTTAAAAACTTTCTACAAAAACATAAAATAAAACCAAGCCGAAACAAAACAATGTACATTTTCTTTTTTAAGTAGAGGAATTATATCATCATATTTACCAACCCCTCCGCTCGGGCAGGATATGACACAAGGTCAATTTTTTTAAGCGGAGTTTAACAGGTTTGAATTCAGAGTTTTCCTTCTCCTAGACTAGTTGCCTCACTAAGGCTGAAGAACCTAGTCTGCCCTACTATTTACCCATAGCTGGAGGGAGAATAATTGGATTCATATTAGAGCTATGTGAAATGCAATCAGTCAGGTCCAGGATTTGAACTCGGGTCGCCGTGTCCATATCCTGCGACGATAAACATTACACCACGGGCACCTCCAAGAGGAATTATATTATAAATTGAATTACCATGGCAAGAAAATTCAGCAAACTCTGCGTGTGACATACGGAACCACTGGACAATCTTGGAGGTGACCGTGTCCACTCTAAGAGAATAGATGTATCTTACAAGACTCTTCAGGTTAATTGGCCGTGCTGTTACTATAACTAGTTAATTTGGTATCGTTTGTGTGCTATGTGAGCAAGTAGCTCAGTGGTAGAGTTTTAGCTCTGTGGTCGCTGGTTCGATCTCATGGGTGGGGGGTTACGATATACACAGCAGATGAGACCTAATAAAGTCGAAGCATCTGTGCAGTGGTTCCATATGTCGTTCGCAGTGTTTGCTGGATTTTCTGATCTTAGTAATTCAATTTAACAAAACAAAACGACTTTTGATCACAAAATCGTTTCTCATGGCGATGACCCTTGGTCGAACCTAGAGCAAAAGGAACTATCAAAAAAGAAATAACATAAAAGAAATGTTCCTATCACTTTTGTTCATCCTTTTAATTCTGAAAATAAAACAAAGAAAAATAGCACATTATTCCCAGGAAACAACACTCGATACTGCTCCCACAAACAGTCTTAACAAAAACAACACGTGGTTTGGTTAAATTTTAGGGCATATCAACCACTGTAAGTTATTTAATTCTAAATCCTCTTTATATATATATATATATATATATATATATATATATGTGTGTGATTTGTAAACATTTTTTAGATAACATTCTTAAACGAGCTTGAGCTCTTTTTTGTGCACAGTTAAATGGTTTCAAGTATTGCTATATAACAGTCATAATTGACTATCGGTCATTTGTTTGCACACAATTTGTTTAATTTGATCCATATATAGAACCCTATCATGTGCTACCATTCCAGGTCTGAGTGGATCTGGAAGCAATAGCAATGAAGAGGTAATCCACATTCCCCAACTCTCCAAGGCTGGAATCTTACAATCAGATTGTGTAATGTCATATTCAGAACACTCATTCGTTGGGAGTCTTACCTCTGTGCAGAGATGCAGTCGGTGTATTTTACAGTCTCAGTCGACTGGGTTGCGAAATCAACTGATGTGGAAACAGAGCTTCTAGCCGTTAGACTTCATAGAAAAACTACCAAAATTACCAGATATGAGTCACACATGCACCACACACACACACACACGCACACACACACACACACACATATATATATACATGTATATATATATATATATACGAAATATTTAAAAGATTTTTTATAATATTTTTTATTTGTGAAATATGCCAATGATTCGGTTTTGTAAAACTATTTTCACAGGATTGTAACTGATCGTATTTACCAACCCCTCCGCTCGTGCAGGATATGACAGAAGGTCAGTTTTTAAGCGGATTTTAACAGGTTTGAATACAGAGTTTTCCTTCTCCTAGACTAGTTGCCTAACCAAGGCTGAAGAACCTAGTCTTTCCTACTATTTACCCATAGCTGGAGGGAGAAATAATTGGATTCATACCTTTCCCAAGGGTATTAGTGCTATGTGAAAATGCAATCAGCCTCGTCCAAGATTTGAACTCGTGTCGCCGTGTCCATTTCCTACGACGATAACCATTACACCACGGGCACCTCCAGAGGATTCACATACAATCGGCTTTATTTTCATTTTTCTTTTACATACAAACGCTACAGCGAAAAAGAAAAGTAGCAGTGTGACTGACAAATCTTTTATCAGCTGATGACTTTGGGGGTCTGGCTTCATTTAAAGGCCATTGCATTATTATCCCTGAGCCATATTGCTCGAGCAGTATTTTCCAATACTACTGGATTTTGTTAGTAATCAATCTCGTCGTATGAATGCCAGATCAAGTGGTAGTCTTTTCGTAAAATTCTTTGTTGTATTCATAACTTCTCGGCAGCTAAGCGTTAATTCAATGATATATATATATATATATATATATATATATATATATATACGGGAAGCTAGTATGTCTAGCCACACTGATGAGTTATGATAGAACGAAACAGATCTGTCTATGGATGACTATATATATATATATAGAGAGAGAGAGAGACAGAAGGAGAGAGAGAGAGAGAGAGAGAGAGAGAGAGAGAGAGAGAGAGAGAGAGAGAGAGAGAGAGAAATGGTAGATTTTGGTAAATCTGACAACATGATAAAAATAAGTGGAAAATTGGTTAAATCAAACTCTTACAACGGGTTCAGTAGTAATATTTCATTCTTTATTCACGGAAGAACTTCTTCAGACAAAAATTATTTTCAGTTTTTCAATCAATACTTATCGGACGATTATTCTTTCTTTTTCTATTTTGGTATTCCATTATAGTCAATGTCTTTGATGGATACACCTGAACCCCTGCCTCCTCCATCCCTCCCCTTCATTTCCATTTTCTCTTTCTCAAAACCTTTCCTCTCCTCATATTTCCTTTTTTCACACTAAAATTAATCCACCTCTGTCTGGTTAAATCTCTGATGAAACCTAATACACTTGATGGCACCTAAACTTGACCATCTACCTAGGTAGTACAGTCAAAACTAATAACCCCTACCACCATCACTCAAACCTATATCTATTTCCCTCCCTTTTTTTCCTTTTCTGTCTCTTGTCTTTTGACTCTTTCCCCCACCCTTTATATTTCTTTACAATTTCACCATTTTTTATTTATTTCCTCGATTGTTAAGATGTAGAAAAACTAAAAAAAAAATTTTTGTCTGAAGAAGTTCTTTCGTGAATATAGAACAAAATATTACTACTAAATCCATTGTCAGTGTTTGGTTTATCCACTTTTCCACATATTTTGATTATATATATATATATATATACCCCCTCAAATGAAAGTATGAAAAAATGAATTTTTACTCACTCTCTCTCTCTCTATATATATATATATGAAGAAAATAATGTTTATAAAGATTTTATCGTCAGTAATTTTATAGTTTTCCGCAAATATACTACAATGAGTCAGGAGTAAAGGTGAAGAATCACACAGGACTGATACTCTCTGAGTGCTACTTGCTGAATTTCCCTCCATGGCTTGGAGAACGGCCTCTGTATCTATGATTTTCGGCCAACAGAATCTTGCCTGATCGTCAAGGATCTTGCCACCGGAGGGAAATTTCTTGAAGCATCCGGTTACTGAACTGGGTGAAACGATAAAATTGTCGTCCTAAAGAAAACAACACTACAGCTTTATTTTAAAACTTTTATTGAAAAAATCAATTCAGGTAACTTGATTATGTAGTAGAGCTGATATCTATTCAATGTAGCCGCCTTCAGCCTCAATCACCGCCTCAATACGGATCCGGAACTGAGAGCAAGCCTTTTCCACAAGTGCCGGCGGGAGCTCAGCGAATACTCGGCGGATGGCGGCGATCAGGCTGGCTTTGGTGTTGTAGGAGGTCATGTTGGTGATGTTGTCGACCTATGACCAAACGAAGTAGTCCAGCGGGTTCAGGTCGGGGGAGGAGGGGAGCCAGTGAGAGAAGGGTACAAAGTCGTAGCACTCCTTCTGAAACCAAGCCTGGGTCTCTGGACTTGTGGGCCGGCGCCGAGTCCTGCTGCCATACCCAGGGTCTGCCACCGGCCACCTGATTGCACCAGGGGATCACCACACTCTTCAGCACATCCAGGTACACTTGGTGTTGACTTTCAAGCCGACTTCGAAGATGTGAGGTGGCATGATGTGGCCCTCACTTGAAACCACACCAAAGACCATAACCGTAGCTGGAAACTTTGTTTTCATCACCCTGGGCACGTCCCTGTTATTCGTGGCAATCCAGATTTGCATTTTGAGGGTGTTGGCAATGGTCCTGTTGTTTAACTTGGATCAGTAGAGAGGATGAGTTGTACAGCGGCGCATATCCGATCTCGTTCGTTGAACATTGTGTCATTTTCAGACATGATAGAAGGCTCCTATCGCTCTTGGGATTTGTACACAACTGGCCAACTAGTAGATGGTCTGCAACAAAAAAGAAAAAAAAAAAAAAAAAGAAAACCGGTTTTCATTAAACGGAAATGAAATCATGTCGTATTTTCTAGGGCGACAATTTTATCGTTCCACCCTGTAGAAGGCTCCTATCGTTCTTGGGATTTGTACACAACTGGCCAACTAGTAGATGGTCTGCAAAAAAAAAAAAAAAAAAAAAAAAGAAAAAAAAAAAAGAAAACAGGTTTTCATTAAACGGAAATGAAATCATGTCGTATTTTCTAGGGCGACAATTTTATCGTTCCACCCTGTAGAAGGCTCCTATCGCTCTTGGGATTTGTACACAACTGGCCAACTAGTAGATGGTCTGCAAAAAAAAAAAAAAAAAAAAAAGAAAAGAAAAGAAAATCGGTTTTCATTAAACGGAAATGGAATCATGTCGTCTTTTCTAGGGTGACAATTTTATCGTTCCACCCTGTAGAAGGCTTCTATCGCTCTTGGGATTTGTACACAACTGGCCAACTAGTAGATGGTTTGCAACAAAAAAAGAAAACCGGTTTTCATTGAACGGAAATGGAATCATGTCTTTTCTTGGGCGACAATTTTATAGTTCCACCCTGTACTGGGACCAACTGCGCCTTCACCTTTCGCACAACTCATGTTTTTTGTTGTTGTTGTTTTAGCAACATTATGGCTCTGTTCAGGTTCGTAAAGTACAAGTTCTTGAATTAGACCAAATTCTATGAATCTTTCAAATGACATATGAGGTGAAGCAATACACAAAGAGTCAGAATATCATCAACCACAGCGAGTACCTACAACGACTTGAACTGCTTTGGTTAATTCATATACGGGCTGCAAACTCCCATCTACCAAAATATGGCAAAATATTTGACTTTACCCTTTATTTTTGATATTTTTATTTTCTCCTTAAATATCTTTCTGGTATTACTGTTTACGTCTAACGTTTAAATTTACTACTGTTTCGTTGAAACAAAGAGAATGGCGTTATTATTTAGTAAATCGTTATTTTAACAAATAAGATACATTAAATGTTTCGGGGAATTTGAGATACTAACGGATTACTGAATCCAGGCCAGACGACCAGATCTAGGTTGATTAAAAAAAAAAGATTTATCATCTAGTGGATCTGTTCGTGTAGTCGATATCTTTTGAGAGTGAAAAAAGTGAAAAGATAGACGAATATTTGGATCTTGCTAGGGAGTTAAATAAGCAGTGGAATTATTATATAATAGCCGAGGGATGTCGGTTCATGCCTTTGAGTTTAGTTTGGCTGAGAACCTTTCGGCTCAGCACATGGGTTAGTTGAGTGCAACATTGAGGCAGGTGTTAACGCGGGCGCGCTGGCGGATGGAGGTGACACTCAGATGTCATAATAGTCCGAGACGAAACGGGGTGACAGGGTGCAGGTGACGTCACGCACCAGAAGCGCGCGGAGGTTTGTGTGAGAATCTGAAGAAAGTCAGAGTTGGGTACTAGACGCCAAACGAGAAGGATCGACTTTTGGTGCTCGCAGACGCGAGGCGAACTTGCGCCCTATGGAGGCTGCTCGAGACGGGGGCCGCTCGAGATGGGGGCCAAATGAATAAGACAGCATAACAAGATTGTGTCTCTCCTCCTTACGTCGAAGCCTTTAACTCAAAGTTAATAAAAAGGTTTCGTACCTGAACAAGAAGTCGTTAAGTGTTTTCGAATTCCGAGATTCCTATGTTCTTTATATGTTCTATCGTAATCAACATTCGATGTCCATTTCACCCATTTTGCACATGGCCATATTCATGTATATGGCTATGTAACAAAATATGAATGTGGCGGTGGTTCCAGTTGTAGCTGGTGCGTTTGGAACAGTCCCCGAGGAGTTAGAAAAAGACTAAAGGAACAAGAAATCAGAGGAAGCAACGAGACCATCCGGACTACAGCACGGTTAATTTTGGTAAGAATTCTCAGAACAGGCCTTTCAAACTGTCACTCAGCAAGACCAGCAGTTAAAACTGGAGTGAAAAACACACAAAAACCTGTGGAACATAAAGGTGACAGTGATTCTAATTGCTGTTGGTGCGCTTAGAAGGGTCACCAAAGACTTGATAAAAGACTGGAGGAATTGGAAATCAGAGAAAGAATGAAGACCATCCAGATTACAGCATGGTTAAGATTGGTTTGAATACTTAGAAGAGTCCTCCAGATTTGAGGAGATTTGCTGTCACTTAAGACTTCAATGAAAGACCACTAGTTAAAACTGGTTTGAAAAACGCGCAAGGCATGAAATGATAATAATAGACGATAAAATGACAATAACTAGGAAACAAAAATGGGACCCCCCCCAACTCTATGGCTGCTTTAAACAACTAATAAACACTATCTCACAAGAGAAATCCTGGACCTGGCTAAGAAAAGGTAACCTTAAAAGAGAAATGGAATCTCTCCTGATAGCAGCAACATCATAAGAACCAATCATATCAAAGCGAGAATAGACAAGACTCAACAAAACAGTAAATGTAGGCTATGCGGTGACAGAGACGAAACGATCAATCACGTAATAAGCTAATGCAGCAAATTAGCACAGAAGGAGTATAAAGCGAGAAAGGACTGGCTGGGCATGGTTATCCACTGGGAAATGTGTAAGGAATTGAAATTTGATCACAATAACAAATGGTATATGCACAACCCAGCACCTGTCCTAGAAAAGGACACACATAAACTCCTATGGGACTTTGACATACACACGGATCTTCTAATCTCGGCCAGAAGACCAGAACTTATAATAATTAACAACAAAAAAATAAAGGAGAATTTGCAAAATTATCAACTTTGCTGTCCCAGCTGACCACACAATAAAACTGAAAGAATGTGAAAAGAAGGATTAGTACCTCGACCTTTCTAGAGAATTGAAAAAGCTGTGGAACATGAAAGTGACGATCGTACCAATTGTAATTGGTGCTTTTGGCACAATAACAAAAGGATTATTAAAAGGCCCGGAGGACTTGGAGGTTTACGGACGGGTAGAGACTTTCCAAATGACAGCATTACTGAGAACGGCCAGAATACTGAGAAGACTCCTGGAGACTTGAGGAGACTTGCTGTCACTTAAACTCCAGAGAAAAACCATCAGCTAATACTGATGTGAGAAACTCTAAAGGAGTAAATAATAATAATAATAATAATGATAATAATAATAATATCAACAAAAAAAGAGGACCTGCTGAATAGTGGACTTTGCCGTTTTGGCTGACTACTCAGTAAAACTGAAGGAGAGCGAAAAGAGATATAAGTACCTAGACCTTGCAAGAGAGTTGAAAATACTATGGAACATGAAAGTGACGGTGATACCAATTGTAATTGGTGCGCTCGATACAGTCACCAAAGGATTGGTACAGGAACTGAAGGACTTGGAAATAAGAGGATGAGTGGAGACCATCCGAACTATTGCAATGTTGAGATCGGCCAGAATACTAAGAAGAGTCCTGGAGACTCGAGGAGACTTGCAGTCATTTTAGACTTCAGTAGAAAACCACCAGCTAACGCTGATGGGCAAAACTCTCAAATGAATAAAATTATAACAACATACCAACCAAGGAGTATAATAAAATAGGTAAATACAAAGACACGGGAAAAGTAATTGAAAAATGTGGCACCTTAAAACTATCGCTTTGCGGAACTGTTCATTTATTTAGGCGTGTGTATTATCAAAGTGATTTGAAAAGTAACACAAAGGGAACAAAATCATACATACATAGAATACATATAATTATTAATTTCCTTCATCCTAGGCCTTTGGTAAAGACCGGGTGAAGAATTGTAATTTCCTTCATCTTTGGGTAAAGATCAGGAGAAGAATTGTAAAAAAACAAAACAACCGAAAGTAAAGCTGAAAATCAAATTATAATAATAATCAAAACCAGATTTTCAAATTTTCAAATTTCAAATTTCAAAAATTCCTAAACAACTAACGTTCAGCATTTATTTCAATGACGATTCCATTGACAGCTCCGTCGTTGGAAAAAAAAAACAAACCCAAAAACAAAACAAAACAAAAATAACAAAAAAGCAACCCCCCAACCCCCCCAAAACAAAACAAATAAACTTTGTAATATCAGATGGGATAGATGGGAAAAATGAAACATGTCAAACAAATAAAAATTTAGCTGTTTTTACGGTCAAATCTCAACCACACACACATATATATGTAATTAAATGATATAAATATATATATATATAGTAGTCGTTCATTTAAGCATGTTTCATTAAATAATAAAGACAAATTTTGTTTTCATCTACCAATTCATCCACTAATTCCAGCCCAAAACTAAGACATTCATTAGAAAACTTGTAAGGATCTTAAATAAATTATACAGACAAAATTTGTCTTTATTATTTAATACACATACACACACACACACACACACATATATTATATATAAATATATATATATATAGAGAGAGAGAGAGAGGGAGAGAGAGATTATATATAAATATAAATATTACATATCTTTGTTTTTGCCGATAGTTTTTCATTTTTTACGTGTATATTTGTGTTTGTATACGCGCGGAAATTTTCATCTGCATGAATATGCACCAGTGTGTTTATGGGTTTGATTTAGTTTAGTGGTATATCAATCTTCATGGGTTACGTAATGCTAAAACAATCCTTGAAGAAGAACAGTAGTGGTACTATTTAACCCAAAGTTTTGTTTTGGTGGGTGGGTGGGGGTTCTTACTTATTCCAAAGGTATTAGTTCTGAAGTGAATGTAATTCGAACTCACCTCCTACGACATCGCAATCCAGTACCGAAGCCAATTCGCCACAGGAACTCTACACCCGTGTGTCTATGTAAGAATATTAACAAACATATGTGTACGTACGCAGCAGAGTCAGTGTACGCATGTATAGATATATGTCTGCATGCATGTGTTTCTTTGGATTATATATATATATATATATAGTCATCCACAGACAGATCTGTTTCGTTCTATCAGAACTTATCAGTGTGGCTAGACAGTAGCTTCCCGTAGCTGGGATCGAAACCCGGTTGACTCAAACACCAAGCCAAAGTTTCTAACCATTCAGCCCCGAGGAGACATTAGCTGCGAAGTAAATTTTAAACGGTTATGAATCACAATTGCTATTATTTACATACATCCGTTCAAACGGTTGCCGAGACCTCAATTCATCTCCGAAGAGGCTTGCAATGGACGCTAATGGCAACACGATTACTTCTTCGCCAGAGAACACAACCCCACGGGGGTAGGGGAGTACAGACACACACACACACACACACACACACACACACACACACACACACACACACACACACACATATATATATATATATATATGTCTGTAATAAAAAGAAACATACAATCTTACTCAAATTCATACATTCATAGATACGTGCATTGGCACAACGTCATATTCACGCGCGTGCGCAAACACACACATATATAATTAAAAGAACACATACATACAAACATTCATACATTCATGTATATGTACATATATAGGTTCAATTGCGTATATATATATATATATATATATATATATATATATATGTGTGTGTGTGTGTGTATATATATATATATATGTGTATATATATATATATATATATATAAAATCAAAAGGATCCCAGACACATACATTCATGCATGCATTCATTGACATATCTGCGTGTATGCATACATACATACATACATACATATATATATATATATATATATATATATTGGCATTAGTCATACATTTCCATTTAACTCGTGCAATTATTAATGCAACAATGGAAATTACTTCAAGTCTTTGAGACGAAATTCTGCCATTATTTTCGTATTTTAAACGAATGTATTTCACAGCATTAAAAAAATGGGAAACAAGTCCTAATTCTCTTCCTTTTTACTCTTGTTATAAAAGTAAAAAAAAAGATGAAAACGTGGGAAAATAACCAAAAAATTTAATTTATTTTTGCATATAATCTAAATTTCTATCACGTCATCCACGTTTAATCCTACCTTTGCCATAAACCGTAAAGTTAAACAAAACATATAGGCTTGAGTGGCAGTAATAGCGGTAGAAGTATATATATATGTGTGTGTGTGTGTGTGTGTGAAATATATATGAAAAAAATATATATGTATGTATGTGTGTGTGTGTGTGTGTGTGAGAGAGAGAGAGAGAGAGAGAGAGAGAGAGAGAGAGAACGAAATATTCAAAAGATCTATTTTATTTATGCCTCGTTTAAAGTTTCAGTTTTATGTTAATTCATCGTCAGGGTGATGTTAGAATGCAACGTTATAATGCCTCATCCAAAAATTATTTTCAAATGAAAAGATTAAACCTAAAAATGAATGAATTCTCAGCGTTCAATTATCGTTAATAATATTCTGTTTAAAAGAATAGTGACGTAACTAGAATTCGAAAATCTATTCCAGATGCACAACGTATTTGCAACAGATTTAAGAAAGTATATATATATATATATATATAAACTACTATTTGTGAATATATAAACTACTGTCTGTTTTTTTTTTTTTTTGCTTGGGTCCCATATAAATGTGGTCATAGATAGTATCAGTGTTTTCCACTTCAAACAACTGTGTAACCTAGTATTTATCTTGACTAACGTTGCAATTTTTTTTTCCAATGGAATTAGTTAATTTACATATTTTGTTTTAAAAATCATTTATTGGAGAGATAAATGGCTGGTTTTTATTGACCACTTATCTTGATGTTACTAAGGTTGTATTAGTATATTCACTGATAAATTAACACTGAAAAAAAAAACAAAAAAAAACAAAACAAAAACAACGGAAATGAAAAATATGATAAACTCATAAACAAAACATTAATTGGTACATCTAATAATATAAAAACAATTAATAACGTGACCCCAAATAAATATTTTACACACACTGCACCAGTAACAAACATGTATGACAGGGCATATGAAAAAGGGTAATGTAAATGTCTTACTAGTCTTCTGGTTTTCACAGTTATTGTGAAATAGAGTACCTCATCGGAGTTGGGAACAACGTCTCTATTTTTGTTCAACGAACAAAATGGATCGTATCTATTTTTTGCCTAACGGGTGCGGACTAAAAATTAGACCACGTCTTTTCCCTTCAGAAAACGAAGGTAAAACAAAAAGGAATAATTATGACTAAATTCTCCCGTAAACAACAGACACGTGACGTGGAGAGGCATGACCCCAATCCAAGGAAAGATAATATTTTTTATCTCCCTACAGCTTATTAAAAAAAAAGAAGGAAAAAGTAATAGATTAAAATGCCATTGAAAATTATTAACTATGTTTTTTTTGTTATTCATTTTCAGTGGTATTTTTAGAAACATATATATAAAAATATTGATAGCTTTTATTATTACTATCGGCTGAGAGTGTATTGTTAACTACCTTGATCTTTCTCCGAGTCGACAAGGTTAACCTTATGGAAAACGACTCTTTAAAAAATTAGCTAAATTTTTTCAGAAATCTGCAACGTTCATGAGAAGGTCGAGATTGGTAATATATCAAGTAAAAAAATGAGCTACCCAATAAATTGCGCTTAGCGAAACGGTTATCGCAGTAGGAAATGGAAAAGACGACGTGAAGCTGTCCGTGTTTGATTTGGCGCTAATTCCCCAGGGGAAAATCATGAATACATATATTCTCTGCCCTCCACCCCGAGATAAGGGTAAATAATTGGGAAGACTGGGTTCTATAGTTTGGTTAGGTAACCAAATTAGGAGAAGAAAAATATTTGAATTCAAGCCACCATTATTCTGCTCAAAAATTGACCTAAGGTCACTTCCTACTTGCCACAGAGGGGTGGGATAAATACATAAATACCGAATCTTCAATTTTTCCATTCAAGTTTTTGTTCATTTGCGATCAGTTTACATTTCTTTTATTTCATCAAGTTTGGTTCATTTGAGTTTCTTTGATTATTTGAAAACCAGCTGTGTCTTCGATATAACTCTAAATTGCGTCTGATGGTGAGGCTCCTGTCACGGAATTTGGGAAATGTGGAATCCCTCTTTATTACTATTACTTTCAGCAACACTTTGACCCAGAGTGTTAGGGTTCCATCTATCGGTCAAATAGAAGTGTTCAAACATTAAGTAAGGATTATTATCATATTTACCCAACCTCTCCGCTCGGGCAGGATATGACACATGGTCAGTTTTTTTAAGCGGAGTTTAACAGGTTTGAATTCAGAGTTTTCCTTCTCGTAGACTAGTTGCCTTACCAAGACTGGAGAACCCAGTCTGTCCTACTATTTACCCATAGCTGGAGAGAGAATAATCGGATTCATACTTCTCCCAAGGGTATTAGTGCTATGTGAAATGCAATCAGTCTCGTCCGGGATTTGAACTCGTGTCGCCGTGTCCATTTCCTACGACGATAACCATTACACCACGGGTATTATTATTACATCTTGAGAGTTTTACATCAGCTGATGGTCTTTCACTGGAGTTTGAGTGACAGTAAGTCTCCTTACTGGAAATTGGCATAATGGTTAGAGTGTTCACCAATGACCTGGGAGACCTGGGTTCAATTCCTGGTCGAGTCATACCAAAGACTCAAAAAATGCTACTTGATGCTACCTTGCTTAACACTCAGCATTATAAGGTAAGGATCAAGGGTAAAGTGGAGCAATCCAGGGAAAGGAGTAGCGCCCTCCCCTACACCTTGGTGTAGTAGCTATTGAAAAGGGAGCCTTCGACTACGGTCGCCAACTTTACTTTACTCAAGTCTCCTCAAGTCTCCAAGACTTTTCTCAATATTCTGGCCGATTTCAATAATGCAGTAGTAGTTGATGGTCCCTACTTGTTTCCAAGTTCTCCAGTCCCTTTATTAATCCTTTGGTGATTGTACCAAGAGCACCAATTACATTTGGTATAAATGTCACTTTCATGTTCCACAGTTTTTTCAATCCCCGAGCAAGGTCGAGGTATTATTATCATTATTATCGGTTATTTGAAACCATACAACTGCATGCAAATTATTCATATTACATAGGAATACTTGACAAATAAAGGGGGGTGTCCTCGTAGTGTAATGGTTAAAGCGTTGGACTGCGGAATCATAGTACGCGAGTTCGTACTCCAGTCGCGCTATTACGTTAACTTTCGGGCAAATACCCTTGGGAAAGGTATGAGCCCCCTTATCCTCCCATACCACTACTGTTCTTCTAGGAGAATGGATTTGGCATTAAATAACCTAAAAAGAGTTGATATGCCATTAAACAAAGAAACCAAACCAAACCTTGACGAATAAAATTACTCGTGTTAAAAAGCAATACTTGAAACAATTTAAACTGTGTGGAAACTAATGATTGATATTAAATAGAATTATTAGTGTTATATAGGAATACTTGAAACCATTAAATGTGTGCAAACAAATGAGCTCTAACAACTCGTTTAAAAATAGTTACCTACAAAATATTCATTTGCAAATCAAACATTGGTACACACACAGGCCCAAACACATATAAATATATGTAATAGGATTTGACATTAAATTACTCACAAGGTTTGTCATTCCATAAAACATCCACTAACCAAGCAAAAAGCATATCAATACCAAAGCCATCCTTGTAGATAGTGTCTTTGTTTAATGGCATATCAACCTTCGTAAGTTATTTAATGCCAAAACCATCCTTTTTGAAGAACAATAGTGGTACAATTTAATCCATAGTTGGGAGGATAAGGGGGTTCATGCCTTTCCGAAGGGTATTTGCCCGAAAGTGAACGTAATAGCGCGATTGGAGTTCAAACCCACTCTCTACGATTCAGCTGTCCATCGCTTTAACCCATACACCACGAGGACACCTCTCTCATTCTTCTAGAAGAACAGTAGTGGCACTATTTAACGCATAGTTTGGTCGATTAAGTGAGCTTATAACCTTTCCCCAGGTTAATCGTTTGAAAGTGAACGCAGTTTGAGCTTGCTTACGACAGTGTTGCAGCCCAGCAAGTTAGCCACTATACCACGGATTTATCTCAGAAATTTATTTATTGTTTAAATTCGTGAAATTATTACGAATCTGTATCATGGAATTTCCCAAGGATGCATGTAGTTTTATATATATGCGAAAACAAACAAATAATTGTTACTTTTATCATGTAATAGTACTTTCTGCCACATTATTTCTTCCTCACTGTGTACATATAGAGACATATACACAAGTTTACATACATAAATATATACGGGAAGACGCTAAAAGTTTTTCGACACTACGAAGAAGAAAGTGAGCCCACATTTAAAAAGAAATATTGAATTTTTTACGGTTGCAAACTTCCTATTTCTATCTTTTAAAAACAAGAATTGATTTATCGAATGTTCTCTAAACGATTGTCTACTCGCATCAGTATATATATATATATATATATATATATATATATATATATATCAGAATATATATATATATATATATATATCAGAATATATATATATATATATATATATAAACTTTTCATTATATTTTTATAGGACAGCAGAAAGTGTATATATATAGTAACGATAATTACTTAGTGAGTAAGGAACTAACCTTTACTAACCGTTACTATTTTGCTCTACTTAGTATTGAGCACTTTTTGTATTGTGGCTTAGCAGCCCTAACGGTGGTTTTTTCTTTTGACCAACCAATTGCGTGTCTTTTGATTTTTTTAAATTGGTATGACAAGGTTGGCCTTTTCTTTTTTTTCCAATATAAATTTTTTTCCCCTTGACTGTGATTCGTTGTATATTTTCATCTTCAAATCACTTGCCGGTTTTTTTTCTTACCATTATATTATTTAATATATATATATATATATATATATATTTAAAATATCCAGTCAGTGTCAAAAGACAGTGGGTGTGGATTATTCTTTACATAGAATATATGAGGAAAATCATATAAATCTATGAGAGTGCTCAATGTATGGCTATTGTTAGTTCCCAATTTATTCGCTGGGGTATAACAAAATTCACATTCAGAGCGGATATAGTACAATTTGATCCTATTTACCCAACCCCTCCGCTCGGGTAGGATATGACACAAGGTCAATTTTTTTAAGCGGAGTTTAAGAGGTTTGAATTCAGAGTTTTCCTTCTCCTAGACTAGTTGCCTCACCAAGGCTGAAGAACCTAGTCTGCCCTACTATTTATCCATAGCTGGAGGGAGAATAATGGGATTCATACCTCTCCCAAGGGTATTAGTGCTATGTGAAATGCAGTCAGTCTTGTCCAGGAATTGAACTCGTATCGCCGTGTCCATATCCTGTGACGATAACCATAACGGGCACCTCCTCAAATATATAGTACAATTTGATAGAGACTCAAACTCGGTTAAGTCGTCATAATAAATTTATTTCGGCGGAAATTATTACGATACTCTCCGTTTCGCCTATGAATGAAATAATTTGTAATTTGATTTCCACTTTTATTCTTATTTTTATGCTTATTTTTCTTTTTTTTCTTTTCTATTTTTCTTTTCTACTTTTTATTATTTATTTATTTATTTTTTTACTTCCATTATTTTATCGTCTGAATACGAACTGTGACTCCACATCTGCTACTCTGCGACTAGAGAGAAGCATGTAAATAGTCATCTGACGAGACGGAGAGTATAGTAATATTCTCCGCCGAAATAAATTTATTATGACGACTTAACCGAGTTTGAGTCTCCGTCAAATTGTACTATATATATATATATATATATATATATATACTTTCTGCTCTTCTATATAAATATAATGTAAAGTTTATTTTGATTTGTTAGTAGGTAACGTGCAGGACTAAGACATTGTAGTAAGTGAGTTCGAACTCCAGTCGCGCTATTACGGTCACTTTTGGACGAATACCCTCGGAGAAAACTCTAAACCCTTCATCCTCCTATCTATGGGTTGAATTGTACTCTAAACCCTTCATCCTCCTATCTATGGGTTGAATTGTACTCTAAACCCTTCATCCTCCTATCTATGGGTTGAATTGTACTCTAAACCCTTCATCCTCCTATCTATGGGTTGAATTGTACTCTAAACCCTTCATCCTCCTATCTATGGGTTGAATTGTACAACTTCTGTTCTTTTACAAGGATGACAAAGTCATTAAATTAAGCCCAAAGGTTGACATACAATTAAAAAAGAAATAGAACCAAAAAATATTGGTGAAGTTACTACTTAAAACAAAATGCATCGACTCTTTTTGTTTTTTGTTTAACTTATTTACTAAAAATCTGAATTATCTTATGATTTATTGTTGAATTTTCAAAATTCTGTATTGAATGAGTTTAAAAACACGCAAAATTTCGTATCAAACTAGTTTAAAACCTGCACCAAAGAGAAAGAATTTTTGGTCGTATCAAAAATTGAAAAGTTGAAGTCGAGGCGGAACAATAAGCTATGAGACAAAGAAGTCAGAGAAAGGAAAAGAAGAAGTAGAAATCTGTAGAAGAAGAAGAAGAAGAGTATGAAGAAGAAGAAGAAGATTTACAGGCAGATCTTTTTAATATTGTCACAATGAAAAATTAATTAATAATTACCGATATTATTGATTTCAAAATTGTCAGATTGAAAACCCTTTTCAGAACATTTCAACGAAGTAAAAAAAAAAAAAAAAAAAAAGATGAAAATTAAACAATCGTCAATAAACAACAAACTATTGTCCTAAGGAATCGAATTAATTAAAGAATTCTAGACGTTTCTTTTTTCAGTTAAGACGTCAGCATGTTGTCATTCCAAGACAATTGATCTCTCAGCGCTAAAATAATTTGTGAAACGTGTTTATTTCTCTCAAAATTTTTAGGAAATGATTATCGTGGATATAACTAATGACGAAAACCAATCTATATTTTTTAAAATTACGACAATCATTTTTCGAGCATCTTCGGTTCCAAAGCTTTTTCCATTCTGTCGGCTGGAGCTCTAGAATACGCCAGCTGCACCTCGGTAAGACCCTCTCCCCTAGTATCTTGATTATGACACTAAACTGCATCTGATAGTGAGGCTCCAGTCCTGTAGCTTTAGGTAATGTTGAATAACCTTAATTTCCATTACTCCCAGGTCAACTCTGATCTGGAGTAGTAGTACCTGATAGGACCCCATCTATCAAATAGAACTGTTCAATCATCTACTAAGGATTATTATTAGTTATTTGAACTAGGCAACTAGTCTAGGAGAAGGAAAACTCTGAATTCAAACCTGTTAAACTCAGCTTAAAAATTGATCTTGTGTCATATCCTGCCCGAGCAGAGGGGTTGGTAGATAGGATTATTAGTCATTTGAAACTATACAGCTGTGTGCATATTTTTGTATTCGATAGGAGTGCTTGATGAATATAATTAATAATGTTAAATAGCACGATTTGAAACTATTTAACAGTATGCAAAACAAATGATTAATATTAAATAAAATTATTTGTGTTTGATAGGAATACTTGAAACCAATCCACTGTATGGTAACAAATGGGCTCTAACAACTCATTTAAAAATAGTTATGTACTAATCATTCGCTAACAAATCATATATATATGTGATTTAGCTTTAAATAACACACAAGAGTTGGTATATCATAAAAACCAACCAACCAACCAACCAACTCTTTTCCGTATTAATCATTTTATGAAATGAATCAAATCAAATTAATTATATCTTATCCCTTTTGCCGTCACATTTTCCAATTTTCCGCAGCTCTCAATGTCCCCTTTACCAGAAAAATACACACACACACACACACACACACACACACACACACACAAAATTAAACAAAAAAAAAAACAACAAAAAAAAAACCCCAACAAAAAACATAAAACAAAGGAGAAAAAAACGACTGTTTAAAAAAGTTGTTTTAAAACATTTAAATCATTATAAAATATTATGATAATTCATATTTATCTCATGAACTTGGGTTAAACCAATAAAAAGAACATTTTGTTTCATGGGAAATTCATAGATTTCATTAAGTGATTCATTTTAACGGCATGTCAACATGTATTGTACCGAGTGATTAGGGAATCACGATCATTATACCTTTATAATTACATTTTTTGTGCACCTGTTTCTCAATTTTTTTTCTATACGGTCCTATCAAATACAAATAATTTTTCAACAGATCTATTGAACCCATAGATGTGACTCTTACAGGAACTACCTCTCCGAGTCGGGGTGAACCTGGGAGTAATTGCAATGAAGGAGTAATTACACACTTCCTAGGTCTCCAAAACTGGACCCTCAACAAATAAAACAGGAATTCTTTAAAATTGTAGTCGAGTCGGTACTACTGTATGGCTGAACTATTTGGACTTTAAATACCAAACGGTTGGAGATAAAGTTAGATAGTAATTACACAAGGATACAGCATGTCGTTTTTAACAAGTCCTGGTAGCAGCACCCTACAAAACAGCAGTTGTATGATACTTACCTCCCATCACAGAAACCATCTAAGTCGGATGAACAAGACAGACTGATCACCGCTGAAGAAGTAAGGATGAACAAGACAGACTGGTCACTGCTGAAGAAATAAGGACGAACTTGTGAGTGAAGTCCTCCGATGAGCTCCAACCCATGGACATACCAGTGTTGTCCGACCAGCAAAGAGTTCAATTCATCAGCATTGGGTGGACACTGGATATCATCTTGAAGACCTATCAAGAGCATTGATCGATAGTGAGGAACGCACATAATTTCCCCTAAAGCCTGCGGGGTACCAAGTGACGGATATATGAATTATTTTGTCAAAAAGTATTTTGGAAAATATAAACATTTCCTTGTTTCATTGATGTTTTTTACTATATAGCTTAGTTGTTGGATAGCCCAATTGGTTGGGGCCGAAGAATACACCGACTGCATCTCTGAAGAGTGGTAATACTCCCCCAACGAGTGTCTTGATTATAACACTAAACAATCTGATGATGAGGTTCCAGTAATGCTGGAGCTTTGGGGAATGCGGATTTGTTCTCTGTTTCTTGGCGTCGACTTTTTTTCTTACATGATGATGCGATCTCATCCGTCTACTGGCGATTCCAATTAACAATTGATCTGTTGTCTGAATCTAAAAACACAACGTGGGCAGATAGCGGATTAGTCGTGTCACCCGAAGACTTAACCGACCAACGGATCAGTCAGCGGAACCTCTCCCGTCTTTGATGAGGACGGCTGTACTGTCACAAAATTGTTTAGTAATTCATTCGATGGTTCCGATACATGTCCTCTTAAATTCATTTACTTAGCATCTTATTTCGGAAACCATCCAAATTTAATCTTACTTTTTTTGCTATCGCTGTTTTTGATCTGATAGGTAATTTGTTCCAATAATATATTACTATTAGAAAAAAAAAAAAATCCAGTAAGTTAGTACACTTAATTTTCGAAATCTGTCAAGACAGTAAATTTCGAATTTGAGGAGAAATATTAAAAAAAATATCTATCATAATTAGAAATTCTAGAACCTCACCACAGGATATAAGGACACCCCTCCTTTTTCAACGAAGTTTGGGATACCATGAACATCATCACAAGATATAGTTTAGTGTCTCATCCAAGACACCCCTCCTTTTTCAACGAAGTTTGGTATACCATGAACATCATCACGAGATATAGTTTAGTGTCTCATCCAAGACACCCCTCTTTTTTCAATGAAGTTTTGTATACCATGAACATCATCACGAGATATAGTTTAGTGTCTCATCCAAGACACCCCTCTTTTTTCAACGAAGTTTGGTATACCATTAAACAAAGAAACCTAACTAAACTCCGCGATAACCCCGACACTGTGCAATAAAACCAGCTCTAAACCTTTTTTTTAGGTGAGAGGGCAAGTGCTGCATAGGATAGGAGGATGGCCTACAAAATCCAAGCTCTTCAACATATATTAATTTTTCATCTTCCCACCAAGCCAAAATAAACATGTGGTCGTTTTATTTTGGGGAGTTACGCTCAAAGTGAGATTCATGGGCACCAGTCACAAAAATGCTTAGTTCCATCGTCGTTCCCCTTTCGGGTACGCCTCAGGCATGGCTCAAAAAAACCCTGCTCTTAAACTTTTTAGGCAAGTGGGTAGGTGCTATCTGCAGTCAAGCCAAGATCGTCAATGTATCAGCCAGAAACGGGCTTCCCGCCTCACACATATTTCTAAGTAGCCTGATAACGACATTTTCCCAATGGGATTTGCTAATTTGCATATTTTGATTTAAAAACCGTTTATCAAAAAAAAAAAAAAAAAAGAAAAAAGAAAAGAAAGAAAGACGAAAATAAAAAGAAAACGGATTATTAGAACAAATAAGATTAAACAATGAATAACAGTTTTATTATTCATTTCCAATTTTACTTTTTAATAAGCGATTGTTTCGTTGATATCTTTTATAATTAATCTCGGCAACTGTTATTATCAACCTTGACCTCGCGAATCGGCAACGTTCGTGAGAAGGTAAAAATTGATGATATATTTAATCCACAAAAGTGGGCAACTCAATATAACCGCGGTTGGTGAAACGGTTATCGTCCTAGGAAATAGAATCAACGAATCGATTTCAAATCCTAGACGAAGTTGTCTGCCTTTCCCTTCACGCTAATAAACCCTGCGAAAGATATAAATCCATCTGTTTTTCCTTCCAGCTATGAGGGAAATAATAGAGACGACAGAATTGTTTTGCCTTTCTCATGGCTATTTATTGAGATTGCAACAGTTGTTGGATACTTCAAAATATTAATCACCTCAACAAATTTAAACTAGAATTTATTGCTCGTGATTGCGAGTTTAATTCAGTCGACTGATTGATTGATTTTGACGGCATGTCAACTCGTTTAGGGTTATCTTATTCCTAGAGTTTAAGGAATCGGGTTAATTGTACGTTAATATTGGCATATTTTATATAAGTGTTGCGTTCTGGTCAGTGAACGCTTGTAATATTAAATAAAGGACAAACCACGATATGAGAGGAAATAGAGATATATTCTCAGGAAAAAGTATATACAATAGAGAGACTATTAGTAGACAAGAATATAGGATTTGTGAATACAGAATAAAGATATAGCCCAATGATAGTATTGGCTTCCGTTATTACGGTAGCAAGTAAGGTGATCTAGTGCGATCTCCAGTCTCCAACGATCTACTACTATTTCTATAAGAAGCTGCTCTTCACCTTCTTGTCTGCCCTGGTATTAGTAGCTACTGCTATGCATGGCAGCTGGACTAGTTCATTGTGTGGAAAAAGGTGGGTGATACCCAACAATAAGTTATTGGTTTTTATTTCTATTTTTTGCACTCAGTCATTTCAATATTCCTATCTAAATGATCAACCGGAAATTATATGATGACCAAAACTTTGGGTGGGTGGGGGTTTGATCAATGCCCCCAACAGCTAAGAAACAATAATGTAACCTCTTTTTGATAGCAATATGGTTGTTAATGACATCTGCCCTGACTCAATCATAAAATGGAAGGAGTATTTTAAGATTGATTGGTTTCATTGATCTTAACGGCTTTTCAAACCCTCTAGGATTATTTTATACCTTGAGGAAATGAACCGGAAACATTGTACATTTATATTTGCATATTTTGTGTTGTTGTACATGGTTCTATCAAATAGTAATAATTTCAAACAAATCTTTTTGATCCATAGATATGACCCAAACAGGTACTACCGCTCCGGGTCAGAGTAGACCTGTATTGTTGATTTTTAAGAGATTCTTTTGCACTCAGTCATTTCAATATTTCTATCTAATAACAAACGGCATATCAACCTCTTATAGGTTATTTAACCGCAAAATTTTATTCAAATAATTTGCACACAGTTCCATGGTTTAAAGAATTTTGGTGATAAATACCTACAATGAATTGGAAAAATATGGTTCTCTGACATTAGAAGGAATAAGTGGCGTTCAATTTTGACGAACTTCATTCAAGAAGATTATTTTTATTGAATTGTTACAAAGTGCATTTTTGAAATGTCAAAATTGCAGTATCTTTAGTTTTGGTTATTCAGTTTAAAGGCATATCAACCATTAATGACTATTTTATGCGAAAACTTATACACACACAAGAGCAATTTGAAGAACACAGTCGGGACAATTATATAGGAGCTTGGGCTTAACATGAGTAGCCGCCAATAAGTAGCGTCCCACGACTTAACTAGGTCCCATGACCGGTGAGAGATCTAAATCTAACGAAAATGCCCTAATTGTAAAAACTTCTATAATACAAAATCTTGTGTCAATCTTTTATCACGTCGATAGTTTCAATATCAACAAGGTTAAGACAGCATTAGATACAAACCCTTTTGTCAATATTTTATCACCTCAGTAGTTTTGATAACAACAAATTTATGATAACGTGAGCTACAAAATCTTGTGTCAGTCTATTATCACATCAATAGTTTTAATAACAACAAGGTTAAGACAGCATTAGATAAAAAAGCCTTGTGTTAATCTTTTATCACATTCATAGTTTTAATAACAACGACGTTATTAAACCGTTAGATACAAATTTGAAAATAGTTGTTTATGTCGAATGATTTAAATTTGCTTTTATCCTTTTCGTTGTCTTCTGGAAATTGTGACGGCAAATGTCTAAAATCCCAAAATGGGACTTTATTTTCGCACGTGTGAAGACGGGGCAGGTTGGCACTTGATCCCCTACAGAAATAAGTCCTGTTCAGAGTTCTTTTCTCAGGCAGATAAGAACTGGCATATTACGTGAGGGAACAATATAGGGCCAGACTGGCCACCGCTGGCAAAGGGGTCCAAAATTTCACACTATCACACACCCACCAGGCCACTAAACTTCTTTCCCTTCCGATAATAGAAGAATACGGGCCTATAGGTCTGAGTTGTAATAATATTAATATTGCTACCGTCGGCGACTCCGGTTTCCCGTGTGATACTTTAGGAATTATTTGGACAGTTCTAAGCAAGATAATATAAGGCGAATAGAAGCTGAAAGGAAAGCATGGAATAATAACATAGACCACATGGTATAATGAAAATACATAAGTCCTTTACTACGGTTATATACATATATATGTTCAAAGTGTCAAAAATATATAATAGGATAGCCCATGAATATAAATGTCTTTTCTTGGCTTTTATCCTTTTTCAAATTGAGAGAGAGTGGTAAACAAAGTTTGGGTGTAAAGGGAAAATGTCCCAAAGTTACTTATCTTATTTTTTTGACGGGGTTCCGCTGGAGAATTTCTCTTCTTTCACGGGCTAATAGACTTTGTATTGCTTTTAATGCTGGCTTGAGAGACTCAGGTCTCTCATGTCTCAGTCTTTTTGTCTTTTGCCCGGAGTGAAATGGCTATCGTCCGTCTGCCACGAGACTTGTCCAAAAACTCCTTTTTTTGTATTTTACTTCCGTTGAGGGGAAGGGGACCCTACTTCCGTTTGGGATCCCCCCACCAATCATTTGGCTTCATTTTCTCCTTCCCCTTCCGATGTCCGGCGACCCAAGGTCACTTAGGTGCAAACATCTGTGTGACCCATAATCATTTCTAACGGTCACTTTTTGACTGCTAGATAATTTTAGTTCAACGGGGAGAGAGTATCCTTCCCACCTCCTCAATTCTGTGAGCCATCACGTGACACCTCCCTGCTTAAGAGAAGAAAGGGAGATGAATAGAAATATCATAGAAAAAAAAAGGCAATTCAATTCACTGTTCTTTCTCCTTTTCTTTCACCTTTTTTTTTTTTCTCTTTTTTTTTTTTTTTTTCTCACTTTACTTTTCTTTCATCCCCTTTCTTCTTCACGCTTTGACGAATTCTTTTCTTTTCCTTTTTTCGTCCTTCCTAATTTTCACTATAGGGGAAAACAATTTCTCTTCTCTTTCTTTCTCTCTCTCTCTCCCTTTTTTTCTTTTTCTTTAATCTCGTTTTCCTTTCTTTCTTTTTCTCTCTCGGCTTTTGGCCGTATCATATTTCAAACCTTGAGGAGGTAAGCCCTTCTTTCTTTCTTCGTCACTTTTGACGACTTTATAATTTTAATTCTTAAGCTCTGGGGGAAGAAACTTCCTTTCCTTTTCTCTCTTTCCCCTATTCGTCACTTGTTGACGAACCACTTTCTCGTCCATCTCATATTTCAGCATTGGGGACGAGAATTCCTCATTTCCTGTAGTTTCTCTCTCTCTCTTTCTTTCTCTCAACAACTATGAAAGAATATTCTGCTACTACATTTTTGTGGGGCGTTAGAGAAATAAATTTGGGTACTTTTTTATTAATTTTTCTAAGCCCTCTCTCTCTGAAACAGACAACTGGCCTAATTTTTCCTCGAATTTATTCGGCATTGCCGAGTTCTCAATTTTTCGAGGTTGGCCTTCTTGACGGACATACCTCTTCAATTTGTTTGTGTGACACACTTGTGTCTTCTTCTTTCCTTCGTTGGTATCAATTCTGTATGTCCTCTTGTCTATTCTCCGTGTTACTACATAAGGACCTATATATCGTCCACCACCGTGGGGTCCTTTATTCGATGATAGTAGCAGGACTTCGTCGCCCTTTTCAAATTCTTCCTTCTTAGCCACTTGTGAGGGTCCTCTTATTTTCCTCTTATCCTCTCGATAAGTATTAGGGAATTTATTCCTAATATTTGTTGGACCTTCATCCTTTTCCTGACGACTGGTCCTTTTATCTTCTTGTTTATTGAGGGGTGGAAGGTTCACTTCTTTCCTTTCCACTTTCTCCCTCTGCGAGCGACTGTGTCGTTTATATCTCGCACGTGGCTCAGCCGCCATCTTGTCTTCATGCTGGGCGTTCGTTCTCGCCATCTTTCTTTCTTCATTTTTGGCGCTCATTTTCGCCATCTTTTTTCCATGTTTGGCGTTCATTCTCGCCATCTTTCCATCTTCATTTATGGTGCTTATTTTCGCCATCTTTTCCGGGTGACACTTTTTTGTTTTTACTTCATTTCCCAGTATAAGGGAAATTCCTTTCATAGGTAGTTTGTCTACCACACCAACTTTAATAGGTCCATCTTTCCACTGGGACTTTAGGGTTATTTTACACAGCGGTATTTTTACCCTCTTTCCGCCGATACCCTCTATCATCACAGTCTCACGTGTTGCTTCTATTACCCTTTTAGGTAATTTATTTCGTAGAAGTAACGACTGAGATGCTCCGGTATCTCGTAAAATTGAGACTTCCACTGGTCCTCCGTGTGGGCCTCTTATCATCCCTTTTTTCGTCCAGGGTCGATAGGACTGGTTCCCTCTTGGTGTTGTTACAGCTCCTTGAGGTTTTCTCGGCTGGGTCTGGTTTCTTTCAGGACCTTTTCCAAGCTGACACCTTATGGCTATGTGTCCAGCCTTTCCGCACTTATAGCAGACCACTGTTCTGCTGCTACTTTGGAAGGTCCTTCTATTTTCTTCCTTAGGTCCTAACTCAGCTTTAAACTTCACTCTGTTTCCCGTGAACGTTTTTTCCTTTGTTTTTCGGTGTGTGAGGATGTATTCGTCTGCTAGTGCGGCCATTTCATAGGTCACGTCAGTTTTTCTTTCACTTAGGTGAACCCTGACTTCTTCTGGCACACAGTTTAAAAATTCTTCAGCTAATATTAGCTGCCGGAGTTTCTCAGCATCTCCGTCTATCCTCTTAGAGTCACACCACTTATCCAGTGCATTCTCTTTTTCTCGCAGAAATTCCACATAAGACTGGTTTTCAGTTTTTCTCTGTGTTCTGAATTTCTGTCTATAAGCTTCTGGAACCAACTCGAAGCTTTTAAGAACCGCTGCTTTCACCAAATCATAGTCGGCGCAATTTTCTGTCGGCAGAGTTGCATATGCTCTCTGTGCTTTTCCTGTCAGCACAGTTTGGAGTAGCATCGACCAGCATTCTTTCGGCCATCCAAGATTTAGTGCAGTTCGCTCAAAATGTGCGAAGTATCCGTCCACGTTGGTCTCTTCAAATTTTGGGACTAGCCTCGCTTGTTTCGTTACTTCGAAACTGTCATGGCTTTCTTTGCGTCCTCTTATTGCCAAGTCGACTTCTCGCAGCCTTGTTTCTTGCTGAATTTTTATTTTCTCCAGTTCCATTTTATTTCTCTGTAGTTCCATTTGTGCTTGTATTTTAATTTTCTCCAGTTCAATTTGTTCTGGAGTTATTCTTATTATTTCCGTTGGTAGCTCTTCTAATACTGCTTCCTCGAAAACATTTTCGTCCACCATGTGATTTGCTATCTCTCTCACGAGTTCATGCTTTCTCATAGAATTCTGAACATTTAACTCAAGCTTCTCGCCAATTTTTATTATCTCGCTTTTTCTCAGCCTCTCCAACTTTTCCATGGAGGGTTCTTTTAAAAAGTTCTCTATTTTGTCCATTTTTTTCTTTAATTTTTCCAAACAGTTATATCAACAAGTAATTTGACTGTTTCAACAATATTCCTTTTTTTCTTTCACGGTCTCCCAGGGTAGATTTAGACGGCAGGAATTGTCACACGACTACTAGCAATAAATATTATTTATAATATTAAATCCCGGACGTGAGCCCCCATTTTAGGTCTGGGGTCAGGAATAAAAGATTAAAATATCCCCGGACGAGACACCATTTTAGGTCTGTGACGGCAAATTGAACTAACATCCCAAAATGGGACTTTATTTTCGCACGTGTGAAGACGGGGCAGGTTGGCACTTGATCCCCTACAGAAATAAGTCCTGTTCAGAGTTCTTTTCTCAGGCGGATAAGAACTGGCATATTACGTGAGGGAACAATATAGGGCCAGACTGGCCACCGCTGGCAAAGGGGTCCAAAATTTCACACTATCACACACCCACCAGGCCACTAAACTTCTTTCCCTTCCGATAATAGAAGAATACGGGCCTATAGGTCTGAGTTGTAATAATATTAATATTGCTACCGTCGGCGACTCCGGTTTCCCGTGTGATACTTTAGGAATTATTTGGACAGTTCTAAGCAAGATAATATAAGGCGAATAGAAGCTGAAAGGAAAGCATGGAATAATAACATAGACCACATGGTATAATGAAAATACATAAGTCCTTTACTACGGTTATATACATATATATGTTCAAAGTGTCAAAAATATATAATAGGATAGCCCATGAATATAAATGTCTTTTCTTGGCTTTTATCCTTTTTCAAATTGAGAGAGAGTGGTAAACAATGTTTGGGTGTAAAGGGAAAATGTCCCAAAGTTACTTATCTTATTTTTTTGACGGGGTTCCGCTGGAGAATTTCTCTTCTTTCACGGGCTAATAGACTTTGTATTGCTTTTAATGCTGGCTTGAGAGACTCAGGTCTCTCATGTCTCAGTCTTTTTGTCTTTTGCCCGGAGTGAAATGGCTATCGTCCGTCTGCCACGAGACTTGTCCAAAAACTCCTTTTTTTGTATTTTACTTCCGTTGAGGGGAAGGGGACCCTACTTCCGTTTGGGATCCCCCCACCAATCATTTGGCTTCATTTTCTCCTTCCCCTTCCGATGTCCGGCGACCCAAGGTCACTTAGGTGCAAACATCTGTGTGACCCATAATCATTTCTAACGGTCACTTTTTGACTGCTAGATAATTTTAGTTCAACGGGGAGAGAGTATCCTTCCCACCTCCTCAATTCTGTGAGCCATCACGTGAGAAAATGAATCGAATAAAAATACTTGAGTCAGTCAAAAATTGAAACTTCTGCAATATTTCACGTTATTTCGTATTTCAAGAATTTCAACGTCCGTTCGTTCACAAGGCCGAGCATATGGAGGTGTCGATTGATGGAGCTTTTTGAAGGATTAAGTTTTGTGAAGGACCAAGTTTTGCTGACAATGTACAAGTGCTTGTATTGGCTTGGCTGTTGTTTATTTCAAGCAAAGCATCATATTTCACAACAGATGTTGTCTCCCTGAGTTTGGTTTGTCTTCGTTGCTGGTAGCCTCATCCTTGAAACATCGGAACCAATTTTGAGGCATACTTTCGTTGACATTTTTCGAATCTTCCACATCCTTAGTTTTTTTTGTTGCAGCCCTTACACTCAATCCCTTTCCCCACAGATTGCGTAAAATGACTGTAATAGTAAAAATTCACCGCTCATTATCAAAGGTGTAAAATAAAGTATAAACAATAAATGTGTATATGTTATATCGGAAAATAAAGAATTAACAATTCGGCAATGATTGGACAACAAATTGTATCAATTAAAGATATAGCATGGAGACACTTGTTGGCAAAAACCCCCACTGAAAATTTGAAAAAACTTTTGACTCAACTTGGTAGCTTGAAATATTGCAAGACTTTTGACTCTCACTAGTATTTATTGTTTCCAGTTAGGGGCTTTGATTAATAATAAGCACCTTTATGGCAACTAGAATAATTTTACAGATAAGCAAAATCACATGATTAATGGCGGTGGATATTAAGGAATAAGATTTACAAGAATTTAATTGTGGGGATCAATGAAAAGTAGAAATAAAAACCGATTATATAATCTGTCATGACAGTTTTGTCGTTCTCTTGACAGAAGCTGAATATTGCGCGCGAGAAAATTGCTTGGTTTAGGAATTAGACTTATTGATAGAAATTTTGAATATTTTTTTCAGTGTCAGATAATGAAATAGGACAATACAAGTTCTACCTAATATATGAGGCAAAGCACATTATTAAGCTCACTAAGTATCTGGGTGCTCATTACTCTGGTCTTGTGTCAGAAAAAGATAAACAGTACCACCCTGTCAATTAAAAAGATTATATAGAAATGTACTGGGTGGTGTAAAAATAAATCTGCTTATCTTCCGGGGATTTTCCTTTCAAGCAATATCGTCTAATAGGAATAAAGGTTGGGTTTATTGAGGAACCGTAACAGAAGAAAGCTGACGAAACTGAGCTATTTTTGGCTGCGCATCCCATGAGGTTTACTTTCTGCGGGATCACTACATTAAACCGACTTTTTGTCATATTCCAACACGTTGTGATTTGAATGAATATTCAGTAACGTAAGTCGACTTTGCCCCCCCCCTTTACCGTGAGGATTAATCGGATTAATAAACTAATAAATATTATTTATTTCTTCTGTTGTTAAATCCAGATATTAATCTCATTAGGACGTGTTAAACTTGTTTGGGTGTAGTTATTTGACAGGTGCCCCACTAACACACATGTGTAGCACAAGGCCGGCTTTTAAGTGGGTCCCGGCGCAGGGCCGTAGCCCAGACACGCCTGGCGGGCACAAAAATGCCTTGGGCCTCGTCGGCATTCCCCTAAAAAAGGAGCACCTTAGGTGCCCGGCGATAAACCTTGCCCTATCGAGGTGGGTTGGGGCCTGGAGAGACGGCCCTATGAGGCTGGAGGAATCGGTCAGTCTAGACCGACCGATAACCACAAACAACGTCCAGTTCCGACCTAACCACCTACCTCAAAACGGCTGGTCAGAAAAGGACTTGTTTGAGTATACGAATTTATTGGGCGCCTCACTAAGGCACATGTGTGGCGCAAGGCCGAGTATTAAGTGAGTCCAGGCGAAGGACCGTATCTTAGGCACTTCTGGCGGGAATAAAAAAAACCTTGGGACTCGTCGGAATTCCCCTAAAAAGGGTGCATCAGGCACCAGGCGATAAACCTAGCCCTACCGAGGTGGATTAGAGCCTGTGGGGACGGCCCCCTGAGACTCAAGAAATGGATCAGTCCAGAGCTACATAGCCGCGACTGCCGGGATAGCCCAGGAGTCGCGACAAGCAGTTCAGACCGACAGAACAGCAGCAAACGATATCCAGTTTCGACCTAACCGCCTACCGAAAAACGGCTGGTTAGAAAAAAACGAAGATTTGGCACACGGCCGTATGACTGAGGCATTCAATGAAACTCGAACTCACTAGTGAAGATTTGATAGCCTAGCTTGCTAATCATTACACCACCCGAAGTTTGGGTATAAGATATCGGGCAAGTAATCCATTTTATTTATAGACTTACCAATCAGCAGCAGCAGGAGGTATTCACAGTGGAATTAGCCAATCAGCGAAGACTAAGAACATATAATCGTTCGAAAGGCTTTGACTATCACCCTCATCTTCATGCTTCATAGTTTTTTTTCTGTTTTCTGGCACGGTATATGCATTTAATAAATAAATAAATAAATAATTATGATAATACATTAAAAAGAAAGACTAATTACAGCAGCAGTATTGGCAATATAAGAACTAACAGTAAAACAACAGAAACTAGAAAACAGAAACGAGACCCCCCCCCCAAAAAAAAACAACAGTATAGATACTTCAAGCGACGAACTGGCATGATTGCTCATAAGACTTGGACATGGCTAATAAAAAGAAACCTTAAGAGAGAAACTGAATATCTTTTAGTAACAGCACAAAATGATGCTATAAGGACTTACTGTATAAAAACAAAAATTGATAATAAGCGACAGAATCGCAAGTGTAGTTTATGTGGAGACATAAAGGAGACGGTTAATCGCATTATAAGCGAAAGCAGCAAACTGGCACAGAAGGAGTACAAGACTAGGTACAACTGGGCGGGAAAGATGATCTCCTTGGAGTTGAGCAGGGATTTAAAATTTGGCCATACTACTAAATGGTATATACACTTACCAGAATCCGTCTTAGAAAATGAGACGCATTAAATTCTCTAGAATTTTGAGATACAAACGGATCACCTAATCCCGACCAGAAGACCAGACCAAGTGTTAAATACCAAGAAAAAAAAAAGAACTTGACATTTAGTGGATTTTGCTTCTCTGGCGGATCAAGAGTGGAAATAAAAGAAGACGATAAGATAAATAAATACAGGATCTTGTCAGAAAGCTGAAAAAGCTGTAGAACACGAGGGTAACTGTGACACCAATTATATCTGGTGCGTTTGGAAAGGTCCCCAAACGCTTGAAAAAAAAAAAAAAGACCCGCGGGATCGGAAATCAGAGGTGAAATGGAGATCATTCAGACCACTGCATTGTTAAGATCAACTAGAATACTGAGAAGAGTCCTGGAGACATGAGGATTATTGCTATCACTAAGACTCACGTGAAAGACCACCAGCTGGAGTGAAAAACTCGCAAGAAATGAAATAATTATAATCTGAAAAATCTATAGAAGATGAAGATGACAGTGATGTCAATTGCAGTTGTCACCCTTTGAACGGTAACCAAAGGCTTAGAAAGAGAGTCGAGGAACAGGAGATTAAAGGTAGAATCCAGACTGCGACAATGTTAAAATCTGCTAGAATATTTAGAAGGGCCTAGGAGATTAGAGAAGACTTGTTGTTACATCCATTTCAGTGACTCCCCCTCAGTTAAAACTGGTGTGAAGAACTGTTGTGGAGGGGCAGGAACTCTCCACAAG
Source organism: Sepioteuthis lessoniana (assembly GCA_963585895.1). Taxonomy (NCBI): domain Eukaryota; kingdom Metazoa; phylum Mollusca; class Cephalopoda; order Myopsida; family Loliginidae; genus Sepioteuthis; species Sepioteuthis lessoniana. The sequence goes on from OY757939.1 coordinate 61,292,044, forward strand.
ATAGAGTGAGCTATTCAGAGCGGTGCTCGCTCTAGACGGTGTCTGTCTGTCTGACAACAATAAAACGACTAAAACTGTTTACATTAGTCGGAGTACTATATTTCTCCCCGGAAAAAATATCTCTTATTTTGTATGTGTGTCGACCCTTACTACTCATGACATAACAAAAACTCGCCAGGAGAAAATAATAAAGTGTATACATATATATATATATATGTACGCGTGCGTGTGATGAATAGAGAGAGAGCGTGCATTATAACAATAAAATTAAATTTACATATTGCAACAAATAGTTTCAAGTTTTCGCAACTATCATTCGAAAATATATTACATGTAGTACGATAGGATGGTACATCGAAAGTACGGAATATATGACGGAAATTGATTAAAATTACAAAACAACCGAAAAGAAATCTGTAGAACATGGTTATCTTCAAAGATTTCAGCATAGGTTGTGATTTACTCAAAAAGTTTTAAATTCCTTAAATTTTCGTTGTAAAATCTTTTTATTTGAGCTGCAAAAATTGGTCCTAAATCTCCGGTCAACTTGTCAAAAATCCTGCAAATAATATGTTATATCGTAAATGATATACAATGACAGGCTATTCCAATTGGTGAAGAATAAACAACACATTAGGTAGGTATAATAGAAGGCAGTTTTATTCGTACGGTTGTATTACTACTATTGTTGGGTTACGTGGAAGAGGGGCCATTCCATTATATCAAAGTGTTACCCAACCATGACCGGAAATTAGTGGTACAAAAAAAGGCTAGTCTTTTGAGGAAATTTTTATTGTAGTACATCTCGCCTGGTAATGAATCTTGTCTCATCTGGCTCACTTCTCAAAAAAGTCTACTCATGCCTGCTTTAAATAATGATATTAAAATAAGTGTATTATACCGTAAATGATATACAATGACAGGGTATTCTGAGTGGTAAAGAATAAACATCACATCAGGTAGGTATAATAGAAAGCAGTTTTATTCGTACGGTTGTACAAATATATCAAGTAGATAAGTATCAATATTACTATCCTCGCAAAGGTAGTATTAAGTCCAAGCAATCGTCGATCACGTGAGTCCCGCGCTGAAGTCCTACGCTGAGAGTCCTTCACTTAAAGCCCTGCATAGAGTGACCTGTGTGTACTTAAATAATTGTTAATTCTACCACTATTATTGGGGTACGGAGAACATGGGCCATTCCATTATATCACCCACCCCCTGAGCTAAATTCTTCTGTTGGAATTTAGCTTTTAATATTTCTTCTTTTTTGGATTTGGACGAAGCAGTTTTACAGCATTCTTTTCTCTTAAACTTTTTCTCCTCAACACGGTTAACGATAGTGATGCTCGTGGAATTTGTGGCGAATAAGAAGTTGATGGTGCAGGCGGCATATCCACAAGGGCTTTTTGGTTAATGGGAGGTGTGATCTCGAATGCATCGTATACAACTCCCATAGGCAACTCCACGTTGTTCTGCTCGATACTTTCAATATATCGTGGCTCGAGTTGTTTTACAGGTCTCTTGTGATCAAATCGTTTTCTCTTGATTATGTAGATCGCTATTCCAATTCTCATGATGACACTACCGTCCTCCCAGTAACTCTTTCCAGTTCGGTAGTTCCTAGGAAAAACTTTATCACACGGTTTATAAATTTTTGTATTGAAATTCACTTTTTTAGGAATTTCCTTTTTCGGCTTTGGTAGTAGCCTGACGAATATGGATCTTACCTTTCGTGCAAACATTAGTTCTGTTGGTGATAGTTTTGAACTAATGTTCGGGTTCGGTGTGATCCTGTATACAGCAAGAAGTTCGGCGTGATCCTGTATGCAGCAAGAAGTTCGGTGTGATCCTGTATACAGCAAGAAATTTCTGTACAATACGTTCGTCCGTATCTAGTCCTTGGTTCTTTCTTAATGTTCCCTTTGAACGTATCAACGAACCTTTCTGCCAGCCCGTTAGACTCTGGATTGTAGGCAGGTGCCGTTATATGTTCTATGGCCAATGATGAGCAGTAATCTTTAAATTCTTTACCCATAAACATTGTACCATTGTCACTGACCAGTATCTCCGGAACCCTAAAGCTGCTAAATATTTCGCCCAGTGCTTTGATGGTGTTCGTAGATGTAGGGTGTCTGAATTTATAAATTTCCGGCCACGTAGAAAAACGATAGATAATGATCAAGTAATAGTATCTGTTCATTGATCCTGCTCAATCATTATGCACACGTGTCCATAGGATGTCGGTTTTTGGCCAGGGTTGAGTTTTAAGTGGAGGGGCTTCAGCTGCTAGTTGGCAACCCCTGCATTCTTTAATCATTTTCTCAATGTCCTAGTCTATGCGTGGCCAATGCGTAATACTCCTCATCAAGGATTTCATAGGAGACACACCCAGATGGCCTGTGTGAAACTCTTTTAGAATCTTTTTTTAGAGATTTTTTTTAGAATCTTCTTTAACGAGTGTGGTATTACCACCCTGTTAGCGTATATAAGCGTTTGATCGTAGATTGAAAATCGAGACACTTTTGTCCCTTTTCGTTTCTTTCATTCAATCTGAATTGCTTTTTTATTTGTTGAATAAAACCGTCCGTTTCCGCGGCTTTTCTAATCTCTTCAAGGGTGACCGGTAATTCTCGAATGGTATTAATCGGTAACCCTGAAAACTCTTTTTCCTCCTTCAACGATGCTATCACAGTTTCTTCCAAAGGTTCCGTATTCTTTGGTATTAGTCTCGAGAGACCATCTGTGTGTTCAATTTTTTTTAGATGACATATACTCCATTTTGAAATTGTAATTTAAAAGCATAATACTCCACCGTTGTAACCGGTTGGTGGTGTGTGTCGTTATCCCTTTTTTTAGTCGAAAATAGATAGTAGAGGTTAGTGGTCTGTTTGTAATGTAAATACTCAATGTATAAATCTATGAAATTTCTTGATGGCATAAATCATTGAAAGGCTTTCCTTTTCAATTTGGCAATAATTTCTTTCTGCTTGTAGTGATGTTATGGATGCATGAGCGATTGGTATTGTGGATCCGTCTTCAAGTCTATACAGTTCAACGGCTCCTATTCTGTACTCACTTGAGTCTGATGCTACCACCAGTTCTTTCTTTGGGTCGAAGTGTGCGAGGTCTGATAATAGACATTTTTATTTCTTGAAATGCCTTTTTGCACTCTTTAGTGAGCCACTATTTCTACCCTTTTTAGTAATTCATTCAAAGGATCTCTTAGCTCATACATTTTCGGTATGTATATACTATAGTAACTTGCTTGACCTAGAAATGCTTGTATCATCGTTACGTTGTCCTGTGAGAGCATATTTTTAATGGTTTTTGCTCTTTCTGGGTCGGGTTTTCTGCCCTTTTGATCACTCATCTGTTCCAGATATTCCATTCTATCCATAAAAAAATCACACTTTTCAGGTCCGAGTTTAAACCCGTATTCGTTGATTCCTTTGAATACTTCTTAAGAACGTTTCCTATGTTGTTCTGTATTTTCGCTTTTTATCAGAATATCATCCAAATATGCCATCGCGAATTCTAGATCGGCCAGCATAGCATCTGTGAACTGTTAAAAAAGACTCGGTGTCTCTATTAGTCCAAATGGAAGACGTTTTAGGTTGTACAGACCCCGGTGTGTATGGATTGTTAGGTATTTGGAACATTCATCACCGACTTTAACTTGAAGGTATTCCTCTGACAAGTCGATTTTAGAAAATATCTATCTTTCGTTAAGCTTAGAAAAAATGTCTTCTGGAGTGGAAAGAGGATAACTATAATATGTCAAACAGTCATTTAGACTCGTTGAAAAATCGGCATAGACTCGTGTTTTTTTATATTTCTTTTTTTACCTATACTCTCGGTAACACTCAATCTGAATAATCCACCTTTTCAATTCGACTTTCTCTAAACTTTCAAGATCTTTGTTACCTCCAAAGATGAAAGAGGTACATTTCTTTTAGGTTTGAACACAGGTTTTACTTTTTCTTTAATTTCGAATCTTACTTTGGTTTTCGTTCAACAGCCTAAACCCTCGGAAAATTCTTGAGGAAATTCGTTCTTTAGGTCAGTTAAAAATCCCTCTATTTGTCTGAATTTCTTTCTGTAGCGTCTAATTTATTACAGAAAGAATTCATAGGCATCTCCCACAAATCAAATTATACTATCCAGTTAATACCGAAGAGACACGAATTATTCCCTGGTACAACGTAAACTTTTGAATTATACGTTTTTCCATCAAAAGACACGCTAGCATTAAATTACCCTTTAAATTCTAATTTATTTCAAGATACGTCTCTAGTGACTTTAACCGTGTTCAGTAGTTTCGGTCGACCTATTTTTCTCCAGGTTGACTCGTCAATAATTGAAATGTTACTACCAATGTATAACAAGGTTTGGTTTGGTTTGTTGTTTTTATGGCATATCAACCTTTGTTGGTTATTTAACGCCAAATCCATTTTTATGTAAATTATCTGTTCTATTGAAAACAGTTCAGTTTAGCATAAGTACACAGTTTAATTGTCAAAAACATTTCCATTTCAAACTATTTAAGCAGTTATATGTAATAATTCAGTTAAGTGTAAATACAGTTTTAATGTCGAAAAACAGTTCTATTTGAAATAATACAGTTAAGCATAAGCACGCAGTTTAAGTGTAAGTACGGTTTAATTGTCAAAAACGTTTCTATTTCAAGCTATTCAGTTTACTCAATTCCTTTTAGCATAAGTATGCTGTTAGTTCTATTTAACCCATAGATAGGGCCCTATCAGGTGCTACCACTCCGGGCCAGAGTGGACCTGGGAGCGATGGCAGTAAAGGGGTACTCCGCATTCCCCAAAGCTCCAGCACTGCTGGAACCTCACCATCAGATTGTTTAGTGTCATATCCAGGACACTCGTTGGGGGGGGTCTTACCCCTCTGCAGAGGTGCAGTCAGTGTATTCTACAGCCCCCCCAGCTAACTGGGCAAAATGTATAACAAGCATTGCACTGTTTGATCATTAATTTTAATATCAACGTATTTTCTTTTTCCGTTATCTTTCATTTTTTTTTTGGATAAAACAATATTTACCTTATTCTTCGGCTTATGTTTTTTTTCGACATACTGAAGCCTTTGTGGCCTTTCCCCCCCGCATTCGAAGGATAGCATAATTTCAAAATAATAGTCACTTCTTGTGTGATTTTTACCACCGCAAACTTTGCGTTGATAATTTTTTTTCTTTACTTTTGGGAACTTTTTTTTTAATTCTTTGTAAATACGAAATATTTTTTCCTCGATACGAGTGTTATCGCATTTGACGTTGATTGACCTTTGACACATCTCACTTACTTTTTGTAACGTGATTTCTGGGTCCTGTTCCATGATTGTTAATATTTCGGAACGAGTGTCCTTGTCTTTGGGTGCCATTAGCCCTTGCACTAAGATTAGACATTTGAACATGTCCTTTGTAATTTCGTTGATTTTAAACAGCTCACATTAACAGTTAACCGTAACCGCGTAAGAAACAAAATCCTCATGTTCATGTTCGATGATATTTAAACACTTATCGCCCGTATAGAAAAGGTTATCGTTCGTCGAAGATTCTAGAAAACGTTTTAATCGTTTCGTCAAACGAAATTTTTTCTGGTTTTCTGGGTAGTATCAGATTTGTATACTTCGTATTTTCTTGAGAACCCAATTTTTGAAGTAAAAATGTAACTTTTTCTTCGTCAGACCAAAGTAGACATTTTTTTGAAAAGATTGCTGGAAACATCACGCCGTTGTCGGGGTCATCACGAAATTCTGAGAGAGACTTTGAAATCCTCTCCGCCGAGAAAACCCTTGATTCTCTTTCTTGCGCGACTTGATTTGTTTGTTGTTTCTCAAAATTCTCTTGTTGTTCCAATTGTTGGTTTTGCATTTGCTCAAATTATTTCTGAACTAGTTGTCCAAGTTCCTTATGTAACTTTTATTGTTGCTGCATAAACTTTCATAAAGACTTCGTAATTTGCACCAACTGCTCCATTTTGTTTTAAAAGTTATTAAATTCCACAAAGTTCTCAAAATTTTTTCGAAATCATAAGACATAACTGTACCCAGCCTTTAACACTGTTCGTAATAATATTAAAAAAAAAAACAAAAATAGTCCGTTGCATTTTTTTTATCCCGGTAAATCCGTTTTCTTGCGTTCCAGGTTCAAATCAGTGTTGCAACTAGCTACACGATGTTTTTTTTATCAATCTAATTAGAAAAGATTCTTACCTTATGGTAGAATATTATGTTTTACTTGTATCCTATAAAATTTTGTTAACGAAAACTTCAGTAATGTATTTTTTCGGGTTCGTCGCCGTTAATATTCCACACAGCAGTTGTAATCTTTTTCGATGTGAGTTCTTTCGAATCCTGGTCGCTACAAGTTATACCGTAAATGATATACAATGACAGGGTATTCTGAGTGGTAAAGAATAAACATCACATCAGGTAGGTATAACAGAAGACAGGTTTATTCATACGGGTGTACAAATATAACAAGTAGATATGTACCAATATTACTATCCTCGCAAAGGTAGTATTAAGTCCAAGCAATAGTCGATCACGTGAGTCCCGCGTTGAAGTCCTACGCTGAGAGTCCTTTGCTTAAGGCCCTGCATAGAGTGACCTGTGTGTAACGGTTAGTACTACTATTATTGTTGGGTTACGCGGAAGAGCGGCCATTCCATTATATCATAATAATACAACAATAAAATTTGAAAGAGGAGATATCCTTTTTTGTGTTTCTTGTTTTATCCTCTCCAATTTTAACCCCTCTATTTCTGTTCCTCCCTTTCTTCAATTTAACGCCGTTGGCAGCCTTGAAAAATCCCATTTTACAATCTCATACTGCACAAAGATTAATGATGAAATTTTTAATTATCATTTTTGTGTATATTTAAAACATTTGTTAATTCAAAATCTAGTGATTTAATGATTTAATCCCAAACTTAGCTATTGGGATTTTTCAATATCAGAAAACGGAACAATATGTCTGCGTATTGTATTGTCATCTTCTCTCGACTGGTGTTCGCTCCTCACTGCCGCCTTGTCATCTCGGCCAGTGGGCGCTTCTCTCTGTTTCATAATTCGTCGTGACCCCACACTGTTTTATTTGAATGAATAACACAGAGAATGTTTTTATAGTACTCATAACCATATTGACTTTATGAAGTATTCAGACCTGGGCTGCGATTCCGTTGAGCTTATCCAACCATTCGCTTCAACGATCGATCCTCGACTAAGTAAATCAAAGTTATAATCCAACTTCTAAACTTCTAGGATTTTAGTCACCTGACTTTAACTCAAGTGACCTTAAATTGTCAATCCCACTGATTTGACATTAACGGTTCGAAACTTTTAAAATCATCGACACAACTTGTAACATACCCATAATATACTGATGTGTGAAATAGACATAGGGAATCCGAAATGCACGACATTCACGAAATTGGTTTAGGTACGAAACTTTTATTCACCTTTTTGAGTTTAAAGGTTATTCGACATGAGGAGAGAGATAGACACAATCTTTCTATGCTGACTACTTTTACATCGTCAGCTCTCAACTCAACCAACGCGCGGCGCCCGTAGCGCACAAATTCGTATAGCCTCGCCCAGCTCTGAATCTTGACTCTCTCGTTCGGAGGCAGGAACTCAACCCACTGACTTTTTTAAAATCTCAAAATCCTCAGCCCACACTTCTGGGTTTTGGGGGTTTTATTTTGACATCTGTGAATGACGCATCCTCCCTGTGCGCGCGTGAACACCTGCGCTCATTTTTGGACCTAACTAACCCATGCACTGAGCTGAAAGGTTCTCAGCCTAACTAAACCGAAAGGCAAGATATACAAAACGAAATCCCTCCGCAATTATATTACAAACTGTCAAGTAATAGGTACAACTAATCTATCATTTAATAGTATATCAAAGTAAGTTAACGCCGACACATGAAAATAGGGCTTTATTATATATATATATATATATATATATATATCGAAACGCATATGAGAAAATATCCCGACGATTACAGAAACACACGAAGAAAATGGATAGAGCGTCCCCAAATACTGACTCCAAATGGTTTTAACATCAAACTAAACAATCTTCAAATTGGCGCTTTGAAATAGGGTGGAAAACACCTAAATAGATATATGCTGATCAAAACAGTGACGACTAATTTGAAACACCCATTCTTATTAACCAGAGTGCTCATTGCCTGGTGTCTACGATAGCAAAGATCATACAAAGGTCAGTTAAAGACACTTGGATACCAAAAAATGTTCATTTAACGAATGGATTTGTTACGTCACCAGTTCATTTTTGTCACTTCTTTTTATCGAATATCATTTTTCTTTTGTTTTATCTTCTTTCACAACAACCCATATTGAATAATCGGATCTCTTCTACAGACGATGGCCATGATCGTTTCGACTCCCACATTGTATTATTTTCTTTCGATCGCCCCTCTCATTTCTTTCGTTGAGGGACCAGACAATTTTGTTATGAGAAACAAATACGGAGATATCTCTTTCTGAAAGAATAAATACCCAGTCACTTTATGTGCACACATATCTAATCAACTTCTAATCTAAGACGTCTTTTCCTTACATATAACCCGACTACATTCGGAGAATGGTCCTTTGAGCATAGGTGAAAAAATATGAGAATACCGTTTTTCACACGTGTGTGCATCTCAGTTCCTCGGGACCAATGGAATAAAATTTTTACTATTTTTCTAAATTTCTGGACTTTTTGATCATATAACCCAAACTATCCAATTGTTGCTAAGCTCCTAAACTGATCTCGGGATCAAACTCTATCATTCATACTCAGTTGACCTGAAGTCTCTGAGTACAATTTCTAAATCACATTTTTGAATTACACACTACCTCGTGGTGTAATGGTTAAAGCGATGAACTGCGGAATCGTAGTACGCGAGTTCGTACTCCAGTCGCGCTATTACGTTCACTTTCGGGCAAATACCCTTGGGAAAGGTATGAACCCCCTTATTCTCCCTCCAGCTATGGGTAAATAGTAGGACGGACTAGGTTCTTCAGCCTTGGTGAGGCAACTAGTCTAGGAGAAGGAAAACTCTGAATTCAAACCTGTTAAACTCCGCTTAAAAATTGACCTTATGTCATATCCTGCCCGAGCGGAGGGGTTGGTAAATACTACCTCTCAAATAATAAATACACCTACTCTCTTATTTAACAAACATAATTGACTTGATTTTTGCTCCTGTCTATATTTTAGACCATTTTTTTCTCAACTCTCCGTGTCAATGTTTTCTCTTCTTTCAGGGGTCTTAACCTGGACCTATTTCTCTTTACAATTTCTAAGATTAATAAAAAAATATCTATAGTGGTGATTGGTGTAATGGTTTTCTAATATATCGAGTTCACTCAAAGTTCTTAGGTTTCTGTGTGTACAGATTAAGATGCACATATTTAGGTGAAATGATCCAGATCCGTGTAGGTGTATGTCTATATGAATATGTATGTAAATAGGCACAGATTGTCAATAAGACATTCAAATCTTTCAAGAATTATCTCCACCAAAATCCATACTACTAGTGTGACACTATAAGCACTTCTGTCTCTAGGTGCATATATTTAGACGCAGGAATGCATATGTGTGTAGGTGCAAGTATGTCTATATGAATATGTATGTAAATTGGCCAAGATTGTCAATAAGACATTCAAATCTTTCAAGAGTTATCTCCACCAAAATCCATACTACTAGTGTGACACTATAAGCACTTCTGTCTCTAGGTGCATATATTTAGATGCACGAATGCATATGTGTGTAGGTGCAAGTATGTCTATATGAATATGTATGTAAATAGGCACAGATTGTCAATAAGACATTCAATTCTTTCTTGAGTTATCTCCACCAAAATCCATACTACTAGTGTGACACTATAAGCACTTCTGTCTCTAGGTGCATATATTTAGACGCACGAATGCATATGTGTGTAGGTGCAAGTATGTCTATATGAATATGTATGTAAATAGGCACAGATTGTCAATAAGACATTCAAATCTTTCAAGAATTATCTCCACCAAAATCCATACTACTAGTGTGACACTATAAGCACTTCTGTCTCTAGGTGCATATATTTAGATGCATTAATGCATATGTGTGTAGGTGCAAGTATGTCTATATGAATATGTATGTAAATTGGCCAAGATTGTCAATAAGACATTCAAATCTTTCAAGAGTTATCTCCACCAAAATCCATACTACTAGTGTGACACTATAAGCACTTCTGTCTCTAGGTGCATATATTTAGATGCACGAATGCATATGTGTGTAGGTGCAAGTATGTCTATATGAATATGTATGTAAATAGGCACAGATTGTCAATAAGACATTCAAATCTTTCAAGAGTTATCTCCACCAAAATCCATACTACTAGTGTGACACTATAAGCACTTCTGTCTCTAGGTGCATATATTTAGATGCACGAATGCATATGTGTGTAGGTGCAAGTATGTCTATATGAATATGTATGTAAATAGGCACAGATTGTCAATAAGACATTCAAATCTTTCAAGAATTATCTCCACCAAAATCCATACTACTAGTGTGACACTATAAGCACTTCTGTCTCTAGGTGCATATATTTAGACGCACGAATGCATATGTGTGTAGGTGCAAGTATGTCTATATGAATATGTATGTAAATTGGCCAAGATTGTCAATAAGACATTCAAATCTTTCAAGAGTTATCTCCACCAAAATCCATACTACTAGTGTGACACTATAAGCACTTCTGTCTCTAGGTGCATATATTTAGATGCACGAATGCATATGTGTGTAGGTGCAAGTATGTCTATATGAATATGTATGTAAATAGGCACAGATTGTCAATAAGACATTCAAATCTTTCAAGAGTTATCTCCACCAAAATCCATACTACTAGTGTGACACTATAAGCACTTCTGTCTCTAGGTGCATATATTTAGATGCACGAATGCATATGTGTGTAGGTGCAAGTATGTCTATATGAATATGTATGTAAATAGGCACAGATTGTCAATAAGACATTCAATTCTTTCTTGAGTTATCTCCACCAAAATCCATACTACTAGTGTGACACTATAAGCACTTCTGTCTCTAGGTGCATATATTTAGATGCACGAATGCATATGTGTGTAGGTGCAAGTATGTCTATATGAATATGTATGTAAATAGGCACAGATTGTCAATAAGACATTCAAATCTTTCAAGAGTTATCTCCACCAAAATCCATACTACTAGTGTGACACTATAAGCACTTCTGTCTCTAGGTGCATATATTTAGATGCACGAATGCATATGTGTGTAGGTGCAAGTATGTCTATATGAATATGTATGTAAATATGCACAGATTGTCAATAAGACATTCAAATCTTTCAAGAGTTATCTCCACCAAAATCCATACTACTAGTGTGACACTATAAGCACTTCTGTCTCTAGGTGCATATATTTAGATGCACGAATGCATATGTGTGTAGGTGCAAGTATGTCTATATGAATATGTATGTAAATAGGCACAGATTGTCAATAAGACATTCAAATCTTTCAAGAGTTATCTCCACCAAAATCCATACTACTAGTGTGACACTATAAGCACTTCTGTCTCTAGGTGCATATATTTAGATGCACGAATGCATATGTGTGTAGGTGCAAGTATGTCTATATGAATATGTATGTAAATTGGCCAAGATTGTCAATAAGACATTCAAATCTTTCAAGAGTTATCTCCACCAAAATCCATACTACTAGTGTGACACTATAAGTACATCTGTCTCTAGGTGCATATATTTAGATGCACGAATGCATATGTGTGTAGGTGCTAGTATGTGTATATGAATATGTATGTAAATAGGCACAGATTGTCAATAAGACATTCAAATCTTTCAAGAGTTATCTCCACCAAAATCCATACTACTAGTGTGACATTATAAGCACTTCTGTCTCTAGGTGCATATATGTAGATGCACGAATGCATATGTGTGTAGGTGCAAGTATGTCTATATGAATATGTATGTAAATATGCACAGATTGTCAATAAGACAGTCAAATCTTTCAAGAGTTATCTCCACCAAAATCCATACTACTAGTGTGACACTATAAGCACTTCTATCTCTAGGTGCATATATTTAGATGCACAAATGCATATGTGTGTAGGTGCAAGTATGTCTATATGAATATGTATGTAAATAGGCACAGATTGTCAATAAGATATTCAAATCTTTCAAGAGTTATCTCCACCAAAATCCATACTACTAGTGTGACACTATAAGCACTTCTGTCTCTAGGTGCATATATTTAGATGCACGAATGCATATGTGTGTAGGTGCAAGTATGTCGATATGAATATGTATGTAAATAGGCACAGATTGTCAATAAGACATTCAAATCTTTCAAGAGTTATCTCCACCAAAATCCATACTACTAGTGTGACACTATAAGCACTTCTATCTCTAGGTGCATATATTTAGATGCACGAATGCATATGTGTGTAGGTGCAAGTATGTCTATATGAATATGTATGTAAATAGGCACAGATTGTCAATAAGATATTCAAATCTTTCAAGAGTTATCTCCACCAAAATCCATACTACTAGTGTGACACTATAAGCACTTCTATCTCTAGGTGCATATATTTAGATGCACGAATGCATATGTGTGTAGGTGCAAGTATGTCGATATGAATATGTATGTAAATAGGCACAGATTGTCAATAAGACATTCAAATCTTTCTTGAGTTATCTCCACCAAAATCCATACTACTAGTGTGACACTATAAGCACTTCTGTCTCTAGGTGCATATATTTAGATGCATTAATGCATATGTGTGTAGGTGCAAGTATGTCTATATGAATATGTATGTAAATATGCACAGATTGTCAATAAGACATTCAAATCTTTCAAGAGTTATCTCCACCAAAATCCATACTACTAGTGTGACACTATAAGCACTTCTATCTCTAGGTGCATATATTTAGATGCACGAATGTATATGTGTGTAGGTGCAAGTATGTCTATATGAATATGTATGTAAATAGGCACAGATTGTCAATAAGACATTCAAATCTTTCTTGAGTTATCTCCACCAAAATCCTTACTACTAGTGTGACACTATAAGCACTTCTGTCTCTAGGTGCATATATTTAGATGCACGAATGCATATGTGTGTAGGTGCAAGTATGTCTATATGAATATGTATGTAAATATGCACAGATTGTCAATAAGACATTCAAATCTTTCAAGAGTTATCTCCACCAAAATCCATACTACTAGTGTGACACTATAAGCACTTCTGTCTCTAGGTGCATATATTTAGATGCACGAATGCATATGTGTGTAGGTGCAAGTATGTCTATATGAATATGTATGTAAATAGGCACAGATTGTCAATAAGACATTCAAATCTTTCAAGAGTTATCTCCACCAAAATCCATACTACTAGTGTGACACTATAAGCACTTCTGTCTCTAGGTGCATATATTTAGATGCACGAATGCATATGTGTGTAGGTGCAAGTATGTCTATATGAATATGTATGTAAATTGGCCAAGATTGTCAATAAGACATTCAAATCTTTCAAGAGTTATCTCCACCAAAATCCATACTACTAGTGTGACACTATAAGTACATCTGTCTCTAGGTGCATATATTTAGATGCACGAATGCATATGTGTGTAGGTGCTAGTATGTGTATATGAATATGTATGTAAATAGGCACAGATTGTCAATAAGACATTCAAATCTTTCAAGAGTTATCTCCACCAAAATCCATACTACTAGTGTGACATTATAAGCACTTCTGTCTCTAGGTGCATATATGTAGATGCACGAATGCATATGTGTGTAGGTGCAAGTATGTCTATATGAATATGTATGTAAATATGCACAGATTGTCAATAAGACAGTCAAATCTTTCAAGAGTTATCTCCACCAAAATCCATACTACTAGTGTGACACTATAAGCACTTCTATCTCTAGGTGCATATATTTAGATGCACAAATGCATATGTGTGTAGGTGCAAGTATGTCTATATGAATATGTATGTAAATAGGCACAGATTGTCAATAAGATATTCAAATCTTTCAAGAGTTATCTCCACCAAAATCCATACTACTAGTGTGACACTATAAGCACTTCTGTCTCTAGGTGCATATATTTAGATGCACGAATGCATATGTGTGTAGGTGCAAGTATGTCGATATGAATATGTATGTAAATAGGCACAGATTGTCAATAAGACATTCAAATCTTTCAAGAGTTATCTCCACCAAAATCCATACTACTAGTGTGACACTATAAGCACTTCTATCTCTAGGTGCATATATTTAGATGCACGAATGCATATGTGTGTAGGTGCAAGTATGTCTATATGAATATGTATGTAAATAGGCACAGATTGTCAATAAGATATTCAAATCTTTCAAGAGTTATCTCCACCAAAATCCATACTACTAGTGTGACACTATAAGCACTTCTATCTCTAGGTGCATATATTTAGATGCACGAATGCATATGTGTGTAGGTGCAAGTATGTCGATATGAATATGTATGTAAATAGGCACAGATTGTCAATAAGACATTCAAATCTTTCTTGAGTTATCTCCACCAAAATCCATACTACTAGTGTGACACTATAAGCACTTCTGTCTCTAGGTGCATATATTTAGATGCATTAATGCATATGTGTGTAGGTGCAAGTATGTCTATATGAATATGTATGTAAATATGCACAGATTGTCAATAAGACATTCAAATCTTTCAAGAGTTATCTCCACCAAAATCCATACTACTAGTGTGACACTATAAGCACTTCTATCTCTAGGTGCATATATTTAGATGCACGAATGTATATGTGTGTAGGTGCAAGTATGTCTATATGAATATGTATGTAAATAGGCACAGATTGTCAATAAGACATTCAAATCTTTCAAGAGTTATCTCCACCAAAATCCTTACTACTAGTGTGACACTATAAGCACTTCTGTCTCTAGGTGCATATATTTAGATGCACGAATGCATATGTGTGTAGGTGCAAGTATGTCTATATGAATATGTATGTAAATAGGCACAGATTGTCAATAAGATATTCAAATCTTTCAAGAGTTATCTCCACCAAAATCCATACTACTAGTGTGACACTATAAGCACTTCTATCTCTAGGTGCATATATTTAGATGCACGAATGCATATGTGTGTAGGTGCAAGTATGTCGATATGAATATGTATGTAAATAGGCACAGATTGTCAATAAGACATTCAAATCTTTCTTGAGTTATCTCCACCAAAATCCATACTACTAGTGTGACACTATAAGCACTTCTGTCTCTAGGTGCATATATTTAGATGCATTAATGCATATGTGTGTAGGTGCAAGTATGTCTATATGAATATGTATGTAAATATGCACAGATTGTCAATAAGACATTCAAATCTTTCAAGAGTTATCTCCACCAAAATCCATACTACTAGTGTGACACTATAAGCACTTCTATCTCTAGGTGCATATATTTAGATGCACGAATGTATATGTGTGTAGGTGCAAGTATGTCTATATGAATATGTATGTAAATAGGCACAGATTGTCAATAAGACATTCAAATCTTTCTTGAGTTATCTCCACCAAAATCCTTACTACTAGTGTGACACTATAAGCACTTCTGTCTCTAGGTGCATATATTTAGATGCACGAATGCATATGTGTGTAGGTGCAAGTATGTCTATATGAATATGTATGTAAATAGGCACAGATTGTCAATAAGATATTCAAATCTTTCAAGAGTTATCTCCACCAAAATCCATACTACTAGTGTGACACTATAAGCACTTCTATCTCTAGGTGCATATATTTAGATGCACGAATGCATATGTGTGTAGGTGCAAGTATGTCTATATGAATATGTATGTAAACAGGCACAGATTGTCAATAAGACAGTCAAATCTTTCAAGAGTTATCTCCACCAAAATCCATACTACTAGTGTGACATTATAAGCACTTCTGTCTCTAGGTGCATATATTTAGATGCACGAATGCATATGTGTGTAGGTGCAAGTATGTCTATATGAATATGTATGTAAATAGGCACAGATTGTCAATAAGACATTCAAATCTTTCAAGAGTTATCTCCACCAAAATCCATACTACTAGTGTGACACTATAAGCACTTCTGTCTCTAGGTGCATATATTTAGATGCACGAATGCATATGTGTGTAGGTGCAAGTATGTCTATATGAATATGTATGTAAATAGGCACAGATTGTCAATAAGACATTCAAATCTTTCAAGAGTTATCTCCACCAAAATATCCATACTACTAGTGTGACACTATAAGCACTTCTGTCTCTAGGTGCATATATTTAGATGCACGAATGCATATGTGTGTAGGTGCAAGTATGTCTATATGAATATGTATGTAAATAGGCACAGATTGTCAATAAGACATTCAAATCTTTCAAGAGTTATCTCCACCAAAATCCATACTACTAGTGTGACACTATAAGCACTTCTGTCTCTAGGTGCATATATTTAGATGCACGAATGCATATGTGTGTAAATGCAAGTATGTCTATATGAATATGTATGTAAATAGGCACAGATTGTCAATAAGACATTCAAATCTTTCAAGAGTTATTTGTTCCTAATACCTGCTGTGCCAATGTGGCGCTATAAGCTCTTCTCATTTTTACGTGCACTGATGCGTATGCATTTTGGTGCACGCATGAGTATGAATGTGTATAGGCGTAATATGTATGTATATACATGGATGTATATGGATATGTGTGTATATTACTCTGAAAAGGATAGCTTAACGAGTTAGGGAGGTCGGCAGTTTTTAATAGATTATGAAATAGAAAGATAATGGTTTTTCGGTGGAGGTGAAACAGTTATTCTTTTTTAAATGTCCATTATAGACTGAGGTCTTCGACGCTAGTACATTGGCCTAGCGGGTAGAGTGTTCGCTAATGGGCCGGGAGACCTGGGTTCCATACCAGGTCGCGTCATACCAAAGACTTTAAAAATGGTACTTGATACATCCTTGCTTAACACTCAGCAATATAAGGTATGTATCGAGGGTAAGTGGAGCAATCCAGGGAAAGGAGTAATGCCCTCCCCTACACCTCGGTGTAATAGCTATTGAAGAGGGAGCCCTCTGGTCCTCCTCGACAACGGTCGCCAACTTTACTTACAGTAAGAGGTCACTAGACAAGAATATAATAATTGAAAGTACTTTAGTTATGGGGAACTGCATGGAAAAATCAGTTTTCTTTTCCGGTAGTCCGGACCGCATATATTAAAGGAAGCACAAAGGAGATAAACTGATAAGTATATATATATATATATATATATATATATATATATATGTTTCGTTTAACTTATTTTCTCATACACCTGCATATGGTTCCGTTTCATGTATTGGCTTTTCAGACGTTCAAAATTCCATAAAGCTAAGTTTTAAATTGTCACATCATTAAATTTTGAATTATCAAATTTGTTTTGAATATGCAAAGGAAATTAATTATTCAAAATTCGATGATCGAAAAGAGATTTTGACTATATTCCACAATTAGTTCACTTACGTTTATAACATTTAGCAATTCATATAAAGACTGGACACAATCAATTTTAGATGAAACCAGTTTTCTGATATATTTGATCCAGTGACATTTGATCTCTAAATTGCCACAACTAATTTTCAATTCTGAAGAGGACCTCTTGGGAAATTGCCGCGCGAAGACGCAGTGAAAATGTCCACCAGTTCCTGACAAGGTTTTCTATATTTGGATGAGTTAGTGCATGGGCGTAGGTTTAAGTTTATTGGTGAGAATTGGGGTTGTAGGGCCTTAATGAAAACACAATTTCTACCGAGGATATTTATTATTTCTTCCGATAACTTCCACCATTGCTCCTACAGCTTCCATTTTTCATCCGTGAACAAAACATTTCGCCAAGAATCATCCAGTAAGTTTTTTTTTAATCCTAACTTGAATTAGTTTCTCTCCGTGATTGTGACTTTGTTTGATAAACGCCAAAAACATTGGCAACTCCCTCCACCCAACAGGTTTCTATCCAAAAGAGTCCACTGAGTCCTGTCAGTGTCCAATAGCGCACATCTCCCCGCTGGCGTAAACGTTCTCCGAAATTAATCGACTACAAGTGGAAGGAATTCCTGCAAGAATTTACGTACATTTGAGATTTACGTCTCTGTTTTATTTGGCGTTTTTCATTGTCGACATGCTAGATGAACACATCACTTCTTCTTCTTCTTCTTCTTCTTCTTCTTCTTCTTCTTCTTCTTCTTCTTCTTCTTCTTCTTCTTCTTCATGTAGTTTATTTATGTCTTTTTGATTCCCTCAATATAAATTCTTTCGCCTGAAAGGTGTGTCGGTGATTTTTGAGTCAATTATTTGTTGGTCTAGACTCACATCCTCATATCTCTGTCTTATGTATCGATCATTTATAATGATTACTTTCCTTTGATATTTTCTTCTACGAAAGAAGAAAATGTCAACTGGACAGATGATTTGTGTAAGCGTTTTCAAAGTCCCTGTCAGTGAGTTCGATCTTCACCGAGTGTATCACATTTGCAGTTCCGTTCCCGAATAAGCTAAGGTTAATAAATATCTCACTTTGAAGTAATATTTAACAAATTTGTTCCTCAGGCAATTATTGTTGCACCGTGTTCGATCGTTAGTAGGTTTTCCTCATAAGAAATCCTGTGCCAGACTAAGCTTTGTAAATACTAATTAAGTAAGCTGGTTAGCTAACTAGTCTCGATACTGTTAATGAGATTGAGCGTCACTGTGTGGCTAATGTATTTTGTCTTGCACTATAAAGAAGCTAAATTAAGGTAATAACTGTTTGACGATTCGCATTGAAACAATTTTAGTATATATATATATATATATATACATGAGCACCTCAGTATATTGGTTATCAAGTTACAATGATAGACCCTTGTGAGTGAGTTCGATCCTCACTGAGTGACTCATACTTCTGGCTTTGTGTCACGACTAAGAAAAACAGTAAATAACTATATATATGCTTTATCCTTCACATTGAACATTTTGTGTTGATACTGCAATCTTTAAATACAGTTATATATGTCTGACTTTTTCAACTCAAAACAAAAGTCAGACATTGAATACTAGCTCATCTTAGGATTGACAACGCGAAACTCTGGGTTGTGGGTTTTTATCCTATTCTATATTTGAAATATATCATAATATTTCTCAGCATGACACACACACCACACACACACACACACACACACACACACACACACATATATATATATATATATATATATATATTCAAAAGGAATAGTTATAATTACTATCAAACATTCATTTTAAAATGTTTACTTTCCCTGGTTGGAGCAACAACAAACTAATATATATATATATATATATATATGTGTGTGTGTGTGCGCGTTTGTGTGTGTGTGTGTGTGTAAGTGTGTTCGCGTGTGTGTGTGTGTGTGTGTACGCGCATGCGCGCGTGTGTGCATGTGTGTTTTTCTGCTTAAAAAATATGACTGAAGAAAAAAATGAAAACCCAGTTGTTGAAAATCTCCATCTAATTGTATAACGTTTCACTTTTACAGCTTCATGATATACAAAAAAATTTTTTCTTTTTTAAAATGAAAATATATTGTTGAAGTAATCCGTTATCTTTTCACTTACAAAATTTCGAAGTTGTACAAGTGAAACGTATTTTATGAATTGATATTTTAAATATCAACGTTTTAATTCTTTCTATTATATTGTTTAAGCACATTTTGGGGTTTGGGTTGGTTTATTCAACGGCATATCAACTCTTTATGGGTTACTTCATGTCGAAATTTAATTCAATAGTCACTGTTTCATTGTAATCATAATTATTTATACGTTTGGTTTGATTTATTTAACAGCATATCAAATCCTTATGGGTTAGTTGATGCTAAAATTTGATTGATTTGAAAATGTTTCATCGTCCTTATAACTATAGGTCTGGTTTATTTGTTTAACGGCATAACAACACCTTATGGGTTATTTCATGCCGATTTTTTTTCATTTGTAAATTTTTTGTAATTATAACAATTAATATGTTTGATATGGTTTATTTGTTTAACGGCATATCAAGTTCTTATAGGTTAGTTAATGCCGGAATTTGATGCATTTGATTGTAAATATAACTATTTATGTTTGGTTCGGTTTGTTTATTTAACGGCACATCAAATACTTATGGGTTATCTGATTGTTGAAATTTAATTGATTTGTAAATGTTTGATTGAAATCACAACAATTCATTGGCTGAATTTGGTTTATTGTTTAACGGTATGACAATGCCTTTATCTTTATACAGTTACATGGTTTCAAGTATTCCTATCTAATATCAATAATTTACACACAATCATACTGCTAGTAGTATTTATTCCCATTTAATAATGGCAATCATTTATTTTCACACAGTTATATGGTTTCAAGTACCGAATACCGTGGGCCATTGGCCTAATGAGTAGTGTTCGTCAATGGTCGGGGAGACCAGGTGGGGTCATACCAAAGACTCAAAAAATGGTACTTGATGCCACCTTGCTTAACACTCAACATTATTAGGTAAAGCTCAAGGGTAAAGTGGTGCAATCTAGGAAATGGAGTAGAGCCCTCCCCGGTGGTGTAGTAGCTATTGAAAAAGGAGCTTTCGGGTCACCCTCAACAAAGGTCACCAACTTCACTTAGTTATATGGTTTAAAGCATTACTATCCAATACCAATAATTTTCAAACGGATCTATTTGACGCACAGATTGGACCAAAACAGGTTCAACCTTCGGGTCAGAGTGGACCTGGGAATAATCACTATGAAGGAATACTCTATTCTCTACGGAGTGCCAGAACTGTAGCCTGGGTACACTCTTTTGGGGGTGGGTGACTGAGATGTCTTATTTTTCTGCAGAGGATGTTGTTAGTTTATTCTAAACTTCACTGACAGGCCATTTGACCACACTGTCGAAGATCATTATCCCAAATATTTAACACACACACACACCTATGTATCGTGGCGCTCGTAGTGTAATGGTTACCGTCGGAAGAAATAGACTCGACGAACCTGGACGAGGCTGTTTGCATTTCACATCGGACTAATAGCTTTGGGAAAAGTATGAATCCAATAATTCTCGCCCCAGCTCTCGGTAAATAATTAGGTAGGCTGACTCTTTAGTCTTGTTATGGTAACCGGTCAAGGCGAAAAGAAACTGAATTTAAACCCGTAAAACCAAATTTAAAATCGATCTTTTGTCGCATCCTGTTAGTGCAGATGTGTTGGGTATATATATATATATATGTGTAGAGGAAAAGAAATCTAGCACTCAACAGTGACTTCTATATAAACCCATACAAAACCTGAAAAACATTCCTCTAACAAACCTACACGAGTGAGTTCGAGTCTCATTGGATGGCCCTTTTTGCATGGCCTTGTGCCACATATCCTCTCTGACGAAAGCAATTAGGTGGAAACATACACGTATGTAAGAACAAAACAACCAATTCTTTAAAAATACATATCTCTCTGTGGACTTATTCATCTTGAAATATTTACTTTTTTCTCTCTTTGAACCTACAACGAAAATTTATATATATATATATATATATATATATATATATATAAACAATCTAAAAATAAAAAGTTTAGGACTAATAACTCACAACTCAATGCTTTATGACTCCAATTACAGAGTGAGAGTTGTCGAAATTCCAATTTATTCTGATGGTTGGAGTCATGAAACTTAGAGTTACGTAAGCATGTATTACCTACCCCTCCGTACGAATAAGATGCGACACAAAGCTAGTTTTTTTTAACTGAGTTAAACAGGTTTAAAATCCTTCTCCTAGACCAGTTGTCATACCCGTGGAGGTGCCCGTGGTGTAGTCGTTATCGTCGTAGGAACTGGACACGGCAACACGAGTTCAAATCCTGGACGAGGCTGATTGCATTTCACATAGCACTAATACCCTTGGGAAAGGTATGAATCCAATTATTCTCCCTCCAGCTATGGGTAAATAGTAGGGCAGACTAGGTTCTTCAGCCTTGGTTAGGCAACTAGTCTAGGAGAAGGAAAACTCTGAATTCAAACCTGTTAAACTCCGCTTAAAAATTGACCTTGTGTCATATCCTGCCCGAGCGGAGGGGTTGGTAAATAGTGTCATACCAAGGTTAAAGATCCCAGTCAGCCCTACTGTTTGTCCATAGCTGGAGGGAGAAGGGGAAGATTCATACCAAGGGTATTAACGCTATATGAAATGTAAACTACCTTGTCTAGGATTTGAACTCGGTTCTCCATGTCCATTTTCAACGACGATAACTATTTCACCACGAGTAGAATTGTGTATGTATGTGTGTATGTATATGTGTGTACGTGTGCGTATGAGTGTAGGGCGCACGGATGTGTGTGTTTTAAGGCATATAGTTGCTTCTACACGTTGTATATTCTTGAGGCTCAGTATCTTTATACTACTTCTAAAATCCACGTGTCAACTTAATATTAGTGCAAGACCTGCGCTTGCGCTCACCTATCGCTTATTATTTCCCAAGGAAGATAACTATTAAATGCTCATTATAGAGTACTTCCTCAATTAACTAATTATTTTACAGATAATTTTGAAATAAATTCTATATATACGATGTGACTTACTGTTTTGTTTAATGATCACTGAAGGCAGGTTTTAAGCCAGGATAAAGATTAAGTTTTATCAAAACAAACACTGGCAAATTTTGTATCAACCTAATCTGATGGATTTGGCGTTGTGGCTAACGTGATGGGCTTACGATGTCGTAGTTAGCAAGTTCGAGCTTAAGTCATACTGTTACATTTAATTTTAGAATATTACCCTAGGGAAAGGAATGTGCTCCTTTATCGTACCTTCCTAGAGTGTGCGCTACTAGCCCGGGAGACCTGGGTTCAATCCCAGGTCGAGTCATACCAAAGACTCAAAAAATGGTACTTGATGCTTCCTTGCTTAACACTCAGCACTATAAGGTACGGATCAAGGGTAAAGTGGGTCAATCCTGGGAAAGGAGTAGAGCCCTTCCCTACACCTAGGTGTAGTAGCTATTGAAAAGGGAGCCTTCGGGTCACCCTCGACTACGGTCGCCAACTTTACTTACTGTTCTTTTACAAGGATGACAGAGGCATTAAATAAAGAACCAAGATTGACATACCATTAAACAAAGAAAAATGGAGGTGCCCGTGGTGTAATGGTTATCGACACGACGACACGAGTTCAAATCCTGGACGAGACTGATTGCATTTCACATAGCACTAATACCCTTGGGAAAGGTATGAATCCAATTATTCTGCCTCCAGCTATGGGAAAATAGTAGGGCAGACTAGGTTCTTCAGCCTTGTTGAGGCAACTAGTCTAGGAGAAGGAAAACTCTGAATTCAAACCTGTTAAACTCCGCTTAAAAATGACCTTGTGTCATATCCTGCCCGAGCGGAGGGGTCGGTAAATAGGATTAAACAAAGAAAAAGAACCAAACAATATCGATGGATTTACTATTTAGAAATAAATACTCTTTCGTTGTTTAAATTTCTGAGACGATGGTGATTTTTATCATTAAGGGTTTTCGGACTATTGTCTTCATCTTTATTGTTATAAACGTTGAGGAAATAACAATAAAGATGAAGAGAATAGTCCGAAAACCCTTAATGATAAATACTCTTTGATTAGATTATTTACTTAAAAAGAGGGTTTTGGCATTAAGTAGCCCACGAAGGTTGATATGCCCTTAAACAGAGAAACCAACCAAACAATCAACTGATGTGATATCTAATTCAAACCTAAAAGTTCGCTTAAGCTCATAGTAATCAATAGAAAATACTTTGATGGCTGAATAATAATGCTATGAATTTCTATAAATAAATAACTTTTTGTCAAAACAATTGCTAGAAACTTTTGCATCAATATAATACATTCTCTCATTGCATATTGTTAGTTTATTGAAAAAGTTATAGTGAATTGTTTTTTTTTTTATATCGAGAGAATCGGAATTTTTTCACTATTCAATCTTTTGTTTGTGAGTTTGGAATGCTTTACAGTTTAAAAAAATGTAAACACCGAATTATTCATCGATTGCTATTTTCTCTTACGGAAGGCCACCAGGGAAATCATTATGGATATAAACGAATTTGTATTTTCGAAATTGAAAGCGTATTTATTTTTTAAAAATCAGAATCAGCTTATTTTATAAAAACTTATTTTTCCAATTGGGTACTAAGGTAATATTTTTGAAGAAAGGCCCAAGGGGACAATAGGAAAGTAGATAAAGAAACAGTAAAAGTAACAGTTAAGATGGAAGAGAGAGAGAGAGAGAGAGAGAGGGGGGGGGAAGTGATAGATTGACAGACATACAGATCGATAGATAAATAATGTATAAAGGTAAGATCAGCGTAAGATAGAGATATGTAGGAATAAGTTTAGTTGGTTGGTTTGTTGGGTTTTATGGCATAATAACCTTTGTAGGTTATTTAATGCCAAATCCATTTTTGTACCAAAAAACAGTTCTATTTCAAACAATTCTGTTAAGCATAAGTACACAGTAAAATTGTCAAAAACATTTATTTCAAGCTATTCAGTTCAATCAAACAGTTCTTATTCAAGAAATTCAGTTTAGTATAACTCTAGTTTTTATTTACACACAGTTAAATGTCAAAGCAGTTCTATTTCGAACAATTCAGTTTAGCCTAATTCAGTTTATCCTTAGGAAAGACAGGAATTCATCTGTTCTCTCCCCAGGTATGGGTAAATAGTCGGAGATACTGGCTTATTTGGTCTTGGTTGGGTAACCAGTCTAGGAGAAGGAAAATTCTAAAATCAAATTCCACTTAAAAATTGCTGTTGTGTCGCATCCTGCTCGTGATGAACGCGTTGGATATATATATATATGTATATATATATATATATATATATATATATATATATATATATATATATATATATATATATTGTTTGGTTCTGACGAGCTTGAATAAGCGAAATAAATTTATTATAGAAATAGAATACTTTTTCTAAATTTCTTGTTTTTTAAACTATATATATATATATATATATATATATATATATATATATATATATAAAGAGAAAGAAGGTGGGAAAATGGAAAGGAAATCGGAAAACGAGCGTAAAAAAGAAAGGGAAAATGAAAGAAAAAAAAGACGAGATTGAGTTTGAAAGAAAAGATGGAAGGAAAGAGAATAGTTAAAAAAACGACAGGAAAAGAAAAAAAAATGAAAAGGAAAAGAAAGAAGAAAATAGAGCAGAAAAAAGTAAGATAAAAAAAATAAACGGAGAAAGAAAAAAGAAACTGAGAAAGAAAGAAAAGATAAAGGAAAAGATAGAAGAGAAGAAGAGGAAAAATGAAGAACAACCAAAAATTTATTGATGATGCTAGAAGTCTTGAGAAAGCAAAGAAACAATAGAAATTGAGGAAATTCTAAATTGTTTACCGTATGATATACTCTATAGTGTGAATATATGTTAAGTGGAGTACTTACTTTTGGACCGCTACAAATTCATGTTTGGCTACATAGTTTCAGTACTATAGAGCTGGATAATGAATAATTCATCATAATATATATTTAAAGGCCTTCACATCCTCAAATCTTACTTTAGTTCTCTATATGATAATCAGGCTAAATCTTGGCCATATGCGCCCTGTCGACTGGGGCTGTAGAATACGCCGACTGCATCTCTGCAGAGTGGTAAGACATCCCCACAACGAGTGTCCTGTATATGACATTAAAAAATCTGACAGTGAGGCTCCAGTAATACTGGAGCTTTGGGGAATGCAGAGTATCCTTTCATTGCCATTCTTCCTAGGTCCACTCTGGCCTGGAATGGTAGCATCTAATAGGGTCCTATCTATGGGTCAAATAGAACAGTGTAACATTTAAACAGTGCAAACAAATGACTTCAGCTAAACTGAATTATTTGAAATAGAACTGTTTGATCATTC
This sequence comes from Sepioteuthis lessoniana, assembly GCA_963585895.1. Lineage (NCBI taxonomy): Eukaryota > Metazoa > Mollusca > Cephalopoda > Myopsida > Loliginidae > Sepioteuthis > Sepioteuthis lessoniana. The sequence continues at coordinate 61,318,058 of OY757939.1, forward strand.
AACTGTGTAAACAAATGACTGATGTTTAATTGAATGGTTAGTGATACATAGCAAAACTTTGAACCATTTAACTTTGTTGATTTTTCAGAAATAGAACTATTTGATCATTTAACTGTGAGTATCTACGTGGTGTCTTCAATAAGTTTCCAGATTTTTTTTTTCTACAGGCATTTAAAATTGTCTAAGACTCTTGACAATTCAGTATGTTATTGCTATACATATTATGAGATGACTGACCAATTTTTTATGATTTCAGCTTCAAATGAACAGCTACAGCAGGAATTGGAATACATTCTACTAAAGCCTGATTATCACAGCTAGTAAATTTCAAAAATGCAATCTGGACGTGAGGAAGAACGATATGCAATAAAATTCCGTTTTAAACTTGTAAAAAATGGCACAGAAACGTATGGAATGCTTCAGACTGCTTTTGGAGCATCTTGCATGAATCGAGCATCAGTTTTTGAGTGGCATAAGAGACTCAAGGAAGGCAGGGAGTCTGTGAGGGATGATAAGAGTTGTGGGATGAGTAAGGAAGTCAATACACCAGAGTTGATTGGCCAAAGAGGTTAGGGTTAGGGTTACTATGTTGAGGTTTTAAGGGAGTTCAGGAAGAAATTTCTAGGGAACAGGCCAGCACTCTTCAAATCGGGTCAGTGGCATTTCCACCAGGACAATGCACCAGTCCACAACTCCATCCTTGTCACAGACTATTTGACCAAGATGGGTATCAAGACAGTTCATCAGCCTCCCTGTAGTCCATACCTTGCTCCCTGTGACTTTTGGCTATTCCCTAAGCTCAGAGTCGGTCGTTATGAGAGAATTGAGGAGATGAAAGAGGCTGTGAGGAAGGTCATTGACACGCTCACACAAGAGGACTTCGATGGGGCCTTCCAGAAGTTGTTGGAACGGTACAACAAGTGCATTGCAGCCGGAGGAGATTACTTTTGAGGGGACTAGAGTTTCATGAGTGTGCTATCAATAAAAGTGCCTATACAAATCAGGCTTTACTAGGGTGCATTCCAATTCCTGTTGTAGCTGTTCATTTGAACCTGAAATCATAGAAATTGGCCAGTCTTCTCATAAGATTTATAGCAATAACATTGTGAATCTTCAAGAGTCTACGACAATTTTAAATGCCCATACGAAAAAAGTCTGGAAACTTATTGTATGCACCTTGTACCAGTCAAATCTTAACTTACCAGTTAAATCGTTTGAAGATGGAAATTTACTAAGCTTTTTTGCTTAGATGTGGCACAAGGCCATATGAAAGGGGCACCCAATGAGACTCGAACTCACTCGTGTAGGTTTGCTAGCCGAGCTTGCTAACCATTACACCACCAGAGGCGCCTTAAAATCGTTTGAAGATGACCTAAAAGTCATAAACACGCTTTGCATATAAGTATATGAAATAATGATAGTAAAAACGCTAAATACCAAATATGAAGTCACAGATTTATTCATTTAAAACTATTAACTTTTCTCTTGTTGGACCAAAACCAATCTTTATATATATATATATATATATATATATATATATATATATATATATATATATATCAAGAACCCACAGGTAGCACAGATTAAGGAGCCGACTTGGTACATCACGGAGGATCTCCTACAAGCACTTGGAATGTATTATTGGACTATATATATATATATATATATATAAACTAGAGAAGGAAATTCATCATCAAACCTCTGCTGACTTGTAGGTATCCTTTGATGCTAAACGTCTAAGAGAAATACTCTGAAATAAAACCTGCAGTTTGCATAGTTAACAATTATCTTATTGTGCTAGTCACTGTGTTAGAGTTATGTAAAAAGCAGAGAGTGGTAATTTACTAAGCTTTTTGCTTAGATGTGGCACAAGGCCATATGAAAGGGGCACCCAATGAGACTCGAACTCACTCGTGTAGGTTTGCTAGTCGAGCTTGCTAGTGGCTTAAATATTCTACAAACGTTTGTCATAACAATTCAGCGATGTCTTACAACCTCATCATTTTACGCCTCATGTATATCTTAAAAAAATTGTGTAAGTTATTCATCAGGATATTTGAGTTGTAATTTTTGTGTTAAAGACGGCTATCATCAGTCAAGATGTGGCTGTCATCTTATATATATAATTTAAATTATTTTTTTTATCTTTAAACCTATTTTCAATAAATCTAGCAGCGTGAAAAAACAAACAAACCAGTAACAAAAAACAAACAAGCAGTTGATACAATTTGAAAATGAAAAAATATTATACAAATTGATATCTGGGAAAAAACTCAATAAGAAAAGAACAGACAAAAAACTTCCGTGTTACTTGAAAATAATCAAAATAGCTCGGCAATGTCAAGCCAAAAGAAAAAAAAAAAAACACCGACCGAATTACCTAAACTAATACGTAAAAGTGCTCAAACACTAAATTGAGGAAAAATAGAATAATTGAAGAGCCCGAAACAATGTGCCTAGGTTTCACCTATCGGATCATCTAGATAATTCTTACTAATTCTTTCTGGTGTCCTCTTTATTACTAAAATGTCGTTTGGGCCAACCCTCTTTAGTTAGAATTATCTTGATGATCTGGCAGTTGAAAGCTGGATCTTTAGGTATATATATATATATATATATATATATATATATATATATATATATATATACAAGGCTCATAAAATAAGTTTCCAGACTTTTTTCGTATGGGCACTTTGATTGATAGTATACATATGAAACTTTAGTCCCCTTCGAAGTAATCTCCTCCCGCTGCAATGCACTTGTTGTACCGTTCCAACAACTTCTGGAAGGCCCCATCGAAATCCTCTTTTCTGAGCATGTCAATGACCTTCCTCACAGCCTCTTTCATCTCCTCAATTGTCTCATAACGACCGACTCTGAGCTTAGGGAATAACCAAAAGTCACAGGGAGCAAGGTCTGGACTACAGGGAGGCTGAGGAACTGTCTTGATACCTATCTTGGTCAAATAGTCTGTGACAAGGATGAAGTTGTGGACTGGTGTATTGTCCTGGAGGAAATGCCACTGACCCGATTTGAAGAGTGCTGGCCTGTTCCCCAAGAATCTCTTCCTGAACTCCCTTAAAACCTCAACATAGTATTCCTTGTTGACTGTCTGTCCAGTGGGAACCCAGTGCATGTAGATCATGCCAGTGTTGTCGATAAGAAAGGATCATCAAAGGTTTGTGGGTGGATTTGCTCTGTCTGGCCTTCTTGGGTCTGGGAGAGACAGCATGCTTCCACTGGGAACTCTGTCTCTTGGTCTTTGGGTCATAGCAGTAGATCCAGCTTTCATCGCAAGTCACCAGAGCATCAAGAACTGCGTGATCTGAATTGATCAGCTCGATCATCTCCCTGCTGCCATGACAACATTTTTCTTTCTGATCTTCTCTGAGCACCCTTGGGACAAACTTGGCGCAAATCTTCTGCATATTCAGTTCCTCGCGAATAATTGTGTGTACAGTTCCTACATTGACATCAAACTGTGCACGTATTGTCTCTATAGACACACGACGGTCCTTATCTATGAAATTCTTTATTTGGCCAATCAACTCTGGTGTTCTGACTTCCTTACTCCTCCCACACCTCCCATCATCCCGCACAGACTCCCTGTCTCTTATGCCACTCAAAACTGATGCTCGATTCATGCAAGATGCTCCAAAAGCAGTCTGAAGCATTCCATACGTTTCTGTGCCATTTTTTACAAGTTTAAAACAGAATTTTATTGCATATCGTTCTTGTAAAGTGTCCTCACGTCCAGATTGCATTTTTGAAATTCACCAGCTGTGACAATCAGGCGTTAGTAGGGTGTATTCCAATTGCTGGTGTATCTGTTCATTTGAAACTGAAATCATAAAAATTAGTCATCTCATAAGATGTATAGCAATAACATATAGAATTTTCAAGAGTCTACGACAATTTTAAATGCCCGTACAAAAAAGTCTGGAAACTTATTGAAGGCACCTCGTATATATATATATATATATATATATATATATATATATATATATATATATATATCTGGTTGGCTGGTTGTGTTTTATGTCATATCAACACTTGTAGGCTGCCTTATAACAAATCATGCTCATCCATATATATTTTGTGATCGAAAAGTTTTTAGGTAACTATTCCTGCACGAAACAGCTCATTTGCCAGCTCACAACCAAAGGGTTTCTCTGAGATTTTGAGATATCAAATTTCGGTCAAAAGACCAGATAGTAAAAAAAAAAAAAAAGAAAAAAAAAAGAAGTAAACCTGTAGAATAGTGGACTTTGCTGTTCAGGTGGACCACAGAATGAAAATCCGAAAAGAGAGACGAGTATTCAGACCTTGCTGGAGTACTAAAAAGCTATGGAACATAAAGGTGACATCGATACCAATTGTAATTGATACTCTCGGAACGATCCCCAAGGTTTTGGTAAAAGTGCTGGATGAGTTGGAAATCGGAGGACGGACAGAGACCACCAAAACTACTGCATTGTTAAGATCGACGAGAATACCGAGAAGAGTCCTAGACACTCGGGGAGATTTGCTGTCATTCAGACTCCAGTGAAGGATCCTCAACTAACACATGAGTGATAAAAACTCGCAAGGAATAAGAATAATAGTAATAATAATGATATACTTTGCCGTCTCGGGAGATCACAGAGTGAAAATCAAAGAAAACGAGAAAAACGACAAGTACGTAGACCTAGCTTGAGAGCTTAAAAGCTATGAAGGTGACAGTGATACCAATTGTAACTGGTGCACTTGGAACGATCTCTAAAGGCTTGGTAAGCGGGATGGAAGTGTGGGAAATCCGAGGACGAGCCGAGGCCATCCAAACTATAGAATTACTGAGGTCAACCAGAACACTGAGAAGAGCCTGAGAGATTTGAGGAAACTTGCAGTAACTCAGACCCCAGTGAAATACCATCAGTTGATGCTGGTGAGAAAAACTCGCAAGCTGTTATATAATAATAATAATAATAATAATGAGACTCATAAAGTTCCCCGTGATTTTGCGATACAAACAGATCCCCTAATTCCAACCAGAAGACCACACCTAGTAATAATTAAACAAACAAACAAACAAACAAAAAAGAGAATTTGCCGTTTCGTGGATTTTGCTGGCCGACCACAGAATGAAGATAAAATAAAGCGAAAATATAGAAAAATATTCGGATCTTGGCAAAGAACTAAAAAACTATGAAACATGAGAGTGACAGTTATACCAATTGTAATTGGCGCACTTGGAATGGTTCGCAAAGAATTAGAAAGCGGACTGGAAAAATTGGAAAGCAGGAAAAATTGAGATCATCCAAGTTACAACATTTTTGAGAATAGCTAAATTACTGAGACAAGTCCTGGAGACCGGAGGAGACTTGTTGCCACGCAGACTCCAGCGAAAGACTATCAGTAAAAGCTGGTGGGAAAAAACTCGCAAAGTTTAGAATAATAATTATAATAATAATAGACAAGTCACATCAAAATAGCATATGCAAGTTATGAGGTGATAGGGATGAAAGAGTCAATCACATAAAAAGCGAGTGCGGTAAATTAGCGCAAAAAGAGTATAAGACTAGATACGACAGAGTGGAGTAGGTGATCCACAGGGAATTGTGCAAGACGTTTAAGTTTGACCATACGAACATGGTATATGCACAACCCAGAAAAATGAGATGCACAAACTTCTCTGGGGTTTTGAGATACAAACGGATCACCTAATCTCGAGCAGACAACCAGACCTAGTGATAGTCAACAAAAAAAAAAAAAGAAAAAAAAAAAGAAAAAAAGAATAGATTTTTGGCGTTTCGGCAGATCACACGGTAAAACTGAAAGAAAGCGAAAAGAAAGATAAGTAACGAGACCTTGCTAGAGAACTGAAAAACTATGGAACATAAAGATGACAATGATACCAATTGTAATTGGTGCGCTCGGTACAGTCACCAAAATATTAATAAAGGGTCTGGAGGACTTGAAAATAGGAGGACGAGAGGAGACCACCCAAACGATGGCATTATTATGATCGGCCAGAATACTGAGAAGAGTCCTGGACACTTGAAGAGACTTGCTGTCACTCAAGCTCCTGTGAGAAACTATCAGCAAACGTTGGTGTAAAAAACTCTCAAAGGAGTAAAATAAAATTATAATTATTGATATTATTGATGTTGTTTTTTTTGGTCTTGAATCTTCATTCTCATCTTGGGGGAATTGCAGAGATGTTACACATAGTGATACTTTATTTTCAGGGATTACTGATGCGAATCTTAATTTTATTCGGATATAATCGTACATCTTTATCTTATTTTGACTCTTTGATCCGTGACTGGGAGCAAAACATCGGTACAAACTTCTTCATGCCGACCACATAAAATGTCAAAGAATTTCGTGGAAGATGACAACGAAAAACAAACGAACGACTTGGATGCAGAACGCATATCGAAATTGTTTCGTTTTGCTTTTCCCCGGACCATTCTCTCTGTAAAGCATTCACTAAGGAAAGGTCAACATTGTTTTTCGTTACGAAAAAGAGAATCCTTTCTTCTACAATCCAGTCACCTGAATAGCGATTTTTATTGGAATTAGATGTGGTAGAGTATTCAATATTATTTTGCTCACAGTGAATTTTTCATACCAGTTTCAACCACTTGTTTTTCTTGGAAGTCTGACTGATAACAAGTCTCCTCGAGTCTCCCGGATTATTCTAAGTCTTCTAGCCAATCTTAAGAGTGCTGTGGTCGGTGGTTTCGATTCTTTCTCTGATCTCCACTTCACATAATCTATTTTCCAGGTTCTTGGGGATTGTTCTTATTCTGCGTGATAGCAAATCTCCTCGAGTCTCCAGGACTCTTCTAAGTATTCTAGCCAATCTTAACTTTGTTGTGGTCTGGATGGTCTCGATTCTTCCTCTGATCTCCAATTCTCCCAGGCGTTTGGGGAACGTTCTTAAGGAAAAGTCATGAAACAGTTCATACCCTGTCACTTCGCTAGTCATCTAATTTCGACCTAGTTTTATCCCTTGCAGGGTTAGGTGATGAAACAAATAGAAGGGTAACCATCAAGTCTCGATTTGCCAGGCCATAGAAGCAAGAGTACATGTTATTTATTATTCGTTACCAACTGCGGAGATAGACAAGAATATATCTCTTTTCTGTATCAACTCAAATGCACAATAAGTGGCTTACATATGTTTCTTTTCTCACCGATCGGGATTAGTACGGGTGACTGAAGTATTTCCATTGTGCAATAAGTTTCGATCATAACGAAAACACAAAACGATTAGAGAGGTTCTTAAACTCGTCAATCAACGACGATAGAGGCGGTTGGAGCATTTTACAACGAGATAGAATACCAATGTCTTTCTAACATTAGAGACATGACACAGATTACTTTATGAGGGTTAACTCTTTAGAAAAAAAATAATAAAGATGAACTCAAGTACTTTCTTTGAAATGAAAAAAAAATTACAACACGTCTCCGAACGGTTCCAGCCTCGTTGTCAATTCTTTCGATAATTTTCTGGCTGAAAAAAGTTTGCTGAGAATGTTTCAAGTGAAATAATACAGTTCTAATTTTAAATACAATTATTGCTAGTGAGTTATGTATCTACCCAGCACCTCCGTCTCGGTAATGATGTGACACAAGGTCAATTTTTAAGCGGAGTACTGATGGCTTGAATTCAGAGTTTCCATTCTCCCTGACTGGTTGCCTAAACAAAGCTAAAGAACCAAGTCTGCCCAACTATTTACACATAGCTCGGAGGTGCCCGTGGTGTAATGGTTATCGTCGTAGGAAATGGACACGGCGACACGAGTTCAAATCCTGGACGAGACTGATAGCATTTCACATTGCACTAATACCCTTGGGAAAGGTATGAATCCAAATATTCTCCTTCCAGCTATGGGTTAACAGCAAGACAGACTAGGTTCTTCAGCCTTGGTGAGGCAACTAGTCTAGGAGAAGGAAAACTCTGAATTCCAACCTGTTAAACTCCGCTTAAAAATTGACCTTGTGTCATATCCTGCCCGAGCGGAGGGGTTGGTAAATATGATTTACTCATAGCTCGGTGCGGGCGGAGAAGAGATGGATTCATGATTTTTCCGTGGTCATTAGCGCAAAGTGAAATGCAAATAGCTTCAACCAGGATTTGAACTCATGTTCCTGATTCTTTTTTCTACGATAGAAAGCTTTCCATTAAGTACACTTTTCCCAAAGCATGAAAGTTTGATGTTTTATAGAATGCGTTTTGGGCAAAGTATGAAATAAATATATTTCCTTCTGACGGCATATACTTTATTCTGATTTATTTTAGAATGCCTTGATATTCTGAAGTGTGTCAAATACTTTTGGACAAAGTATGAAATAAACTTATTTTTCAAATCGTAGAAGGAAGTTACTTACCAAGTAAAAGAAATTCACCAAAAAGTGAGCGGATAGAAAACGCTCTTTTAGCCATTCTTATTTCCACCGAGCAGTTTTAACTCCATGCTTGTTTTGGGGTCATCAGGAGAGAATGTGCACCGTTTCGGGGCCTTCCTCTCTTTATACTTTACTTTGGATTTTAATAGAATGCTATGAAATGTCACGGTATTCTATATTTTTTTAAATGTTCTATAAAGTGTCTTGGTATTCTATAGAATCTCTTGGTGTTCTATATAATGTCATAGTATTCTATGAAATCATTCTATATAAGGTCTAGGTATTCTATAATTTTTTTTTGTGTTCTATAAACTTTTTTTGTTTTCTATATAATGTCTCGGTATTGTATCAAATTTTTAGAGGTTCTATATAATGTATATCATTTTTGGCAAAGTATGTCATACGGTTATTTCTTTCAGACATTATACACTTTATCAAGAAGTCTAATACACTGAGTTGCTATTCAATAGAATTCCTGAGTATTCTATAAAATGTCTGGCATTTTTGGCTAAGTATCAAATAACCATCTTTTCTGACTTCATATACGTTATTTAGGATTGTTATTGGATATCTAAGTATTCTGAAGAATTTTTAAGATTTTCGGCAAAGTATAAAATAAACCTATTTCATTTTCACATTGTACACTTATAAGATTTTAATAAAACACATCAGAATATCTAGACATTCTATAACAATTCAAAATAAAGTATAGGAAGTTAGAAGGAAATAATTTTACTTTATACTTTGCCCAAAATATTAGCAATTCAATTGAATATCTCACTTTCATACATTGTCAATAACAATTGTATTAACGATTGGAAATGTATTACTTCTTATGAAATAATTTTGAAAACTTTTTCAAACACAAAATGAAAAAAAGTTTATTTAAGATTGTTATACGATGTTTAGGGATTTTGAAAAATATCTTGCCTATTTGGCAAAGTATGAAAGACGTCTATTTCCTTCTGACCTTGTATAGTTTACCAAGGATTTTAATAGAATAATTTTGTGTTCTGTGGAATGCATATGTGCTTCATAAAATATGTAGGAGTTCTATATAATGTTTAGCTTTGGCAAAGTATAAAATAAAATTACTTAATTTTGTCTGTATACCCGAAGCAGTATTAGATCAAATATGTGGCTAAGTGCTCATCTGATACCTAGAGAGACAGTGTAGATATTAGTTTAAGATCGATCGATCGATCGATAGAGAGAGACAGAGAGAGAGAGACAGAGAGACAGAGAGAGCATGGTATTGAATTGTTACATGTTTTCTAAAAATTTGATATTTGTTCTGAAAAAAAAAACTTCAGTAGTCTTTATTGAGAAAGAAACTTAAATAGCGTGCGTTAATATTTAATATAATCTCGCACGTCGTCGGAATTCCGAAAATATGAAGAATAATGTTTTTTGGACTTCCCTGTATCTTTTATGAGTATGTATATGTATGTTCATGTATGTACATATATTTATGAGTGAGTCTGCGCGCGTACGAATTAATTCACACATGCGCACATAGCTTTGATGCGGGCATACTTATATTTAAAGATACCATATGAAGTACAACTGTTCAAATTGTCATATCATCCAAAGATATGTCAGTCCTCTCAGAAAACAAAGAAATGAAAAATAAAATAGAATAAAATAAAATAAAATAAATAAATAAAAATCTTTGGGGCGCCTTGTCATCTCGAATAGCATTCTATTGCACAAGAAAGATAAAGGATCTTAACATTAAATTTAAATACTCGAGTTATAGATTCCTTGTCGTGTTAAAAAAAGACAGAAAAAGAAGATATAAACAATGAAATGGCGGTTATTAATTTTTTTCTGGGCGAGTAACGAAAGAAGAGTGACGGTAAGGAAAACTTATAAACTATTTGTTTCCGTCATAAAAGCATCTTTTTAAAGTATAAATTATTAGCTCAGCACAGATGACCAATAATCTGAATAGAATATATATATATATATATATATATATATATATATATATATATATATATATATATATATATATATATATATATATATATATATATTTTAAAGTTGAAATTCGAGTTTTAAACGTTGATACGGGATAAATTTACACTATCGCACTTCGTTAGCAAATTATTCCACGTTTTGCATCAACCTACACTGTTGCGTAAGTGCGTTGAAGTAGAAGTCATGCAAACTAAAGAATCGATATTTATCGAATCAATATTGAATTTTAAAACCAACTCGAAAAAAATAATCTTTATCTGTTTAATTCATAAGTTATTCATTTTTGCAGATTTTTCATTTTAAAATCAGCCGTGCGCATTTGATTAGCGGAAAGAGAAACTTTGCTATGTTTGATGGTGTGATATCGTAAGCCTACAGCAAGACATGCGTTATTGGAGGGGGTGCCACTTGTGATGGAAATTTACTAAGCTTTTTGCTTAGATGTGGCACAAGGTCATATGAAAGGGGCACCTAATGAGAGGGGCGTCACTTGTGATGTATGAATTTACAAAACTCCTCCACCGCAGGTAGGATGTCACACAACGTCATTTTCTAGCCGAGAAAAGCTGGTTTGAATTCAGAGTTTTCTTTCTCCTACACTGGTTGCCAAACTATCGAGACAGAGTTCATAGTTGTTTTTATAGGCATTGACTAGTCTAGACAAAGTTTAGACGTTTATATTTTGTGTAGAAATCTATATTCTATTTGGATATTTGGACAACAGTCTTAATGTCTTGATACAATCATTTTATTACACAAGTTACTTAGCTGTGTGTAAGTATTCATCGGGGAGAACAGATATCCTTCCCAAAGGGATTAGCGTGAAGTGAGATACAAAAAGTCTCATCCAGGATTTGAATTCGGTTGCCAATTCCATTTTCAACGACGATAACCGTTACGCATGCTTCCCTCATTTGTGATGTACTTTTTAGTTTACTAGATTAGCTGACTCCTTTTAGAGAGTTCACTGATTGCACCATAATTTTAGCCTTGTACCAAACTTTGTAAAACTTAGTTAATGACAAAAAAACAAACAAACTATACGTGTTTCTAGTTTAGTTGTCATTAGTAAGACCTTTGAGATGGTTGGCAAGTATTAATGGAAGTTTCTGATCAAGATATGACCTTGTAGCTTTCTGCTTACCTTAAGGCTACTGAATTTTTGGTCTGCTTGGAATTTCACTCGGGCGGTGATGATCAGCAATGGGATTCTGAATACTTTGGGTGTGATCTGTATTCGTCATCCCATAATTTGATTTACATTCTTCTATTAGAATAATGACAACATATAACGTCCAACCGGAAGGCTGGAAAAAACAATAATGATGATAATAACTGCCTGAATGATTAATTGAAATTCGAATGAGGAAAACTAGAGAAGGCACCAGCTGAAGGGTTGTAGTTAACGTCTTATATCCAAGATGTGTAGATGTTAAATACGACCCACAATCAGGCAATTAGGCTGAAAACCAAACTCTGCATCTTTTGGAAATGGAGTCGGCAATTCGAGTTAAGTTCTGTACGAGGCTGTTTAAGTTTCACTTTGTATTATGGATCTTGGGAAAGGTATAAATTCATTTGTTCTTCCAGCCCCAGGTTTGGGTAAATAGTAGGTCAGACTTAATTCTTTTGCCTTGGTTCGGCAACCAGTCAAAGAGAATGAAAACTCTGAATAAAAATTAGATTTACTCTGCTTAAAAATGATCTAATCTGTGAGACCTTTCAGATGGTTGGCAAGTATTATGAAAGTTCCTGATCAAGATATGAACAAGTATATCACTGCTTACCTTAAGGCCACTGAATTTTTGGTCTGCTGAGAATTTTACTCGGGCGGTGACGATCAGCAATGGGAACCTGAATACACTAGGTGTGATCCGTATTACATTCTTTTATCAGAAGATCACGTTGCTCACATCAGTGTACCTTATGAATACGCAATCCTTGCTGGCTTTGCCCTGTCGGCTAGGGCTACTGAATACACCGACTGCTTCTCTGCAGAGGGGTAAGCTCTCTCCCCCCGATGCGTATCCTGGATATGACACTAAGTAATTTGATGGTGAGGTTCCAGTAATGCTGGAACTTTGGGGAATGAGGAGTGCCCTTTCATTACCATCGCTCCCAGGTCCACTCTGGCCTGGAGTGGTAGCATCTGATAGGGTCCTATCTATGGGTCAAATAAAACTAAAGTGCGTACTTTTGCTAAATTGAGTTATTTGAAATAGAACGGTTTTTGACACTAAAACTGCTTACTCAGGCTAAACTATACTGTTTGAAATAGAACTGTTTTTAAATAGAACTAAACTGTGTACTTATGCTAAACTGAATTGTTTGAAATAGAACTGTTTTAAATAGAACTAAACTGTGTACTTATGCTAAACTGAATTGTTTGAAATAGAACTGTTTTAAATAGAACTAAACTGTGTACTTATGCTAAACTGAATTGTTTGAAATAGAACTGTTTTAGACATTGAAACTGTTCTTATGCTAAAATTAATTGTTTGAAATTTAACTCGGCGTTAAATGACCCGCAAAGGGTTGATACTCCGTAAAACAAAACAATCTACCAATCAACCTTGCAGGCTGTTGAAATGTCTACCACAATATCACCTTGTGGCCGAGTTCAGCTCCAGATTGTTAATCATTAAGTCTGTCAGCATGTTCTCCTCCGCTACGGTCACCCTGAGGGCATTTTCCTTCGTTTGTGCCAATCATATAATACAATAATAATAGTTTCATTGGAGATAAATTCTTTTTATTAAATCGCAAGATTATTTTATAAAAATCTGGATGTCAATGTCTAAAAAACTGGGTATGGCAATAAACTATCCAGCGTTGAAGCTTCAGTTTGTTGTCATCACTCCCATGTCCACTTTGACCCGGAGTGACAGTACCTGTTAGGGTCACATCTTGTGAATCAAAAAGATCTGTTGAAGATAATGTTTTAAATCATTTTGAAATTTATTAATTCATTGGCCTGTAAAACCCTGATATTGCGAGTAAGTATGAGGTTAATTATGTAGCGATGATTAAATAACGTCTGTTTTCTTTTGAAGTCAAATGTCATTTTCTCTTTCATTTCGTTCTCTTTCATTCACTTTTGCCCAGGAAAACATAACGCTACAAAATGATATAATCTGCTGACTAGTGGAATCTTCGAGAGAGTTGACAAGTCTTGGTTAGCAAGACCGGTTTAAAATGATTGTAAACTATGTTTTTTAATGGCATATCATATTTACCAACCCCTCCGCTCGGGCAGGATATGACACAAGGTCAATTTTTAAGCAGAGTTTAACAGGTTTGAATTCAGAGTTTTCCTTCTCCTAGACTAGTTGCCTGACCAAGGCTGAAGAACCTAGTCTGTCCTACTATTTACCCATAGCTGGAGGGAGAATAATTGGATTCATACCTTTTTAATGGCATATCAACCCCCGTGGGTTATTCAATGCGAAAGCTATCCTTGTAAAAAAGGACAGTTGTGTTACTATTTAAACTATAGTTGGAGGATAAGGGGGTTCATACTTTATCCAAAAGTATTTGTCCGAAAGTGAACCTGACAAGGCAAATGAAGTTCAATATCGCTTTCTTCGAGGACGCAGGCCAACACTGTAACCCTAACCCTGCCGGGACGCTTAGCATTATGAATTAAACATGAATGGATGATAAATTATTAACATTAGAAAAGAACAATTAATTAAAACTAACAGTTACAAAATTATTATTTATAAATAGGAAGTTACTTGAAACTATGTACGTGGTGCCTTCAATAAGTTTCCAGACTTTTTTTGTACAGGCATTTTAAATTGACGTAGACTCTTGAAAAAACAGTATGTTATTGCTATACATCTTATGAGATGACTGACCAATTTTTACGATTTCAGGTTTAAATGAACAGCTACAGCAGCAATTGGAATACAACCTACTAAAGCCTGATTGTCACAGCTGGTAAATTTCAAAAATGCAATCTGGACGTGAGGACACTTTACAAGAACGATATGCAATAAAATTGTGTTTTAAACTTGGAAAAAATGATGCCACAGAAACGTATGGAATGCTTCAGACTGCTTTTCGACCATGAATTCTTACATGAATCGAGCATCAGTTTTTGAGTAGCACAAGAGACTCAAGGAAGGCAGGGAGTCTGTGAGGGATGATTAGAGGTGTGCGAGGAGTAAGGAAGTCAATACACCAGAGTTGATTGGCCAAACGGTTAGGGTTAGGGTTACTATGTTGAGGTTTTAAGGGAGATCAGGAAGAGATTCCGACGGAAGAAGCCAGCACTCTTCAAATCGGGTCAGTGGCATTTCCACCAGGACAATACACCAGTCCACAACTCTATCCTTGTCACAGACTATTTGACCGAGATGGGCATCAAGACAGTTCCTCAGCCTCCCTATAGTCCAGACCTTGCTCCCTGTGACTTTTGGTTATTCCCTAAGCTCAGAGGTTGTCGTCGTTATGAGAGAATTGAGGAGATGAAAGAGGCTGTGAGGAAGGTCATTGACACACTCACACAAGAGGATTTCGATGGGGCCTTCCAGAAGTTGTTGGAACGGTACAACAAGTGCATTGTAGCCGGAGATTAGTTCGAAGGGGACTAGAGTTTCATGAGTGTACTATCAATAAAAGTGCCCATATGAAAAAAGTCTGGAAACTTATTATGATCCTCGTAAATGTGCAAATCATTTCTAGAAAGAATTATAACAGGAAGCTATAATTGCTTGCCAATTAGAACTAAATAGGAATAGTTCTGTAACAGTCCTTGACCCACACACAAATTTTTCCTATCTTCCCGCCAAAAACGTAATCAGAGAAGACAGACCAAAATCCCAAGATGAAACAGCAGTAGCATCGACATCTTTGACGACGCACATAAAAGTTATGACAGTAACTTGGCCTTATCCTCTAAAGAATATACGGGATTGATCAGCAAGTAAGCACTTCAAATAATATGTGTTTACAATCACAATGTACATGTTCATAGTTATTTATGGTACATATCGTATTTTTTGGCGTATGACTCGGTGTTGAAAGTATTTCTGTTGTTACCATGGTAGGGGGTAAGCCTACCCTTAATCTTTACCCGTCCTAACAAAGTCCAGTGTACCACAGGTTTAAGGTTCACATTTTATACTGGGCGCATCATACGGACAGCAATTTGGGGGGGTATTTTTTAAGGTTAAAAAGTTATCTTATACACAGACATTTACTGTGATTAGTTTCACTGAAGACAGATCGAACATGCCTCTTTAATTGGTTGGTGGGTTGGTGTTTTATGGCATATCAACCCTTGTGGGTTATTAAATACAAAATTCTGTTTACACACACACACACACACACACACACACACACACACACACACACACACACACACACATATATATATATATATATATATATAAAAAGAAAAAGATAATTCAGAAGACAAAGGAGGAAATATTTGTGCATTCTTTACTTCTTTTTTCTCATACCAAACTAATTCATATTTATATAATATTTCGATTAAAAAAACCTGGACAGACAACCAAGATTAAAATTTCCATAGGTCTACTTATTTTGTATTAACCCCTAAATCACAAAGTCCAGTCGGCTTAGATTTAGAATGCATCAACTGCATCTCTGAAGAGGGGTAAGGCCCCCTTAACGAATGTCCTGCATATAACGCTGAACAATCTGATTAGGGAATGCAGAGGGTACTATAGCCAGATATGGCTACGTGAAACGTACATGGAATGTCCATAACATATATACCTAGAACATAGTAATCTCGAAACACGAAAAACACATGACTTTTTAGTTCAAGTACGAAACTTTTTATTACCTTTGAGTTAAAAGGTTCTTCGACATAAGGAGAGAGATGCACATTATTTCTATTCTGACTTTTTTTTATCTGCCCCTCCCAACACGTGTGCACCCGTCGCAAGGGCCACTGTCCTGGCTTCGGCGAGCAAGCGAAAGCCAACCGTCTTCTCCCGAGGCAGAACTCAACACAACTCGTCCACGGTCAAGGTTATATTCTGATACTCCTCGACTGGATGCACCAGTTATTTACACAGGTGCATTTCCTATTTTGACAGATCGGCCGGGTCGGAGGTCAATATACAACAGGAGTACCTCTTCATTGCCATCGTTTCCGGATCCTCTCTCACCCGGAGTGGGAGTACCTGATAGGGTCCTTTCTATGGGTCAAATAGAACTGTTTAAAATTTAAACTGAGTGCAAACAAATGACTGCTGCTAAATTGAATTGCTTGAAATAGAAATGTTTGGTCATTTAACTGTGTGTAAATAAATAACTGATGTTTAATTGAATTGTTAGTGATACATAACATTCAACTTTGTTGACTTATGCTAAATTGAATTGTCAGAAATAGAACTGTTTGATTATTTTACTATGAGTATCTAAAAAAATGTGTTTACAAATAATATATTTAATATACATGTAAAAACAGGATTTTGCATTAAATAACCAACAATAGTTGATGTGCCATAAAACTTAACCACACCAAACATAAACAACTGGATGTACAGACGCCAAATATGTCCCTCTAAAATAATAATTACCATATTTACCAAACCCCTCCGCTAGGGCAGGATATGACACAAGGTCAATTTTTTAAGCGGAGTTTAACAGGTTTGAATTCAGAGTTTTCCTTCTCCTAGACTAGTTGCCTCACCAAGGCTGAAGAACCTAGTCTGTCCTACTATTTACCCATAGCTGGAGGGAGAATAATTGGATTCATACCTTTCCCAAGGGTATTAGTGCTATGTGAAATTCAATCAGTCCAGGATTTGAACTCGTGTCGCCGTGTCCAATTCCTGCGACGATAACCATTTCCCCACTGGCACCTCTAAAATAATAATTACGCGTTCTAATAATACCGATGAATGATAATATCTTACATTAATTGCGTTCTGGGTATGAATCTAATCTATAACCGGTGGTGAGGCTACAGTTCTGAGGCACTGGGGAGTGTGCAGTACTCCTTCATTGTGATTACTCCCTGGTCCACTTTGGCCGTAGGAGTAGAATCTGTTAGGCTCCTACATCAAATATATATGTTTGAAAACCATTTGTGTCAGATCGATATTGTTGGTGTCATATAACTGTGTGCAAATTATCTTTATTAATAGTTGCTTACGTAATATTGGCTTACTAAGGATAATTATTAGTTACTTGAAATCATTCTACAGCTTTCAAAGAAATCGTTGTTATTAGATAAGAATAATTATTTTAAACCATATGTGTATATGTTATTAGCATTAGATAAGAATACTTGAAATCAAATAATTGTGTATGAATTATAGGCATTTAATAGGAATAATTGAAATAATGATTGTGCATAAATTAATAGTATGTTTTTGTCGCTGCCTCCCACCAGACAGGACTTGACACAAGGTCAAAAGCCCGAAGGCCGATTAAGCATAAATTAATAGTATTAAGCAGGAATACTTGAAACCATATAATTGTGTTTAAATGATTAGTATTATATAGGAATACTTCAAATTGTATTCTTGGGTATAGATTATTAGCATTAAATAGGAACTGTTGAAAGCATATGATTGTGTATAAATTATTAGCGTTTGATAGGAATACTTGAAAGCATATAATTGTGTATGAATTATTAGTATTAGACAGGAATACTTGAAGCCATATAATTTGTAAACAAATGATTATAGGCAAATAAATAAGTTAAATAAAGGTGCAATAAAAATATTGTTACGATTTCGAACATTCGCAAAATAATAACAATTTTGACATTAAATAATCGACAAAGGATTGATATGTGGTTAAGGAAATACATCGAACGTAAATTGACAAAAAAAAAAAAAAAAAAATTAAAGTAGCCGGATACTTTACTTCCTTGTCTACTGTTAAAATTTATTGCGGTACTGATTCTAGACAGAATACAAAAATGTTCCTTTTTATACTGCTTCAAGGTTGACGTTGAGTCTTTTCAGTGTAAGATAGTCCCCTGATATTAGGTAGTTGACCGGAAGTGGCACTTTGATAGTAGGTAAGCATTCAGATTTAGTAGTGATTCTATGTAATGCCTGAGGAGCGCCATTCTGATCCTTGGTAAAAGGCACAGATACTATACTGATCTTAGGTAGAAGTTTCGGAGAGCGACACTTCGATGCAAAGCAAAGCGCTCTAATAATTTAGTGGTGTGGCGCTCTCGACCGGCTGTGGTTGCGTGCTGCACGATTCGTTCGGGTGTGTTCCACCACTGGATACAACATCTCTGGCCTCAGGGGGCCATCCCGACAGGCTTTAACCCTCTTCGGAGGGGTTGGGTTTATCGCCCGTCGCCTGAGGCACCCCCAAAAGGGGGAATGCCGACGGGCCCGAGGCATTTTTGGAACTACCTGACTCATGTGGGCTCCGGCCCTGCGACAGGACCCACCTTAAAAAGGCCTTGTGCCACATTCTTACGCTAGTGGGGCGTAGGATAAATACAATACAATACAATACGGCACCGATCTTTGGCAAAGGGCAAGGAAGTGATATTTCGATTTTTGGCAGAGAAGACAGGAATTCTGATCCGAAGTTGAAGTGTTGATCTGTACGAAAATAATTCTTGTGTTTTTGACAGGTTGTAAATTAGAAATCTTATGATAAAATGAAATAAAAAGAAACGGTAATCTTCAAATAGATGTTCTATTCAGGTTTTAACTACAGTTTACATAATTTCATAAAAAAAATAAACATAATTTTTCTCACTTCTGAGCATCGCTCTCATAAGCTCATTAGAGAGAGAGAGAGAGAGAGAGAGAGAGAGAGAGAGAGAGTTTTTAACGTTAAATAATTAAAAATTCTTATCACTCGATCAGAAATTTTTCAACTGTTGTACGGTGGATTGTAAAGAATTCTTTTGTTTTAAAAATTTTACTCATAGTTTTTAGATGTAAAAATAGATAAAAAAAGAAGGGAAGCTTGTTACATTTAATGCATCTATAAATATTTATGAGAAGCAAGATGATTCGATGTTGCTCTGGATAAACTTTTTTTTTGGTGGGGATTAACTCAGATAGATAATATCAGATCATTCTGCTTATCCAGTGATTAAAGAAATAAATCAAAGAATACATCATCATCAAGTTGCGCTGTTAGCACGGATTTCCATGACTCACTCTCTCCATCCATCCCTATCATTCATCACTCCCTGTAGGTCTTCCAGGTTACATCCTGTGTCTGCGCAGACCTACTGTAGGTAAGTTCTTGTTGTTCGCCCAACACTGACACGTCTATGCGAAGGGGTCCATAGGAGAGCGTCATTTATGAGTTCGTCCGTGCTTAGCTGTGTCCCGCATGTCTTGTTCGTCTTACTTGGATGGTTTTAGTGATGGGGCTACCCCTTTCCAGGGAAAGGGGTAGCGCCCTCCCCTACACCTTTGTGTAGTAAGCTATCGAAAAGGGAGCCTTCGGGTCACCCTCGACTATGGTCGCCAACTTTACTTACTAGTGATGGGATGTAAGTGAACGTACAGCTGTTGTGTCGTGGGGTATTGCTTCCAGGATTTAGTCAATATAGCTCGTAGCATTCTTGTGCAATACCCGTTTGACTTATCCTCTATGCGTTTTCTCAGCTTCCATGTGGTGCATACATAGAGTAGTATTGATCAAGGTTTAATACTCAGTTGGAAATAAAGGGTATCTGTAATTAATATTGAACTACACCATTAAGGTCAGGGTGTCGAAAATATGCAACCCACGAAAAGATTTTATTGCTATTTACTAAATTTACTTAGTCTGGAACACAGGCCGTTTACTGAATCGAACGTTATTAAATGGTCACCCATTTAAGTACAGAACAGGATTATGGGTGCCTAATTTCAATGATTTAACGGGAACCGATGCTTTCAGGTTTTAAGTCTGTGAAAACTTTTTTTTGGCACACAAGATATACAGGATACTTTTAAGAAATGTAAACATTTCTATGGGAGTCTCTTTATGATATTATGATCTTAAAGTCCCTCTCTATTCACAATTCTTATTAACACATTTTTGACGGGGTTGAGTTCTCATGGCGAATGTTGCAGGACAGTGACATCGTTGTAAGCGAGTTCTAACTCCAATCACCTTATTACGTTCACTTTCGAACTAATATTTTGGGGGAAGGCATGAACCCCCTAATTCACTAGCTATGAGTTAAATAGCGGAACTACTGTTCTTTTACTAGGATGGTTTTTTCATTAAATAACCCACGAAGTTTGATATGCCTTTAAAAAAGAAACCAAACCAAACCTATTGGATTTTTTTTCATGTTGCCTCCGTAATATGTTCTGCTTTTTAAATAAAGACACATAGAAAAATTAAAGTTTTAAAAATTATCTGTGGGAGATTCCACGAATGTGTTGACAGAGATGGTGAACATGTGGAGACTGAAATTATATCATAAAGCTGCTCCCATAAGACTGTTAAACAGTTCTTTGAATCACCCAGTAGATACTATTTGTTAGCGATTTAAAAAGATACAAAACATTAATAATTTTCGTTTTATACTTGCCTAGTATAATTTCAAGGGAATAAATATGTACCATACCCACGATACGGATATCTGAAACGTACATAGAATGTTCATAACATATATACATAGAACATAGGAAAACTGAAACACGAAAAACACTAACGACTTCTTCGTTCAGGTACGAAACTTTTTATTACCTTTGAGTTAAAAGGTTTTTCGACATAAGGAGAGAGGGACAATCTTTCTATGCTGGCTTTTCTATCTGCCCCAAAACACGTGCGAAACCTGCCACAAGGCCACTGGCCTGGCTTCGGCGAGCAAGCGAAAGTCACCCTTCTTCGGACGGCAAGACTCAACTCAACTGACTTTTTCAAATCTCCCAAAATCCTCCGCGCATGCTTCCGGTGCATGACGTCATTCACGTCCCTGGTCATATCCTCTATCTGGGATTTTTATTTTGACATCTGTGAACGACACATCCTCCCCCCGCGCGCGTTAACACCTGTGCTCAAGTTTGCACCTAACTAACCCATGTGCTGAGCCGAAAGGTTCTCAGCCTAACTAAAATAAAAAAAAAGAAATCCCTCGGCCATTATATTAAAATTATTGTCTTTTCATAGTTTTTTCACAAGTTTATTTTTCTCAGTTGCCTATCTTTATTTATTGACTTTACCTTTTATTGAACCTGAATTGCATTAATATAAGTAAAACAAGAAGTTGCTAAGAAGGCCTTTTCTCAGAAATGTAAAATCTACAAGAGAACATCACTTATGAGTTCGGTTTCTTTGTTTAATGACATATCAACCTTCGTGGGGCATTTAATCCTAAGGCCATCTTTGTAGAACAGTAGTGATATTATTTAACTGAGGGAATAGTGGGTTCATACTTTTATCCGAAAGTGAACGTAATAACGGGACAGGAGTTCGAACTTACATTTCGATCTGTTTCGTTCTCTTTCGAATAATTACCCTTGGGAAAGGTATGAATGCCCTAATACCTTCAGCCATGGGTTAGATAGTACTACTACTGTGTTTCTACTAGGATAGGTTTGGCATTAAATAACCCACGATGGTTCATATGTCATTAAACAAAGAAAAGGAACCCGAACATTTAGTGAAAAGGTGTAATGGTTAGCAGTCTAGTGTAAAAGATTATAGTGAGCGTAATTCTCACAGGGTGCCTTATATTTCTGAACCTTTGGTAAACTAAACTAAGCTTCGTAAATGATGAGACATGCAATAAACACACAATTCTTACTTGGTATTGAGTCGGCTTCAAATTTAAAGCAACAGCTATTTTTGTGATAATATTTATCTAGAACTTTGAATCTTAAAGATTTTAGCTGATCTCAGCAATAATGTTGTCTGGATGGTTTTCATTCTTTTTCTTTCCAATTCCTCCAGTCTTTATTCTAAGACTTTTGGGGAGAGTTCCAAACGCTCTAGTTACTATTGGTATTCCCATTGCCCTCATCTTCCACCGTTTTTTAGTTCTACTTGACAGCAAGTTCTCTTTTTTTTGTTAATTAGCACTCCTGCCAAGAATTAGGGGATCCGTTTGTATCTCAAAATGCTAGAGAATTTTAAGCGTCTCAATTAATAATAATAATAATAATAATGATAATAATAATAATAAACTTGAGAAGAAGAAGAAGAAGAAGAAGAAGAAGAAGAAGAAGAAGAAGAAGAAGAAGAACTAGAACAACGCAGAAAAAAGTAAAAAAAAGAAGTGGAAGAAGAAGGAGAATATTTAAAAGTTTGAAAGAATAAAAAAGAATATAAAATATAAATAATAATATTAATAACAGAAGAAGAAGAAGAAGAAGAAGAAGAAGAAGAAGAAGAAGAAGAAGTTTTAAAAGGCCAAAGAAGGATAATCGTTGAAGAATTGAAAAGGAATTTGATGGAATAGAAGTATAATAAAAATGAGAAAATAATAAAAATCAGAGGACGTGCCGAGATAATCCAAACCACGCCATTGTCAAGTTCGTCCAGAATACTAAGAAGAGTCCTGGAGATCCTCAGAGACTTGCTGTAACTCACACTCCAGTGAAAGACCACCAGCTAATGCCGGTGTGAAAAAATCTCCAAAACCAATAATAAATATAATAATAAATTAAGTAAAAAGCTATAAAAAGTTGTCACTGACATTGTTACAGAGCAGTTTTAAAACCTAAAATTATGATCAGGAATAACTCATGTTACTTAGAGTTTCATAAGTTGCCACACACAGACATACACAAAACACACACGCATATATATAGCGGGTGGGGGATTAGACTTTTTTTTACATTTTTTGTTCAGTAACCCATCTCGGGGACGGAAAAAATTCTGTATTCAAAACCCTAAGATGGTAGTGAAATGGTAGTGATAGACAGAGACCTAATTCACGATGGTAGTGATAGATGGTTGTGATCGACAGAGACTTTATTAACGTTGGTAGTGATAGATGGTAGTGATAGACAGAGATCTTATTCACGATGGTAGTGATAGATTGTTGTGATAGACGGAGATCTAATTGACGATGGTAGTGATAGATAGACGGTAGTGATAGATCGTTGTGATAGACAGAGACCTATTTCACGATGGTAGTGATATATGGAAGTGATAGACAGAGACCTAATTCACGATGGTAGTGATAGATGGTAGTGATAGACAGAGACCTAATTCACGATGGTAGTGATAGGTGGTTTTGATAGAGAGAGATGGTAGTGATAGATGGTAGTGATAGACTGAGACCTAATTCACGATGGTAGTGATAGATGGTAGTGATAGACAGAGACCCAACTCACGATGGTAGTGATAGATAGGTGGTAGTGATAGATGGTAGTGAAAGATAGAGGCCTAATGAACGATGGTAGTGATAAATGGTAGTGATAGATAGAGACCTAATTCACGATGGTAGTGATAGATGGTAGTGATAGACAGAGACCTAATTCACGATGGTAGTGATAGATGGGAGTGATAGACAGAGACTTTATTAACGTTGGTAGTGATAGATGATAGTGATAGACAGAGATCTTATTCACGATGGTAGTGATAGATTGTTGTGATCTAATGGTAGTGATAAATGGTAGTAATAAATGTTGTGATAAATTGTTGTGATAGACAGAGATAAATAGACAGAGATAAATGGTAGTGATAAATGTTGTGATAATTGTTGTTATCTAATGGTAGTGATAAATGGTAGTGATAAATGGAAGTGATAGGCAGAGACCTTATTCACGATGGTAGTGATAGATGGTAGTGATAGACAGAGACCTAATTCAAGATGGTAGTGATAAATGGTAGTAATAGACAGAGACTTTATTAACGTTGGTAGTGATAGATGGTAGTGATATACGGAGATCTAATTCACGATGGTAGTGGTAGATAGTAGTGGTAGACAGAGACCTTATTCACGGTGGTAGTGATAGATGGTTTTGATAAACAGACACCTAATTCACGATGGTAGTGATAGATGGGAGTGATAGACAGAGAGCTTATTCAAGATGGTAGTGATAGATGGTAATGATACAAGAGACCTAATTCACGATGGTAGTGATAGATGGTAGTGATAGACAAAGACCCAACTCACGATGGTAGTGATAGATAGGTGGTAGTGATAGATGGTAGTGAAAGAAAGAGGCCTAATTCACGATGGTAGTGATAAATGGTAGTGATAGATAGAGACCTAATTCACGATGGTAGTGATAGATGGTAGTGATAGACAGAGACCTAATTCACGATGGTTGTGATAGATGTTAGTGGTAGACAGAGACCTTATTCACGATGGTAGTGATAGATGGTTTTGATAAACAGAGACCTAATTCACGATGGTAGTGATAGACAGAGACCTAATTCACGATGGTAGTGATAGATAGTAGTGATAGACAGAGACCTAACTCACGATGGTAGTGATAGATAGGCGGTAGTGATAGATGGTAGTGAAAGAAAGAGGCCTAATTCGCGATGGTAGTGATAGATAGTAGTGATAGACAGAGACCTAATTCACGATGGTAGTGGTAGATAGACGGTAGTGATAGATCGTTGTGATAGACAGAGACCTATTTCACGATGCTAGTGATAGATGGTAGTGATAGACAGAGACCAAATTCACGATGGTAGTGATAGATGGTAGTGATAGACAGAGACCTAATTCACGAAGGCAGTGAGAGATGAAAGTGATAGACAGAGACTTTATTAACGTTGGTAGTAATAGATGGTAGTGATAGACAGATATCGAAATCGCGATGGTACTGATAGATGGTAGTGATAGACAGAGACCTAATTCACGATGGTAGTGTTAGATAGACAGTAGTGACAGATCGTTGTGATAGACAGAGACCTATTTCACGATGCTAGTGATAGATGGTAGTGATAGACAGAGACCTAATTCACGATGGTAGTGATAGATGGTAGTGATAGACAGAGACCTAATTCACGATGGTAGTGAGAGATGAAAGTGATAGACAGTGACCTAACTCACGATGGTAGTGAAAGATGGTTGTGATAGACAGAGACCTAATTCACGATGCTAGTGATAGATGGTAATGATACAAGAGACGTATTTCTCGATGGTAGTGATAGATGGTTTTGATAGACAGAGACCTAACTCACGATGGTAGAAATAGTTGGTTGTGATAGACAGAGACTTTATTAACGTTGGTAGTGATAGATTGTTGTGATAGACGGAGATCTAATTCAAGATGGTAGTGATAGATAGAGGGTAGTGCTAGATCGTTGTGATAGACAGAGACTTATTTCACGATGCTAGTGATAGATGGTAGTTTTAGACAGAGACCTAATTCATGATGGTAGTGAGAGATGGTCGTGATAGACAGTGACTTTATTAACGTTGTTAGTGATAGATAGTAGTGATAGATAGAGACCTTATTCACAATGGTAGTGATAGATGGTAATGATACAAGAGAACTATTTCACGATAGTAGTGAGAGATGGTAGTGATAGACAGAGACCTAATTCAGGATGTTAGTGATAGATAGTAGTGATAGACAGAGACCTAATTCACGATGGTAGTGATAGATGGTTGTGATAGACAGAGACCTAAATCACGATGGTAGTGATAGATGGTAGTGATAGACGGAGATCTAATTCTCGATGGTAGTGATAGATAGACGGCAGTGATAGATTGTTGTGATAGACAGAGACCTAATTCACGATGGTAGTGATAGATGGTAGTGATAGACAGAGACCAAATTCAAGATGGTAGTGATAGATGGTAGTGATAGACAGAGACCCAACTCACGATGGTAGTGATAGATAGGCGGTAGTGTATAGATGGTAGTGAAAGAAAGAGGCCTAATTAACGATGGTAGTGATAAATGGTAGTGATAGATAGAGACCTAATTCACGATGGTAGTGATAGATGGTAGTGATAGACAGAAACCTAATTAAAGATGGTAGTGATAGATTGGCGGTAGTGAGAGATGGTAGTGAAAGACAGAGACCTTATTCAAGATGGTAGTGATAGATGGTAATAATACAAGAGACCTATTTCACGATGGTAGTGATAGATGGTTTTGATAGACAGAGACTTTATTAACGTTGGTAGTGATAGATTGTTGTGATAGACGGAGATCTAATTCACGATGGTAGTGATAGATAGGCGGTAGTGAGAGATGGTAGTGAAAGACAGAGACCTAATTCACGATGGTAGTGATAGATGGTTTTGATAGACAGAGATTTTATTAACGTTGGTAGTGATGGATGGTAGTGATAGACAGAGATCTTATTCACGATGGTAGTGATAGGTTGTTGTGATAGACGGAGATCTAATTGACGATGGTAGTGATAGATAGACGGTAGTGATAGATCGTTGTGATAGACAGAGACCTATTTCACGATGCTAGTGATAGATGGTAGTGATAGACGGAGACCTAATTCACGATGGTAGTGATAGATGGCAGTGATAGACAGAGACCTAATTCACGATGGTAGTGAGAGATGGTAGTGATAGACAGTGACTTTATTAACGTTGTTAGTGATAGATAGTAGTGATAGACAGAGACCTAATTCCCGATGGTAGTGATAGATGGTTGTGATAGACCGAGACTTTATTAACGTTGGTAGTGATAGATAGTAGTGATAGACAGAGATCTAATTCACGATGGTAGTGGTAGATAGACGGTAGTGATAGATGGTAGTGATAGACAGAGAACTTATTCACGATGGTAGTGATAGATGGTAGTGATAGACAGAGACCTAATTCACGATGGTAGTGATAGATGGTAGTGGTAGGTAGAGTCCTTATTCACGATGGTAGTGATAGATGGTTTTGATAAACAGAAACCTAATTCACGATGGTAGTGATAGATGGTAGTAATAGATAGAGACACAACTCACGATGGTAGTGATAGATAGGCGGTAGTGATAGATGGTAGTGAAAAAAACAGGGTAATTAACGATGGTAGTGATAAATGGTAGTGATAGACATAGACCTAATTCACGATGGTAGTGATAGGTGGCAGTGATAGACAGAGTCCTTATTCACGATGGTAGTGATAGATGGTTTTGATAGACAGAGACCGAATTCACGATGGTAGTGATAAATGGTAGTGATAGACAGAGACTTAATTCACGATGGTAGTGATAGATGGTTGTGATACACAGAGACCCAAGTCACGATGGTAGTGATAGATAGGCGGTAGTGATAGATGGTAGTGAAAGACAGAGACCTAATTCACGATGGTAGTGATAGATGGTAGTGATAGACAGAGATCTTATTCACGATGCTAGTGATAGATAGACGGTAGTGATAGATCATTGTGATAGACAGAGACCTAATTCACGATGGTAGTGATAGATGGTAGTGATAGATAGAGACCTAATTCACGATGGTAGTGATAGATGGTAGTGATAGACAGAGACCTATTTCACGATGGTAGTGATAGATGGTAGTGATAGACAGAGACCTATTTCACGATGGTAGTGATAGATGGTACTGATAGATGGTAGTGATAGACAGAGACCTATTTCACGATGGTAGTGATAGATGGTAGTGATAGACAGAGACCTATTTCACGATGGTAGTGATAGATGGTAGTGAGAGACAGAGACCTAATTGAAGATGGTAGTGATAGACGGTAGTTATAGACAGAGACATAATTCGCGATGGTAGTGATAGATAGGCGGTAGTGAGAGATGGTAGTGAAATACAGAGACCTAAATCACGATGGTAGTGATAGATGGTTGTGATAGACAGAGACTTTATTAACGTTGGTAGTGATAGATGGTAGTGACAGACAGAGATCTTATTCACGATGGTTGTGATAGATTGTTGTGATAGACGGAGATCTAATTCACGATGGTTGTGATACATAGACGGTAGTGATAGATCGTTGTGATAGACAGAGACCTAATTCGCGATGGTAGTGATAGATGGCAGTGATAGACAGAGACCTAATTCACGATGGTAGTGATAGATGGTTTTTATAGACAGAGACCTAATTCACGATGGTAGTGATAGATGGTAGTGATAGACAGAGACCTAATTCACGATGATAGTGATAGATAGTAGTGATAGACAGAGACCTAATTCACGATGGTAGTGATAGATGGTAGTGATAGACTGAGACCTAATTCACGAATTATGAATCAGTCAGTTTCTCAGCATTCGAAGTTAGGCACAAGGCCTCTCAAATTTTATGTTTTAGGCTTTTCTTTTGTTGCTTTCAATAATCTAGTAAAAGACAATCTGAAATGGTGGATATGTTCACCCTTCGCATTCTTTGACTGTCAGCTTCTTTCGTTTCCTTGATAGTTTGGTGCAAGGTCATTTTAATTAGTGTATTATGTCTGCTTTTCATAGTTTTTTTTACTTCGTGCTTCTTTCGTTTCCTTGATAGTCTGGTGCAAGGTGATTTCAAGTAGCATATTATGTTTTCTTTTCTCAGTCTTTTGCTTCAGGCTTCTTTGTGTTAAGGAGTCTAGTAAAAGGTCAAGACTCAGAATGTCATGTGTCTCTTTGACAATTCGCGCTTGTCTCTAAAGTATCATATTATCTTGATTTCTCTTCGCTTCTTTATCTCTGCAAGTCTAGTACAAGAGCGTTTCAAAGTATCGTGGTATCTCAGTTTATCTTCACTTTTTCACCTCAGGCTTTTCCCGTCTTTCTTAAAGTGTTGTATTACCTTTGTTTTTCTCTACCTCTCCACCATGGGCAGCCTAGTGCCCGGCCTGAGCCAAGAGCGACGTGAAGTCTAGTCGCTGCTTTTCGCCGGTCTCCCTCGAGGGACGAATATTTTGCTTATATGCATTTTCTCTCGTCCGAAGGGTAGTGGTTGGCAAAGCTATTCATAATATCAATTTTTCCTTGTTTGGAATTCAATAATTAATTTTGCCACTTCGACTCGCTGTGCCTTTAACACTTGATTTCCTCCCATAAGGGTTTTATTAATTCTATTCCTTCCACTTTCAGTGCTTGGGTTCCTCTCTTCCACCCCCAAAAGGGCAAGGCTTTATCTCTTCTCTTGATGATGTCAATAAACGTCAAACCATAACGGCTAACCAAAATTTTCCACACTTGAATTTCAAAAAGTGTTACAAAAAATTTTGGTTTCTGACCGACATGTGAACTCAGCCAGCTGATAGTCCATAACATCCAGGGTCAAATCTGCATTTGATTTCTCTTAATGATTTCCTTCGAACTTCTTTTAACAAAACAATTCGCTTATCTTTCTGATTGCTTTTAGCCGAAAAATAACAATATATATTTCCACTTTTCCTCACAAAAACCTCGACTCATTTTATTTCCGTTAATTTTCTCTTTTGTATTGTTCTAAAATGGTTAATAGATTTATAAATAAATTTATTCGGCTAGGTTCTTCTCCATTGGCTTACACAGTGTTGAAATGTTGCCTGTGAGGCCCCTTCCCCGGGAGAAGGTTTACGGTCGTTTTAATGGTTTCTAGGTCTGCTGAGTTGATTGTTGATATGTATGGGCTATAATCACATTTCTATATGCCATAAGACGTGCATATTGGTAATGGGTATTAACGACTGTTTCGATTTGAAAGGAAAAATAGTAATTAAGCTGATATCTCATTGCTACTTGCGAAAGATTGAAGGTCCGCACAGGTGAACAGGGAATTAATTTCCCACATACACACACACACACACACACATTTGTATATGTGCAATTTTCTTGGCGAAAGGAAGGATGGCTTGAGACAATAGATGCTTAATAACAATTGCTTTTGTGTTGGTTGCTCTCACTCCCGAGGGGAACGATCATCACCTGGGAAGGTAATTGTCTTTCTCGTTGACTGTCAAATTAATGAGGCAAAATTGATATCATAGGATTTGTGTCCGTCCAAAGTCAAAATGATTTCGTTTCACCTGCGCTACGTTATCTATCTATCTATCTATGTTCATGTATGTATAAATCAAATCTATTCAAGGTCATTTTCTACTTATTTGGTATTTTCAGTCTATTTCTTTCTTTCTTTTTTTTTCATCTTAGTCTATATTCTGTCTGTTCTCTTCCTTTGTTCTCGATTTACGGCTATTTGAACTTCTTTCTTACCTTTCTTCTTTCTCTCTCTTTATTTTGCATAAAATCTCATTTTCTTCCTTTCTTGTTTCTTTAAAATCTATTTCAACCTTTTTCTTTTCTTTTTTCTTTTTTCTTTAATTTTACTTCACTCTTTTCTTTTCTCCTTCATTCTTTCTTGCTGAGTCTACTTCTTTCTTTCTTTCTTTCTTTCTTTCTTTCTTAACTTCAATTTCTCCATTCTTCCTTTGGTCTTCTTTCCTTCCTTTTTTCCTTCTTTTTACGTGTTTCAATCTCTCTTTTATCCTTCTTTTCTTCTTTTTCTGTTATAATCTCTCTTAATTTCCTTCTTTCTATCTCTAATTATACTTCTGTCTGTTTCTATAGTCCGTTTATTTCTATCACAACACCAACCTAGGTGTAAGTGGGAATGGAAGTCCCCGTGGTGTAGTGACTAATGAGCTGGATTGCAATATCTTAGAAAGTGAGTTCGAACTCCAACCGCGCTATCACGTTCACTTTCGGATGAATATTCTCAGCAAAAGTATGAACTCCCGGAAACCCCAATGTCATATAATTGCGGAAGGATTTTTTTTTATATTATCATTTTTCGTTGGTTATATCTTATCTTTCGGTTTAGTTAGGCTTAGAACTATTCGGCTTAGTGCACGGGTAGGGGCACACATTGAGCGCAGGCGTTCACGCTCACGCGGGGAGGATGTGACAATCACAGATGTCATAATAAAACCCCGGATAGTAAATGGGACAGGGGATGTGAATGACGTCATGCCCGGAAGCGATGGGCTGAGGATTTTGGGTGATTTTTGAAAAAAAGCAGTTAGTCGAGATTTGAAGCTGGACGAAGCGAGTTGAGATCCGAACCTAGGCGAGTCCAGTTGGGTCTACGAGATGCGCCGCGCGTGGTGGGGTCAGATGGAACAGTCAGCATAGTAGAAATTGTGTCTCTCTCTCCTCCTCGTGTCGAAAAACCTAAAAGTCAAGAAGGTGATAAACGTTTCGTACCTGAACTAAAGAGAGTCGTCAGTGTTTCGGGTGTTTTTCGGATTCCTATGCATGTGAACGTTTGCTGCATATTGACCTCCAACCCGGCCACGCTGTCAAAATAGGAAATGCACCTGTGTAAATAACAGGTGTATCCGGTCGAGGAATATCAGGATATAACCTTGACCGTGGACGGGTTGAATTGAGTGCGAAATTGTGACGCTCGCAGGAAGAAGAGTGGACGTAAAATTATTATATAACCCCGGCGACAGGAAGTTCAGATCAGTTGGAGAGAAGGTGTTGGAATGAGGACCATGTCCCAGAGAGGCTGGGCCCCCAGGCTTCCGGTTGAGTAGCCCAGGAGAACGGGAAAGAAAGGCTGTGATAGCCAGAAGAGTGGGGGTCAATATGTTGCAGTTCTGTTCGGTCTTCAACTCACCTTTCACACAGTAAAACCTTTAGTAACACTTTCGAACCCTTTCAAATAAAGTGAGAGGTGTATTTTTCTAAAGAACTATGTCTGCTCGTCTTTATTGTGTTGAATATGTTTCTATACGCGTATGTGTATGTATAGTTGTTCATGGCTATACAACACGTTTTATACATCCGTATGTTTCACGTATCCGTATATTTGCATGTTTTACGTATCTGTATATTTGCATGTTTCACGTATCCGTATATTTGCATGTTTCATGTATACGTATATTTACATGTTTCACGTATCCGTATATTTGCATGTTTCAGGTATCTGTATATTTGCATGTTTCACGTATCCGTATATTTGCAATTTTCACGTATCTGTATATTTGCATGTTTCACGCATCCGTATATTTGCATGTTTTATGTATCCGTATATTTGCATGTTTCACGTATCCGTATATTTGCATGTTTCACGTATCTGTATATTTGCATGTTTCACGTATCCGTATATTTGCATGTTTCACGTATCCGTATATTGGCATGTTTTACATATCCGTATATTTGCATGTTTCACGTATTTGTATATTTGCATGTCTCACGTATCCGTATATTCGCATGTTTTACGTATCTGTATATTTGCATGTTTCACGTATCCGTATATTTGCATGTTGCACGTATCCGTATATTTGCATGTTTTACGTATCTGTATATTTGCATGTTTCACGTATCCGTATATTTGCATGTTTCACGTATTTGTATATTTGCATTTTTCACGTATCCGTATATTTGCATGTTTCACGTATCCGTATATTTGCATGTTTCATGTATCTGTATATTTGCATGTTTCACGTATCCGTATATTTGCATGTTTCACGAATTTGTATATCTGCATGTTTCACGTATCCGTATATATGCATGTTTTACGTATCTGTATATTTGCAATTTTCACGTATCCGTATATTTGCATGTTTCACGTATCTGTATATTTGCATGTTTCACGTATCCGTATATTTGCATGTTTCACGTATCCGTATATTTGCATGTTTCACGTATCTGTATATTTTGTATACCTGTATCATGGCTATATTACACCAAGAATAGGTTAATTAGTATTACTACGGCTCTTCTACAAGGATGTCTTTGACTTTAAATAACCTACGAAGGTTGGTATGCATTAAACAAAGAAACCTAACCAAACAAAATTATATAAATATATTGCACATAAATTCACTATAAAAATGCATATAAATTATTTTACTTTAGAAAAGCTTGTAAATGATTTTACTGTACAAAATTCCCCAAAATGATTTTACTATACAAATGATTTTACTACAAATACATTACAAATGATTTTTACTTGAAAAATGCTTTGTAAATGATTTTATTATAGAAATTCATTACAAATGATTTTATTATACAAATTCATTACAAATGATTTTACTATACAAATTCATTGCAAATGATTTTATTATACAAATTCATTACAAATGATTTTATTATACAAATTCATTGCAAATGATTTTATTATACAAATTCATTGCAAATGATTTTATTATACAAATTCATTACAAATGATTTTACTATACAAATTCATTGTAAATGATTTTACTATACAAATTCATTGTAAAAGATTTTACCATACAAATTCATTACAAATGATTTTATTATACAAATTCATTGTAAATGATTTTATTACACAAATTCATTACAAATGATTTTATTATAGAAATTCATTACAAATGATTTTATTATACAAATTCATTACAAATGATTTTACTATACAAATTCATTATGAATGATTTTATTATACAAATTCATTACAAATGATTTTATTATACAAATTCATTACAAATGATTTTATTATACAAATTCATTACAAATGATTTTACTGTTGAAATTCATTACAAATGATTTTACTATAAAAATTTATTACAAATGATTTTATTATACAAATTCATTACAAATGATTTTACTATACAAATTCACTACAAATGATTTTATTATACAAATTCATTGCAAATGATTTTACTATACAAATTCACTACAAATGATTTTATTATACAAATTCATTGCAAATGATTTTATTATACAAATTCATTACAAATCATTTTATTATACAAATTCATTACAAATGATTTTATTATACAAATTCATTACAAATGATTTTATTATACAAATTCATTACAAATGATTTTATTATACAAATTCATTACAAATCATTTTATTATACAAATTCATTGCAAATGATTTTATTATACAAATTCATTACAAATGATTTTATTATACAAATTCATTACAAATGATTTTATTATACAAATTCATTACAAATGATTTTACTATACAAATTCATTACAAATGATTTTATTATACAAATTCATTACAAATGATTTTATTATACAAATTCATTACAAATGATTTTACTATACAAATTCATTACAAATGATTTTATTATACAAATTCATTACAAATGATTTTACTATACAAATTCACTACAAATGATTTTACTATACAAATTCATTACAAATGATTTTATTATACAAATTCATTACAAATGATTTTACTATACAAATTCACTACAAATGATTTTATTATACAAATTCATTGCAAATGATTTTATTATACAAATTCATTACAAATCATTTTATTATACAAATTCATTACAAATGATTTTATTATACAAATTCATTACAAATAATTTTACTATACAAATTCATTACAAATGATTTTACTATACAAATTCACTACAAATGATTTTACTATACAAATTCACTACAAATGATTTTATTATACAAATTCATTACAAATCATTTTATTATACAAATTCATTGTAAATGATTTTATTATACAAATTCATTAAAATGATTTTATTATTGAAATTCATTACAAATGATTTTATTATTGAAATTCATTGCAAATGATTTTATTATACAAATTCATTACAAATGATTTTATTATACAAATTCATTACAAATGATTTTATTATACAAATTCATTACAAATGATTTTATTATACAAATTCATTACAAATGATTTTATTATACAAATTCATTACAAATAATTTTACTGAAGAAATGCATTGTAAATGATTTTATGGTTGGGTTTGGTTTGGTTTTATGGCATATCAACCATTGTAGGTTATTTAATGCCAAATCCTCTTTATACATATATATCAAATATACAGGATTTGGTTAGGTTTTATGGCATATTTAACCATTGTAGGTTATTTAATGCCAAATCCTCTTTATACATATATATAAAATATATGCGATTTGTAAAAACGTTTTGTTGGTAACATTTTTAAACAAGCCTGATCTCTATTTTGCACACTGCTATGCAACACTAATAATTCGAGTTAGCATCACTCATTCGTTTGCCCACAATTAAATGGTTTTAAGTATTGTTATGTATCACTAGCAATTCAATTAAACATCAATTAATCGTTTACACACAGTTGAATGATCAAACAGTTCTATTTCTAATAATTCAATTTAGAATAAATCATTTGTTTGCACTCATTTCAAATGTCAAACAGTCCTATTTGAGCCATAAAGAGGACCCTATCAGAATCCTACCAATCCAGGACAGAGTGGACCTGAGAGTGATTGTTTTGTGTCATATCGAGGACACTTGGTGGGTGGAGATCTTACTCCTTTTTAGAGATGTTGTCGGTGTATTCTACAGCCCTAGCCGACTGGTCTAATGATTTTATGTTAGAAATGCTTTACAAATGATTTTACTCTATAAATGCATTACAAATGGTTTTTTTTTACTATACAAATGGATTGCAAATGATTTTGATATACGTGGTGCCTTCAATAAGTTTCCAGACTTTTTTTTTGTACGGGCATTTAAAATTGTCGTAGACTCTTGAGAATTCTGCATATTATTGCAATACATCTTATAAGATGACTGACCAACTTTTATGATTTCAGCTTCAAAGAAACAGCTACAGCAGGAATTGGTATACACCCTACTAAAACCTGATTGTCACTGCTGGTGAATTTCAAAAGTGCAATCTGGACGTGAGGACACTTTAGAAGAACGATATGCAATAAAATTCTGTTTTAAACTTGGAAAAAATGATGCCACAGAAACGTATGGAATGCTTCAGACTGCTTTTCGAGCATCTTGCATGAATCGGGCATCAGTTTTTGAGTGACATAAGAGATTCAAGGAAGGCAGGGAGTCTGTGAGGGATGATGAGAGGTATGGGAGGAGTAAGGAAGTCAATACACCAGAGTTGATTGGCCAAACGGTTAGGGTTAGGGTTACTATGTTGAGGTTTTAAGGGAGTTCAGAAAGAGATTCCTTGGGAAGAGGCCAGCACTCTTCAAATCGGGTCAGTAGCATTTCCTCCAGGACAACGCCCTAGTCCAAAACTCCATCCTTGTCACAGACTATTTGACAAAGATGGGCACCAAAACAGTTCCTCAGCCTCCCTATAGTCCAGGCCTTGCTCTCTGTGACTTTTGGTTATTCCCTAAGCTCAGAGGCTTTCGTTATGAGAGAATTGAGGAGATGAAAGAGGCTGTGAGGAAGGTCATTGACACGCTCACACAAGAGGACTTGAATGGGGCCTTGCAGAAGTTGTTGAAACTGTAGAACAAGTGCATTGCTGCCGGAGGAGATTAGTTCGAAGGGAACTAGAGTTTCATGTGTGTACTATCAATAAAAGTGCCCATACGAAAAAAGTCTGGAAACTTATTTAATAATCCTCGTATAAATGCATTGCAAAATGATTTTACAGTACAAGTGTGGTACCACTGTTGCTCTTCTACAAGAATGGCTTTGACATTAAATAACTCATGAAGGTTGATATGCCATTAAACAAAGAAACCCAATCTAACCCAATCAAACCAGACATGTGGGTGATAAGTAGCTTATAAATTTTTCAATTCAGTGTTGATACATGATAGGTATTTGCTTGGAGAAAACTTTTGAATATGACATTTTTCTTATGTATATAAAACGTTTTACGAAATCCTTACAATTGTCCATATAAACGATATATTTCTGCACCTTATCAAACAATAATGTTCGAAGCATTTATTGAATCGCCTGAGAACTTTTTTGTATCTATATTCTATGATACTAGTTCTGCAGTTTGATTTTGTTAGATATTCCCTTCGATTAAGTCTAACACTGAGGCTGATTTTAAGTTTCAGGGTTCAAATTTAGAAACAATGTCACAAACTGAGGTTTATTGCTTTATTAGTTTGCTGACTTTCTGTTTTTCATTTTAATTTTCATTTGAACTCAAAGTTTTCCTTCTCCTTATCCTTACCCAGTCGGTTGGGGTTGTAGAATACATCAACTGCTTCTCTGCTGATGGGTAAGACCTCCTCACTACGAGTGTCCTGGATATGACACAAGCAATCTGATGGTGAGGTCCCAGTAATGTTGGAGCTTTGGGGAATGCGGAGTACCCCTTCATTGCCATCACTCCCAGGTTCACTCATGCCTAGACTGGTAGCACCTGATAGGGTCCTATTTATGGGTCGAATAGAACTAAACTGCGTAATTATGCTAAACTGAGTTGTTTGAAATAGAACAATTTTGGAATTTAACTGTGAGTAAACAAAAAATGTACTTATACGAAATAAAACTGTTTGACTGAACTGAATAGCTTGAAATGGAAATGCTTTTGACAAACTATGTACTTATGCTAAACTGAATTGTTTGAAATAGAACTGTTTAGTTGTATAAAAATGGATTTGGCATTAAATAACCTACAAAGGTTCATATGCTCTAAAGCTTAAACAAACCAAAACCAAATTCTCCCTGGCCGGTGGCCATGCCAAGGTTAAAAAGCCTAATATGCCCCATTATTTACTCATAGGTAAATAGGGAGAATAAATCATTTCATATTTTTTCCAAGGGTATTAGTACTAAAATGGTCAAGATGAATAATCTCTGCATAGTTTCAAAGAATAAACTTGGTTTAGTTTGGTTTGTTGGGTTTTATGGCATATCAACCTTTGTAGGTTATTTAACGCCAAATCCATTTTTATGTAATCTGTTCTATTTAAAACAATACACAGTTTAATTGTCAAAAACATTTCTATTTCAAACTATTCAAGCAGTTATATGTAACAATTCAGTTAAGTGTAAATTCAGTTTTAATGTCGAAAAACAGTTCTATTTCAAATAATTCAGTTAAGCATAAGCACGCAGTTTTAATGTAAGTATGGTTTAATTGTCAAAACAGTTCTATTTCAAGCTATTCTGTTTACTCAAACAATTCATTTTAGCATAAGTATGCTGTTAGTTCTATTTGTCCCATAGATAGGGCCCTATCAGGTGCTACCACTCCGGGCCACAGTGGACCTGGGAGTAATGGCAATAAAGGGGTACTCTGCATTCCCGAAAGCTTCAGCTCTGCTGGAACCTCACCATCAGATTGTTTAGAGTCATATGCAGGACACTCGTTAGGGGCTGGAGAAGAAGCTAGACGGCAATTGCACAAGAATGCTGCGAGCAATCTAGAACAAGTCCTGGTGGCAACACCCCATAAGACACCAACTGTATGGCCACCTGCCTCCTATCACGAAAACTATTCAAGTTAGATGAACCAGACATGCAGGACACTGCTGGAGAAGCAGTGACGAGCTCATAAGTGATGTACTCTTATGGACCCCCACACATGGCCGAGCAAAAGCAGGACGACCAGCATGAACATACATTCAGCAACTATGTAGTCCAGAAGACCTGCCAGAGGCGATGAACGATAGGGAAAAGTGGCGAGAGAGGGTCAGGGATATCCGTGCTACCAGCACGACATGATGATGATGATGATGATGACCCCTCTGTAGAGGTACAGTCGGTGTATTCTACTGCCCCAACCGACTGGGCAAGATAAACTTGGAAGTATTTATGAAATTGTCAGTGAAATGAATTGAATACTTTTGTACAGACATCCTATGATACCATTTCTACATGTCTACATGTCTTAGGTAATTTGATACCAAGAAGTTAGGGAATTGCATTCGTTGTTCGTTCATTTTCACATTTTTTGTTTAGTTGTTTAATTTTTTTTTTGCACATGGTCCTATTGAATACGAATCATTTTTAAGAAGATCTATTTGACCCACAAATGAGATCCTAACAGGTACTATCTCTTAGTTTGAACAATAGGAGACTGCATCACAGTCTTAATGTTTAGGATAAAAATAATAAAGCACTTATTAATTTGTGTATTTAAAGTAACCCCACTGCAATGAAGAGGATGCGGCACAAAGTCAATTTTTAAACTTTTAAGCGGGTTTTAATTCAGAGTTTTCCTTCTTTTAAACTAGTGGCCATACTTAGGTTAAAAGAGCAAACTCTGTCCTTCTATTTACACACAGCTAGAAGGGAAGGAGAGTTGCTGGTTTCATTCCTTTCCCAAAAGTATTTGCGCTAAATTGATCAATATAAACTATATATCTCTGCACACATTCAAACAATAATATTGGAAGCATTTATCGTTCATGTCTTCATCAGGCTATGCGTTCATCAGGCGAGAAACTGATTGTTGCCAAGCACCGTTGACTCTATCTTAACTTAAATATTTACAATGATATTGATCACTTTTTATTCATAGATATAGCAAACAACATTATATATTGTCATCCACAGACCGACATTTCGTTGTATCACAACTCTTCAGTGTGGCTGGACTCGTGAAATGCTTCAACCCAGCTGACTTTGCGTCTTATATCTTACCCCTGAGCCATTGTCATTCTCAGCGTAAGTGAAGGATTTTTTTCAGTATACCGTTTTTTTTTACATTTACTTTATCAGCTACCGGATTTCTCAATTCATGAGAAGAGCTTTGCATATTAATCCTGATAAAAATGATGGAATTAACAAAGGTAGTGTTCGTTCATGTAGATTTTTTTTAATGTAGCAGTAAATAAACAAATGAAAGATAAGACGCAAAATATTTTAATTTAACAGTTTGGACTCATAAAATACTAGTTTAACAAACTAGATTAAATCAATGAAATTAATGGTATAATTTTTCCAAGCCATGCAAAGGAAAATTTTGAGTTACCCAATATTGAAAAAAAAATTAATGGAATTCAGTGACAAAAAGAAAAAAATTAAGAATTAGTGCTTAGAGTTGCCCTTCCTCAAGCTTTTATGACAGCCTTAATTATTTCAGGCTTTACTAGCTCATTGGCACAGTGGTAGAGTTTTCGCCAATGGTCCTAGAAACCGGGGTTCAATCCCAGGTCGAGTCATACTAAAGACACAAAAATGGTTCTTGATGCCTTCTTGATTAAGACTCAGCATTATAAGGTTAGGATCAAGAGTATGTAGCGCAATCCAGGGAAAGGAGTAGCGCTTTCTCCTACACTTCGGTGTTGTAGATATTGAAAAGAGAACTTTTGGGTCACCCTCGACTACGGTCGGCCACCTTATTTATTCTTTATTAAAGTGGTTCTCACTTTTCAAAATATCAATTAAGTGATCTTCTTCGATGGATGGAGTCTTTACATAAATAACGTCTTTTTTTATTTCAATTTTCACCATAAATATTCAATTGGATTTAGATCCGAACAGTTCGCAGTCCAACTAATTAATTTGACATGCCTTTCCTCATGACAAACTTTGATTTCCTTTGCTTGGTGACAAGATACATTATTCCCCGGAAAAATGACTTCATTTTCACTTAACCGATTTTTATTGATGGAAAGAAAAAGTACCCAGGATTTCTAAGTACATATATACACTGAGTGTTGAGAAAATGATTGTTGTCTTCCCTGGAACTTTAAATGATGTGCAACCCAATATCATGAATGACTAGTGAAATCCAATTGTTTTCTTTCAGCAATCATCTTTATGTTTCATCTGAACGGCAGAAGACCAAAATTCTCGCGTCATCACCTTGGTCAATACAGTTTCTTAAGCTTAGCTTAGCAATGATTATTCAGAAGATTTGTTTATAGCGTCGGAGGTTTATGTAACACCAGTCAGACTTTTTCGATGACCACAGAAGAATGGTTCATTGGTTTGCCACAGGTTCTCCGAACAACACAGATTTTGAATTCAGAGATTTTCCTTCTTCAAGACTGGTTGTCATTCTAAGGATAGTGAGCCTAATCTTTCTTAATCTGTAGTATGTGTAATATGCAGGAGAATTGAGAGCGAAAAGTTAAAACGATGTAGAACATTATTTTTTGACATAGACTTGTTTTTGA
The DNA here is from genome assembly GCA_963585895.1 of Sepioteuthis lessoniana. Classification (NCBI taxonomy): domain Eukaryota; kingdom Metazoa; phylum Mollusca; class Cephalopoda; order Myopsida; family Loliginidae; genus Sepioteuthis; species Sepioteuthis lessoniana. The sequence goes on from OY757939.1 coordinate 61,359,005, forward strand.
TGGACTATCTTCTGTGGCACAAACAACTTCATGTCTCTTTCTATATATGGCAAATGATTTTATGGTTGGGTTTTATGGCATGCCAACCATTGTTGGTTATTTAATACCAAATACTCTTTGTACATATATATTAAATATATGCGATTTGTAAACACATTTTGTTGATAAAATTTCAAAACGAGCCTGATTTCTTTTTTGCACACAGTTAAATGGTTTCAAGTATTGCTATGTAACACTAATAATTCGATTCAACTTTTCTCATTCGTTTGCCCGCAGTTAAATGGTTCCAAGTATTGTTATGTATCACTAGCAATTCAATTAAGCATCAATCATTTGTTTACATACAGTGAAATGATAAAACAGTTCTATTTCTAATAATTCAATTTAGAATAAGTCATTTGTTTGCACTTGTTTCAAATGTCAAACAGTCCTATTTAAACCATAAAGAGGACCCTATTTTGAAATTGCATTCTGGGAAAAATAAATCTTCTAATTGCTCTAAATCGGCAGACATTTACGAGGTTCATACGATAAGTTTCCAGACTTTTTCGTTGAGGTAGTTTTATTGATAGTACAGTCATGAAACTCGAGTCCCCTTTGAAGTAATCTCCTCCGGCTGCAATGCACTTGTGCCGTTCCAATTACTTTGTAGAAGGCCCCATGGAACTCCTCTTGTGTGAGCGTGTCAATGACCTTCCCTACAGCCTCTTTCATCTCCTCAATTCTCTCATAACGACGACAGCCTCTGAGCTTAGGGAATAACCAAAAGTCACAGGGAGCAAGGTATGGACTATAGGGAGGCTGAGGAACTGTCTTGATGCTCATCTTGGTCAAATAGTATGTGACAAGGATGCAGCTGTGGACTGGTGCATTGTCCTGCTGGAAATGCTACTGACCCGATTTGAAGAGTGATGGCCTCTTCCGACGGAATCTCTTCCTGAACTCCCTTAAAACCTCAACATAGTAACCCTAACCCTAACCGTTTGGCCAATCAACTCTGGTGTATTGACTTCCTTACTCCTCGCACACCTCTTATCATCCCTCACAAACTCCCTGCCTTCCTTGTATCTCTTATGCCACTCAAAAACTGATGCTCGATTTATGCAAGATGCTCCAAAAGCAGTCTGAAGCATTCCATACGTTTCTGTGGCATTTTTTCCTAGTTTAAAACAGAATTCTATTGCATATCGTTCTTCTAAAGTCCAGATTGCATTTTTGAAATCCACCAGCTGTGACAATCAGGTTTTAGTAGGGTGTATTCCAATTGCTGGTGTATCTGTTCATTTGAAGCTGAAATCATAAAAATTGGTCAGTCATATCATAACATGTATAGCAATAACGTAGTGAATTTTCAAGAGTCTACGACAATTTTAAATGCCAGAACAAAAAAGTCTGGAAACTTATCGTATGCACCTTGTATCAAGTATTTTATGTTTAATTAAAAGATCTATTTTTCTCAGAATGCCACCCCAGACTGCTATATTTTTTTAAACAGGAAGTTATTTATTACTTATACCAAAGAAGATAATGCAACAGTCCTCTTTTTCACGTCCCCATTTTTTTTGTATCAGAAAACACAGCGAATCCGTACTAGTCTGACTTAGAGAAGAGCTTGTTAAGCAGGCTGCTAGGCATTTATTGCTGGTATGAATCTTTGGTGGTTATAAAAAAATTGTTTTGCTGCTACACTAAAATATTTGGAATCGCGGATAACGTAACGGTTAATGTTGCAGAAAATGGAATCGGCAAGACTGTTCACGCTTCACTTCGCGCTAATACTCTTCGGAAAGGCATGAATCTATAAGTCTTCTCCAGCTATTTGTAAATTGTACGACGGACTGGGTTCTTTAGCCTTAGTTAGACAACCAGACTAGAAGAAGGGAATCTAAATTCAAACTAACTTCAAAACTGACCTTGTGTCAAATCCAGCTCGTGGAGGAGGGGTTGGGTAAATATAGATTAAAAAGCTAGCACGGCAGAATATAATCAAAAGAGACTTAAGCAGTAAATGTGATAGAGGGAAGGGCTTTGTCTGGCAACAATATCATGAAAAACAACTGATTAATATCATCTATTATTTCAATTAGTGATTTTTCCTTTGCTGTCATGGAGAAGCAGATGAAGTACGTATCTTTTATTCAGCTCCGTCGAAATAAATGTTAATCAATGACTGTCTTCGAAACAGCCAGAAAATATACAGCAGGCTGCTATAATATCATTAACTCGTATTACTTCCCCTGAGAGGCTATGGCAATATGGCGGTAATTGTTGACCCAAAGATCTGCAGATCAACATGCCTAACGGTTGATCGGATTCTAACTTCGCCTTTCCCGCCAAATCCATTCCACACCTACACTGGCCGTTTAGTGAAGCGTGACAGCGCAAACTGATTACGCAACTAATGTGTAAACAATTATACGTGATGATTTTTGTGTGTGTTAGCATCATAGGATGTAACAGAATAGACAGACGTGGGAGTATAAGTGACCGTTCATCTTTTAACTTTGCTTTCCTTGAACTGTTGCGCGGGAAGGAGAGGTTTTGGTGGCGCCGGTGCTAGGTCCGACTGCGTCTCCTTCAAAATTGTTAATTTTGTACCTCATAAAGAAATTAGGTCTACAGGATCTCTCTCTAAAAAAAAAAAAAAAAAGATAAACAAACAAACAAAAAACCCCAAAAAAACAAAGACCCCGACCCACCAAAAAAAAAAAAAAAAAAAACACAAATAAATAAACAAGCATCAATAAAAAAGCAAAAAAATTGGTTGGTGGTTTTTCGGCACGTCAACATTTATTGGTTTATTTAATACCGAAGTCAGTCTTTTTATTATCTGGTTTCAGGTAAATAATGATAATCAATTCTAAACAATTACAGCTTCCATTACCCATTAATACTAATAATTAATATGCAATCATATAGTTTCAGACGAACCAGACATGCAGGACACTGCTGGAGAAGCAGGGACGAGCTCATAAGTGATGTACTCCAATGGACCCCCACATATGGCCGGACAAAAGCAGGACGACCAGCTCGAACATACATTCAGCGGCTATGTGAGGATACGGGATGTAGCCCTGAAAACCTGCCAGAGGCGATGAACAATAGGGAGAAGTGGCGAGAGAGGGTCAGGGATATCCGTGCTAGCGGCACGACATGATGATGATGATGATGATGATTCTTATTTGATAATTATATTTTTCATATACTGATAGGGTTTCAAGTATTCCTATATAATACTGATTATTTGTATACAAGTATGTGGTTTCAGGCAATTATACAGAGTCGCTTAACAAACTATAATCTTTTGCAAACAATTATGACTTCGACAGCCAAGTCGGCTAAGGCTGTGGAATACACTGACTGCATCTCGGCTGAGGAGTAAAACACCGCTAACGAGTGTCCTGATATGACGCTAAATTATTTGATGGTGAGGCACCCGTAATGATAGAGCTTTGGAGAATGCGGGGTATTCCTTCATTGCCATTGATCCCAGGTCCACTCTGGCCCGGAGTGGTAGCACCTAAAGGGGTCCTATCTCGGCATTAAATAGAATTGTTTGACATTCAAACTGAGTGCTAACAAATGACTTCTGCTTAATTGAATTGTTAGAAATAGAACTGTTTGATCATTTAACTGTGTATAAACAAATGACTGATGTTAAATTGAATTGTTAGTGATACATAGCAATACTTGCAACTACTTAACTTTGTTGACTTATGCTAATTTGAACAGTCAGAAATAGAACTGTTTAATCATTTAATTGTTTGTATCTACGAAATCTATTTACAAATCATATAACACACACACACACACACACACACATACACATATATATATATATAAACAGGGTTTTGCATCAAATATCCCGCAATAGTTGATATGCCATAAAACCAAACCAAACCAAACCAATTATGACTTCGAGTAACTATTCTTAATACAAATAATTTATACATAGTTATATCATTTCCCTTTTCCTATTTAATACAAAGAATTTGTTTACAACTATGTGGCTTCAAGCAATTATATGGTTTCAAGTAACTTATAATAATCCTTTGTAACCAATGTTGACCGCAAGTAACCATTTTTAATACAAATAATTTATACACAGTTACGTGGTTTCAAGTATCCCTATATGATTCTAATAATTTGTAGATAGTAACATGTTTTCAAGTATTTCAAGCAATTATATAGTTTCAAGTGACTAATAATGATCCTTTATATACATACGCAAAATTCTATGGTGTCAAGTATTTCTAATACAAATAATAATTTTCAAATACATCTATTTGATCTATAGTTGAAATCCTAACAAGTACTAACATTCTGGGTCAGAGTGGACCTAGAAGTAATGGCAAGGAAGGAGGACATTCCCCATTGCTCCAGAATTAAAACCATACAACTGGATGCAGTTTGGTGTTGTACCTAGGACACCCCTCCTTTTTGTTTACTGTTCCTTACGTGTTAATGCCTTTGAGAAAAGCATATATCTATCTCCTCTTCCTTCGGCTATAGGTAAATTGGGTAGGGGTATTTAGCTTTGGTAAGGCAATCAGTCTTTGAAAAAAACTCTGAATTCAAGTCACATCCTACCCATAAAGGAGGGGTTGAGTGAATACAAACATTATATATATATATATATATATAGAGAGAGAGAGAGAGAGAGAGGAATGTTTAAGTAAGTTGGCCGAGCTTAGTCGAGGGCAACTCGAAGGCTCCAATTTCAATAGCTACTACACCGAGGTGTTGTAAAGAGTGCTACTCCTTTCCATGGATTGCTCCACTAATCTTTGATCTCTACCTTATAATACTGAGTGTTAAACAAGGAGGCGTCAAGTACCATTTTTTAAGTTTTTGGTATAACTCGACTTGGGATTGAACCCCGGTCTCCCGGACCACTAGTGAACACTTTAACCATTATGCCAATATATATATATGCTGCAAAAATAAATGAATGAATAACAGATGTGCTATCAATGAAGCCCTAATCAGCTGATAAGTCTTGGATCAAGCATGTTTTTGGAGCCAAAGCGTCCTTACTAATAATGCAGAGCGCTGCGGCAATACACTAAACTTTGTTGGTTCCTTGTCACATTGTGGGAATGCCAGATCAAGATGCAACTTTATCGTGTAACCCTATATTGTATTTACAATTTTCCTGCTCATGTAAAATAGTCAACAACAGAGCGTTAATTCAAATACATGAGATTTGAATTAACTGACTAGTTGATAATGTCTGGACATGGAAACGTGGAATTGGGCCTGAAATTTACGTGAACTTCCCGGGCGAAGTCAGTAGACAAAGGCTAAATAATAAAGCGTTAATACGATGTTAGATTATATATATATATATACATATATAACGGTACAAGGTCAAACAGTTTTGTGTGTCGGAATAAAGGAGCGGTCTTCATTAAGTATCTTACTCAGCTTGACGCAGTCATGACGCATTAAATGATATTAGATTTGACTTAAGATGAAAATGTCTAATTTGACAGGAAAGACAAAACAACATTTAAACTCCTTTTATGTGATCAAAATCTCACCTTCTTACTATTGTTTCATTAAATAAGTTCATGCATCCTCTTTTAAATAGAAAAAGTCATCAGATGAAACTTTATTATATAAAGAGATAGATAGATAGATAGATTATGAAGAGACAATCGTCGAATGATTATCTCTTCATATTCTATCTATCTATCTATCTATCTATCTATCTATCTGTTTATGTTCGTAATAAAATTACACACGCACTCATTAAAACAAACTGACATGACTGTATATCTGTGAGTTCATGTATGTTCATTCGCTATGTGTGTACATATTACTGAATTGTATATCTCTGTGTGTGTGTGTGTGTGTGTAGAATATCTTCCCACCTTACTTTCTGCTATGCACATTATTATATCATTGCCATTACCAATTAGCATTTTATACATGGATATATTGGTTTTGTCTGCGTGGGACTTTGCAAGTCAAGGAACGTATCACGATGGACTAAATGTTCGCAGACATGCCATAAAATTGACAACAGGTCAAAATATAGCATATATATATATATATATATATATAGAGAGAGAGAGAGAGAGAGCGTCATCAATATCAAAATGAGGCAAGACATCATGTCGACTTCGAATAAACAATGTTTCGATCTATTAAAGTATCATAGGTGTTTTATTACTCCAGCATTATGTTACAGAGATTGTTTCCGTGTAACAACCGTTAAGCCCGCAAATTTATGCTCTCAAATCCGATAAAAAAACAAAACAAAAAAAAACACCGGTTCTCCTACCGAACAATGCTCGCAGATGCTTTCGTTATCAATCAGCCAATTGTAATGCGACAGTTTACACTTTTCTGGAGGAATAAAATTGAGTTAAAGAGGATAATTGAGCCTCCAAATATTTCTCCGTCTGTTCTTTACCACTAGCAACCCACATGTGTAAGGCTCGCTAATTTCCCGCCAAATAAACAAATATGCCATTATTTCTTTTAGGAAAAATAATAGCGATAGCTTCTCGGTGTATACAGCTCTCGAAATGGGTCGGGAAATCTCGTTCCGTATTCTTGAATATTGGCTTTTTCCCAGTATCATATTACATGTTAAATGAAATATCTCGAATTGCATTTACTTCTCCCCTGCAAAATTGTGTTTATCAAACGCTTGAGTCAGAGAAAGTCGTTTAGTAACATCATCATAATCATCATCATCATTATCATCATCATCATGGTATGCTGACAGCATGGATTCTTTTGCTTCGTTATCGCTGTCCGTCTCGATTGGTCATCGCTCTTGGTAAGTCCTCTCCAAACGGCATCCAGTGTCCGTACAAAGCGGATGCATATTTTTGCTGGTCGGTCAACACTGCTGAGTTCTTGTCCTGAAGTTCATTGGAAAACATCATCCATGAGTTTGTTTTCACTTCTCCAACAGTGCACAACATATCTAGTTCGTATTTCTTGGATGGTTTGCAAGAGGGGAAGCAAGTGGCCGTACACTTGCTACTTTGTAGGGTGCTGCTCTCAGGATTCTTCTGCTATCCCCATCTTGGTTTTTCTCCAAGTATTTCGTGAGAGTGCAAGTGGTGTAGTCATACAGTAGTACTGATACGGCTGTAGTTTAGAAGAAATCCTGTTTTATCATATTAAAGGGATTAGATTTCTTTATGGTCGTTAACCGGCCTCCCAAAAATATCCCTGCCTTACCTATGCGACATCACTTTCACAAGATGAGATATTGGTACCGAGGTATACGAACAGGTCTTCTAATTTCAGAAGCTTGTCTTTTAAAGAGGAGATGTTACCATGTTAATTAAAACACATGAATTTTGTTTTATCTGAGTTTATAGAGAGATCAATGCCTCTTACGGCTTTTACATGCTATGCAGTAGAGATTCGGCTTGAGTAGATGTCGTTGTAATGTAGTCTGCATCAGTAACAGTTTCTGCTGAAAATCGTCTGCTTTCTGCCTTGTATACATATATATATATATATATTGCAAGTTTTCGGTTGGTTCCTTTTTAATGATCTTATGTTTTTTTCTCTTTCTTTCTTACTAGTTTCTTTGTATCTGGGTTTAGTTGATAGAAATTTTGCCCCGAGTCCTGCTCCCATTTAATCCAATCAACTTGGGCAATAGAATACACCGACTGTATCTCTGCGGACGAGTAAGACCTCCCCTCAACGAGTGTCCTGAATACGACATTAAATAATCTGGTTGTGACACTCCATTCATGCTGAAGCTTTGAGGAATGTAGACTACCCCTTCATTGCCATCACTCCCTGGTCTGCTCTGGTCTGGAGTGATAGCATCCGAAAAGAGAGCCCTGCGGAGAGAGCGCTGAGAGACTAGATTCGCGTCGCTCTGGGCTCTGGTCTTGTGCCAGACTGCCCAGAGTAGAGAGGCAGAGAAAAGCCATATTATATGTTGTGCCAGACAGCCCAGAGTAGAGAGGCAGAGAAAAGCCATATTATATGTTGTTTGGACGTGATGTCGTCTTACCGATACACCAGACTATGAAAGAAGCGAAGTAAGTCTGAGATAATGCGATGCCCTGGGATACCTTTGGGCCAGACCCGTGGAGATAAAGAAGTGAAGACAAATACGATACTTTAGAGACCAGCGGGCAGCGGACAAGAGATGTCCTTGTGGCAGACGCGTGGACATAAAGAAGCGAAGAAAAATCGAGATAATATGATACTTCGAGACTCGATCTTTTTCCAGACTCTGGGTATAGAAAATCAAAGTGAATTTAGAAAACAAGAAAATTGGAGAGAGACAGAGAAAAACCCGAAATGATAGGTCAAAAGCACACGGCTACTACAAGATTCTACATCTTGGCCTTTTACCAGATTACTCTGAGTAGAGAAAGTAAAGAAAGCCTGTCCTATTACAACATTGTGGAATAATCTCAGGGATTGAGAGAAAGCAAATATAACTGCCATTGAGATTGCCTTGTGCCAGGCTGTAGACAGCGGGAATTGAAAAATTTAAACTTACACAAAGAATCGACTGACTGTTACTTTGTGAACCAGGTCTCTGACTTAAACCCTCCCGACCCTTGGGATGGATGAATGCTTGTACCATTGTTTAAGAAATTTTTCTTTTCTTTTTTTTACTAAATATTATTATTGTTACAAAGCCGTGTTTGTTATCAGTTTGTTAGAGTCGACTTTTTAAAAACTTTCTTAATTGCGGGGTCTCATCCGTTTACTTGCCGATCGACGACTCCGATTATCGATTGATCTATAGTCTGGATCTAAAAAACAGAACGTGGGCAGGTAACAAATTAGTCGTGTCATCCGAGGCGACCAGCGGAACGGTCAGCGGATTGAAAACGTAATCACCCCCGTGTTTGGCGAGGACAGGTGTACCGTCACACACACACACACACACACATGTACATGAATAAGTGCTCAAAATGGTTTAATAGTGAGCTCGACTGTTTAACCATTATTGGTCAGTTCGATTCTCGCTGGGTGCATCATACTTAGGAATATGGGGGATCCACTGGGAATTGTGCAAGAGATTAAAATTTGGCTTCATACATTGCCATCTGCGACTATAGTCACTTTCTTTGGATCCTGTTGTATACAATATTAGTTGAATTTCTATTACTGCGCCGTGTGCAAATATAGTCGAATTTCATATGTTCCGTTTGCAGGTTCATATTTTCCACCCACTGAGTAATTTTGTACAGGAATTTCTCGTTATTTTGACACTAGATGGGATTATTTTGGTCGTATTTCTCATTCAGATTGTTGTCATGGAAACTCGTAATGCAAAAAAGATATAAGTTATTTCGCACTGAGAAGGTTTAGAAAGAAATTCATGGTCCAAACTCAGAATTGAGTGAAATTAACGACTATAAAGTCGATTTTAATCACAATGATCCTGATTTAGACGATACACATGCTGCTGTACATAATGTAGTCAACGCAGTAAAAGACAACGAATCTATCTATCTATCTTTGATTATTTTAGCCGTATTTCTCATTCAGCTTGTTCTCATGGAAACTCGTTGAGTAAAATGGTATCGTTCATTTTATATTGAGCAACTTTTAAAATAAATGCGTCAATCAAATTCAGAATCACATAAAGTCGGTTTTGATCACAATGGTTCATATTTAGACGATACACATGCTGCTGTTGTTAACGTACAAAAGACAGAAAATTTACTGATTATATTAAGACAATGTTCTTTTATTGTTTTAACAACAGTTTATAAAACTTAGGTTTTTAATGATGACATTTCTTTGGTGATGTAAAAATTTTAAAGTAACGTTTTTGAAACTGTTGTTTACATTTTTTTTTTAAAATCATTTTTGCCTGGAAAATGTGACCCTTAGAGCCACGAATAATTTGAAAATACACCATTGAAATAGTTGATAATTTTGATCGCTGACATAAGATACGGCATAAGAGTCGGTCCTCTGGCTTGGTTACCGATCATTTCTGCGCAGCTAAATAAAGATCGTAATAAATTAGCTGTTAGCTATTTGGAGAAAGGAACATTTCAAGCCGAAATCTAAGCAAAGACTTGAAGCATCAGGCTTGCTTTCCAGGGTCTCTAGTTCAGTGGTCTGACCATAAAACTATTCCTCGAGTGGTTCTAAATAATTAGGCACGTAAGTGAACCTGTGCAAATTCATTATGAAAATCGCGAAGGAATAAAAAAAAAAAATGAAATATTCTTATCTCATTTGCCTCTGGTCGCAGGAATCTAATTAGGGAAAAGGGCCAAAAGCTAAATGTGTTAGTATAATAAATCATTGGAATGCAAAAAAAAAAAAAAAAAAAAAGAAAAAAAAGAAAAAGAAAAAAGACGAAAGAAAAAAAAAAGCAGAAAAGAAAATGACGTCAATTTAAAAGGCGGGAAAAAGATCGGTTGAGGTTTTAGTTCGAAAATCAAGTATGTTTCCCTGGATTCCCCATCGAGATTCTAAACTGGGACGGAGATGGGGATGTAATTGAATAATTGGAGATTGTAGGAATTGGATATGGTGAATGGCTAAGGATTCGCTTGAAGAGGATTGGTGAGGAGAAGGAGGAGGAGGAGGAGGAGAAGGAAGAGGGATTATTTGCTTTCATGCGGATAGAGGATGATCAGTGCTGGGTGGCCATCCACACCCCGGTTGATTTTTCTTTTAATTGAAATGTCAAGCAGTATTTTAAGCTGGATCAATTATTTTTTAATGGAACCGAAAAATATTTCATGTACCGCACGTACACGTACACACAGAAAAACGTTCGCATATTTTATATATAATTTGCTTTAATGGAATACAAAGTTACGCATTTACATACATTAATATATATATATATATATATATATATATATAAGACGTTCTAAAAATATATATCACTTCGTTAGACATTTTGAAATTATGGATGGAACTGAAACAGGTTTACCTCCCCGGGTCGAAGTGGACCTGGGAGTTACAACAATGATAAGATTACACCATACTCTTCAAAACTCCAGAACTGGAGCCTCACCACTCGATACAGTTTAATATCATACCTATAACATCTATATCATATTTACCAACCCCTCCGCTCGGGAAGGATATGACACAAGGTCAATTTTTTAGGCGGAGTTAAACAGGTTTGAATTCAGAGTTTTCCTTCTCCTAGACTAGTTGCCTCACCAAGGCTGAAGAACCTAGTCTGTCCTACTATTTACCCATAGCTGGAAGGAGAATAATTGGATTCATACCTTTCCCAAGGGCATTAGTGCTATGTGAAATGCAATCAGTTTCGTCCAGGATTTGAACTCGTGTCGCCGTGTCCATTTCTTGCGAAGATAACCATTACACCACGGGCTCCTACACCATCTATATTGTGTGTGAGGGAGGAATCTTATCGAGGATGCAATCGATGTATCCTCGGCCTCGTCAACATATTGGAGCAAAAAATTAATTGGTTTGTTTAAACTAAGTAAAACTTAACCCGGTCTTATGCACACAAATATGGTTTTACTACAGTACTTGTCAGGATTGGGTGATCTGGTTCTATCTCTCAATCAAAGAGAATTTGAGGCGTCTCATTTTCTCGGAGAGATTCTGGCAGTTTATGTACTGCTAAGTAAAACCCGCTCTGAACATCTTTAAGCGTGCTAATTGAATGTGTTATCAGAGGTAGAAGTAGTTTGAGAATTAACCAAGGAAGGTGAATTAATATTTTTTTAGTTTATACTTTCATACATACATATTAAACGACCTCAAAAAGATTTATATGCCGTAACACAAAACAATCAACCAATTATATATATATATATATATATATATATATATATATATATATACATGAGGTGCATACGATAAGTTTCTAAATTATTTTCGTATGGGCATTTAAAATTGTCGTAGACTCTTGACAATTCACTATGTTATTGCTATACATCTTATGAGATGACTGACTAATTTTTATGATTTCAGCTTCAAATGAACAGCTACAGCAGCAATTGGAATACACCCTAGTAAAGCCTGATTGTCACAGCTGGTGAATTTCAAAAATGCAATCTGACACTTTAGAAGAACAATATGCAATAAAATTGTGTTTTAAACTTGGAAAAAATACCTCAGAATGCTTCAGACTGCTTTTGGAGCATCTTGCATGAATAAAACATCAGTTTTTGAGTGGCATAAGAGATTCAAGGAAGGTAGGGAGTCTGTGAGGGATGATGAGAGGTGTGCGAGGAGTAAGGAAGTCAATACACCAGAGTTGATTGGCCAAACGGTTAGGGTTAGGGTTATTATGTTGAGGTTTTAAGGGAGTTCAGGGAGAGATTCCGTCGGAAGAGGCTAGCACTCTTCAAATCGGCTCAGTAGCATTTCCTCCAGGACAATACACCAGTCCACAAATCCATCCTTGTCACAGACTATTTGACGAGCAAGATGATCATCAAGACAGTTCCTCACCGTTCCTATAGTCCAGACCTTGCACCCTGTGACATTTGGTTATTCCCTAAGCTCAGAGGCTGTCGTCGTTATGAGAGATTTGAGGAGATGAAAGAGGCTGTGACGAAAGTCATTGACACGCTCACACAAGAGGACTTCCATGGGTCCTTCCAGAAGTTGTTGGAACGATACAACAAGTGCATTGCAGCCGGAGGAGATTACTTCAAAGGAGACTAGAGTTTCATATGTGTACTATCAATAAAAGTGTCCATACAAAAAAAGTCTGGAAACTTATTTTAAGCCCCTCGTATATGAAAATGTACAAATATGAAAAAAGCACAAGATAGGTAGATAAGAACAGAATATCTGTTCAAATTGTCGGATTTAATTCCATTTCCCCATATATATATATATATATATATATATATATATATATATATATAATTATCAGTCATTTTGGGAGCGAAGCTGTATACACCTGTATAACTTATTGACAGATGAGTCGGATCTCTGTTGCGTGAATCAAATGGTGTTTGCTACATTTCGTCTTCATTGCTCAATCAGCTTTGAATAAATATAAGGGCTTTCTTATTTTGAAACTTTTGAAATTTTGCTTAAGAGACAGCGTATATTTGTTGGCATAGAAAGTAAACAATATCAGTCAGTGAAAAAGAAAAAAAAATACATCAGAGAAAATGAGGTCAAGATCATTTGATAAATAGCAAGAAAAGAAATGAAAAAAAAAACAAAAAAACAAACTACAATGAAAAAAAATATAATAGCTACGATATTAAATAGTAATAAGTTTCGAATGGATTCTTTTTGTTTTTAATAGCATATCAACCTCCGTGGATTATTTAATGCCAAAAGCATCCTTATAGAAGAACGACAGTGGTACTATTTACTAGCTGGGGTAGATAAGGAGGCTTCTACCTTCATCGAGGTTATTAATCCAAAAGTGAAAATAATTACGCGACTGGAGTTCGAACTCGCTTACTATAATTCGGCTGTCCAGCATGTTAGTCCCTATGCCACAGGTACTCCCTCCAGATCAATGTCGTTTGACAATCAGACGCTTATAAAATAACCAAGACAGATAATGATGACAAGATCTAGATTGACATACAATATATATATATATATATATATATATATATATATATATATATATATATATATATATATATATATATATATATATATATATATATATATATATATATATATATATACGATTGGATTCATACGTATACCGGGGGTATTAGGTAAAATGTAAACTGTCGTGTTTTGGAGTTCGATCTTTGATTGATATTAACGACATACCAACTCATCCAGGGTTATTTTATGCCTACAAGTTAGCTGGACGAGTTGGTATGCCGTTAACTTCAATCAAAGTTCAACTCCAAGACTTGGCTGTTTCCATTTTACATTATATATATATACTCTCGGTATACGTATGAATCCAATCGTATATATATATATATATATATATATATATGTATATATATATACTGGTACAGACTAGAGAAAGCTCTCATGGTGTAACAGTTATCATCGTAGGAAATGGATCGGGTGAACAGAGTTCAAATTTTGCCCTGTCGGCGAGGCTCATAATACGCTGATTATATCCCCTGCAGGAAGTTAAGAGCTCTTAAGATATGTCCTAGGTCTGAAATTTAACTGCATCTAATGGCGATGATCTAATTCTGGAGATCAGTGGAGCGTGGAGTTACCCTTCAATATCATTACTCCCAGGTCCACTCTGTCCCGTTCTCGTAGTTCCTGTTTGTGTTCCATGTATCTGTTCTGAAGTTATTCATATTCGATATGAATATTATTATTAATTACTCGAAACCATACAACTGCGTGCAGAGAAATGACTATTAAATAAAAATTATTTTTTGAAACTATATAATTATTAGTATTATATTGGAATACTTGAAACCGTACAACTGTGTGCAAACTATTTGTATTAGATTGGAATACCTTATATTATTCAAGTGCGTGCAAAAAAATCTTAAGAAACAATTACACCAAAATGTAAATATAAATGTGCAATGAATGGGGCACCTTTGGTGGTGTAATGGTTAGCAAGCTTGACTAGCAAACCTACACGAGTGAGTTCGAGTCTCATTGTGTGCCCCATTCATTCGGCCTTGTGCCACATCGAAGCAAAGATCTTCGTAAATTACTATAAATGTGTAATGAATGCAATTCCCTAACCTGTAAGCATAAAATAACCCTAGACGAGTTAGTACGCCGTTATCATCAATCAACATTCAACTCCGATACTAGGCTGTTTACATTCTATGCAATACCATCGGTATACGTATGAATCCAAATATTCTCTTCTCAACTCAGGGTTAACAGTTGGTCAGACTGAGCTCTTTAATCATGGTATGGTAAAGGAGAAGGAAAAACTCTGAATTCAAGCAAGTTGTACTCTCTTTAAAAGTTATTTCGTCATATCCTGTTCGAAGAGGAGGGACAGGGTAAATAATACTTGTTTTCTCCTGATTTTTTTTTTTTTTGATATGGCATGATTTTTGTTAGTTGTTTTTTCTTAACTGTGTGAAAGATTCAAAACTTACTTTATCACTTATTTTGGTACCAACTAATAAGAGTTGACTTGAAAATCCAATGTGACTTTCTGATTACCAGATAACTGGTAAAAGGTGAAAGATACCAGGTTAAGGGTACCAGATACCAGTTAAAAGGTACCAGATGCTAATTAAAAGGTACCAGATACAAGGTAAAAGTTATTAGAAACCAGGTAAAATGTAAAAGATACTAAGCGGCCAAAGGTGTAAGCATAGCAAGTCTTTCATTTAGAGACGAAGCCTTTTTTAAGGGCCGAGCACAAAGCTAGTATATATAATAATACTTCTTCCATATTTTTGTAAACAGTCGGATAGACTAGGTTCTTTAGCCTTGGTATAGCAATCAATCAACTATAAGGAAAGAATATGGGTTCAAACCAGATGTACTCCACTAAAAAATTGACCTTGTGTCGCGTCCTGCTCGTGATATTGATATCGACTTGTGTTAAAAGAGGTAGATATATGAATAGAGTGAGCTTGATATCTTACTGGGTAGATAAAAATAATTTTATCTAACCTTTCTAACTGAGATAAAGTTAACTGCTCGGAGCCCTGAATATGTCATCTTCTCGTTTAATGAAAGACGGAAGTTCATATTATCGAGTTAATGGTTCCTTTTTGATCGCAATGTCAGTTGGACTGGCGAACATAAGCCAATCAAACGTGAAAAAATACAGGGTATCTTTCTGGATAACGAGTACATATTTCTACCGAAGTGGAACGTTGACTTTTACACATCTAGATAAACTTGAAATGTTTCCATAAGAAAAGAGAACATATGAAAATTGTCCTACGATCCGGGGATATACGCGGAGAAATCTTGATGCATAAAAAATTAAAATTAAAATTATAATCATCATCCATATATCTTGACAGTGTAGGCGCCTGTCGTTGGAAATGAACGTGGTAATCTGAGTTTAAATCCTTGACGAGGCTGATAGCATTTCACTTAGCGCTAATACCCTTGGGAGTTGAATGAATTATCCTCCTTTTAGTTATGGGTAAATAGTAGGGCAGACTGGCTCTTTAACTTTGATATGGCAACCAGTGTTGGAGAAAGAAAATGCGGAATATAAACCTGTTAAAGTCCGCTTAAAATCTGACCCTGTGCCACATCCTACTCGTGCATAGGAGTTGAGTATATATATATATATATATATATAGACAGAAAAGTTTGGGCTTTAGCTGGTATATTTGCAAGAAGCGCTGTATCATCTGCGTAGTCTGCACCGGTAATAGTTTCTACTGAGTATTGTATGCTTCTTGTCTCACCTTTTTTTTAAATGTGAAACAATTTTCTTTCATTAGATCTATTAACATTAAAGAACATAATCTCGGCTGGTTATGAATAGAAATGGTTTCAATGATTTCAGCGACAATGTCAAAGAAATCAGTGACACCATAAGGTGAGCGAACCATTGACTTTGTGTCTTTGTAGTACATCGTTATGGCAGTCAAGAGGGATGAGAGAGAGAGAGAGACAGACAGACAGACAGACAGAGACAGAGAGCGATGAGAGAACGACAGCGATGAGAGAGAGAGAGAGAGAGAGCAATGAGAGAGAGAGAGAGAGCGATGAGAAAGAGTAAGAGTGATGAGAGAGAAAAAAAGAAACAGAGAGAGTGAAAGCGAGGAGAGAGAGATTCTTTCTTTGGTTTCTTTGTTTTTTAATGGCATATCAACCTTTGTAGGTTATCTAATGCCAAAGCTATTCTCCTAGAAGAACAGTAGAGGTACTATTTAATCCATAACTGGGAGGATAAGGGGGGGGTCATACCTTTCCCAAGGGTATTTACCTGAAAGTGAACGTAATAGCGCGACTGGAGTACGAACTCGCTTACTACGATTCCGCAGTCCATCGCTTTAACCATTACACCACGAGGACAACCCTCCGAGGGGAGAGAGAGAGAGAGAGAGAGAGAGAGAGAGAGAGAGAGAGAGAGAGCAATAAGAGACATTTTAATCTTAGGTGGAAGTGCCGGGTCATACGTAAATAATTCTAAAGTTTTTAAGAGGAACTCTGACAGTTTACTGTAGGCTTGCAAACGCAGGTGGCTGATGAGGTTTGTATGAGGTAGGCTGAAAATTGTTAATAATCTGGGTAATCGTAAACAGACAATTGTGTTGTGAGTTTAACCCTCTACCATACTTCTGGTGTCTGGGGCCATATCTAAGTGACAATCACTAAGGAAGGTAAACTATGAGAGTTAACAGACCGAAAGATAAGCTAGGAAATAAGCATGCAAATGATATATCGACCATATCAACGGTCTTCCGCGTAAACAGGATATTAACATTAACACTCATTGTTAATATATACAGGATGTGACAGTGATACCTGCCATATTTCAAACTGTCACATGTATAGTGCAAGTGAACTTAGGCAAGTGGTAATGGTTTGTTTGTTTGCTTTATGGCATATCAACCATTGTCGGTTATTTAATGCTAAACCCATTTTATACTAATAAACAGTTCTATTTCAAACGATTCAGTTTGGCATAAGTACATAGTTTAATAGTCAAAAACATTTCAATTTAAAACAATTCATTTTTGTCAAACAGTTCTAATTCAAAAAATACAGTTTAGCGTATGCAAAGCTTCAATGTCAAAAACAGTTCTATTGCAAAGAATTCCGTTTAGCATAAGTACGCAGTTTAAATGTCAAAACAGTCCTATTTCAAGCAATTCAGTTTAGCATAAGTACAGTTTAGTTCTATTTAACCCATAGATAGGACCCTATTAGGTGCTACCACTCTGGGCCAGAGTGGATCAGGGAGCGATGGCAGTGAAGGAGTTTTCAGCATTCCTCAAAGCTGTAGCTTTACTGGAACCTCACCATCAGATTGTTTATTGTCATAATCAGGATACTCGATGCAGAGAAGCAATCAGATACAGATGCAGAGAAGCCTCAGCTGACTGGGCAAAGTGGTAATGGTAGCTCCATTGACCTAATGTCTTTCTTCAGATACAATCTCCCAGCTATGGGTTAAATAGTACACTACTGTTCTTTTACAAGGATGATTTTGGCATTAATTAACCTACGAAGATTGATATGCCAGAAAAACAAAGAAATATGAAATTAGATAAGATCATTTACAGTCATGTTTGGCCTGGTGCACACCGTACATTTGCTGTTGAAACGTTTTTTTTCAAACTAGTGAATCTGTAATTGCTACACAGAGCTTTTTGTGCTCATTTCATGTTATGTCAGAATGATGCTCTTCCAGATAGAATTTTAACCCATAGCAGTATCGATACATGAGAAATTATAGATTTACAAGTCTTAAAAATTGTTTCAACTGCAAACAAGCGGCATGCACTGGTTTAAGCCATGACCATAACAAAAAAAAAAAAAAAAAATGCTTAGACATTAGCTAATTGGAGCTATCGTTGCCAGTTGTTTAAGTTCAACTTTGCACCAGACAATGACCCTTTAGGGTGAAGGAAATATTTCTTACTATATATATATATATATATATATACGAGGTCTGTTAAAAAGTATCTAAACTGAATCTTTAAATTCATCATTTTCTTAAAATGAAGAGGTGCACATCCGATCAACTTATATGATAAAGGAACGATATATAGACGTTTAGACTGGTGTCTAGACGTTTGTTGATATCTCTTTGTCTCAGTTTTCACACACACACACAGACACAGACACACACACACACACACACACACACTCCTGATTTTATCATTGACACTTATAATTAACTTCAAGAATATATGCTGGCGCTGAGAAGTTCTCGGCTTTACAAAGAAAATGATCTAGAACCTTGAAACTTTCATGCTATATTGCATGGTGTAATTGCTATCGTCGTAGAACATGAACACGGCGACACGAGTTCAAATCCTGGACGATACTGATTGCATTTCACATAGCACTAATACCCTTGGGAAAGGTATGAATCCAATTATTCTCCCTCCAGCTATGGGTAAATAGTAGGACAGACTAGGTTCTTCAGCCTTGGTCAGGCAACTAGTCTAGGAGAAGGAAAACTCTGAATTAAAACCTGTTAAACTCCGCTTAAAAATTGACCTTGTGTCATATCCTTCCCGAGCGGAGGGGTTGGCAAATAGGATATTGCATATTTATCCGACAGTTAAACATGGTTAATTATTTTAAATCCTTAATAAAATTTAAAAAAGTAATTAATTTCTTGGTTTGGTCGAGAACCTTTCTGTACCCTCTCGTATGCTTTTGCTCTTGCTTATTGATAGAATGTACGCTAGCATGCTTGCGTTGACATTGTGAATTTCTGATTGCAGTCCTCTCAGCAACAACTTCCATTTTGAAGATTGTGTTTTTTTTGTGACTATTTTTTTCGAACACCGGAGAAAGTGTCGATTTTATTGACCTTTATTTACTTCTTAATCAATTTCATTAATTCACATTCTCCCCGCACGTGACCTTTATGCTTGGGAAAGAAAATTTAGTTAGGCCGTTTCCCTGCCCATAGAAAAGTTAGTCTGAACTCACACAAGCCCCCCCCCCAGATAAAAAGAGAAAAAAAAAGTGAGTCTTCCTAAAAATGTGTATGTGTGTCTTATACACTACCGACTATATAACACGCACACTTCAACACTTTTGGCAGGAAAATGATTATCTTCACGCCAAGACGTCTCCAAACTTTCTCTTTCGTCCCACAATAGAAACTTCAAAGGTTCACTGTCAGAATCGATGTTCTAAGTGATAACTTCGGTTACAGGAATCATTACGTATTATGTAGGCCTAAAATCGACGACTCAGACCTCTCGATCAAAGAGGCAAAAGATCGATCACGCCTTTGAGCAACGAAGCAAACAACAACAATAAAAACAAAGTTGTTTTTTTTATTCAAGTGAAAAGACAAGAACATATATCTTTATTGACAAGAACATGTATCTTTATTCCTAGTTTACTTCTTAAGATTTATATTATTAGATTTATTTTGTGCTTAACAATAAATCACTTTAGTAATTCAATTTATCTAAGTAAAATTTTATAGAATTGGTTATTCAAAAATCAGTTAATGATGACTGATTTTATTTTTAGTTCAAAAACTAACTCTTTGAATACACAGCCTCTCGGCCCTCAGATACGTTGTACTCCAGTTTACAAAATTCACAGCTTATAGTGTCTCGGTATGGACAAAAGAGTAGGGCAAATTGGGTTCTTTAACCTTGGTGTTTGTTTGTTTGGTTGATTGATTATTTCTATGGTATCTCAACCTTTAAAGGTTATCTAATGCCAAATAGCACACACACACTCACACACACACACACACATATATATATATATATGTATTATTCGGTCCAGTTAAACCGGATTCGGGAATAATTCCGTCAGAACAAAAAATCATTCAACTATGAACATTTAAATTTTCCTGGTAAAGAGCTCAATGTAACTGACATCACAGAGCAATAACTTCTTTAAGAAAACCAAAACCGGTCACATTAGGATTATATATATATATATAGTAATGAATAAATATATATTATATATATATATATTTAATCCATGGAAAATAGTCTGCGACCCTGGGTTTCATGGAGTTTTGCAATAAATTGTTGTTTTGGAATAAATTGAAAATCGAAAATATGAAAAGATACAAACAAAAAAACATTGGGATTTCGTTTATGTGTGGTTGTAAGTGTGTGAGTGTATGTGGGTGTGTGCGTATGCATGTGTGTGTTATAGTTACGTATGGATGCGTGTTTTTATAAAGTTAAGTCAGGCTACGAACTTAGCGCGTTGGATTTTGCGGAAATGAATTCAAGTGTATATTAATAATTCGTTACATTATTTCTTTAGGTGACTATAGCTATGGAACAAAACATCATCATTGCATGTCGAGGAGAATGAATAAAAATTTGAATTGTAAGCGTATTTGAACGGTTGTGTTATGGTAGGCTAGAATCACAGTGGGTATAAGTAAGGTTATATTGTATTGTAATATGTTGGTGTAATATTTAGGGGAGGGAATTGTATAATAATAATAATAATAATAATAATAATAAATAAATGAAATATTGCGTAAATATTATATACTATAGATCTCATTGGTGATATGTGCGTAATAAAATAATAAAGGGTTAAGTAATAGTTAGTGTGTTTGTGTACGAAGATGATTATAATTGAGGGGTAGGGTGTTGTTATTGAAAAATTAAGGAAATTGATTAAGGAAATAGATTAAGTAAATAGATGGCGGTTTAGGGTGGCTGTTGGGTGGTTGGGGTTGTTATTTAATAGTTATATGTTTTTTGTTGATGTTGTGTGGTAAATACACTATTGTAGAAAAGTTGTATATAATGTTACATTATTTTCAAACAAAACAAAGATCCTTTATTTGCACACGGTTAAATGGTTTCAAGTATTGCTATCAAACACTAATAGTTTTATTTGTACAGTTAAATAGTTCCAAGCATTGCTACCGAATACTTATAATTCTATTCAGTATTACTCATTCGTTTGTACACTGTTAACTATTTTCAGTTATAGTAAATGTTTAAATATTTCTGTTTGACCCATAGATGGGACTATAATAGGTACTACCACTCCGGGTCAGTGTGGGTCTGGGAGTAATCGCAATGAAAGAGTACTCCAGTTCTCTAAAGCTCCAGAACTGGAGCCTCATTAGATAGTTTAGTTTTATATCTAGGACATTCATTGGGACGGGAAGGGAGTCTTACTCCTCTGCCGAACTACAATTGGTACATTCTACAGTCCCAGTCGTTAACCTTGATCAAGTAATTAGTCAAGAAGAAAGATAAACAAATTCAAACGTCTCGCCAATATTCTATTAACTAGATCAGTAGAGATAGTCTCATTACTCCCATGTCTTACAGATCTTGTAGAAGATCTGATTCCTGTAATGGACTGAGAAAAAGGTTGATGGAGTGGAGATAGTATAGAATCTTAATGGGACCAACACAGACTGAACATAGACTTAATCGATTTTGAATCAGGACTATTATTGCTATCAATTCAGGATTAAATTGTCGTGTACAGCTATCATTGGATTTCTAGGGCTGTGCTGTGCGCGAATGAAATCGAATTTCATATTAAACCTTCAGAACCCTGATCTCCCAACATGTCCTTATACCCGACCCTAGGTAATAGCGATGGAGAAATGAGAATTCCTCAGTCAAGAATTCAGGCTTGCCGAGAATACGATGATCGTTCAAAAAGTTCTATAACTCACCCAGAATTTAGATTTATCGTTTACCTGTTACCTTTGTATGGGCCATACCTGCAAAGAAATTAAGACTGAAATCTGGATTCATTTTTCTTATTTTATGAGAAGTAGTCGTGTTTTACTGCAATAGAAATATTTAGGCATGGATCTTCTTTCTGGGTTAGACTTAGAAATTTTGAACGAACCTCGTATATACTTTAAGGTAGCATCACAAATACTTGTGATAAAGGAAGGAGAAGGCAAACTGGACAACACTTTCATGGAAGCGGTACTTTTAGGTGTGTTGTATAATCTCTGAGCAGCATTCACTCATGTGTATTCTGGGTTATTTTATGAGATAAGACACTGTCAAGAATTACAGATACTAAGTATAGAAAAACAATTACATATGCTAATTATAGAAAAAAAATGCAGATGTTAATTATTGAAAGAAAGACAGAAAAAATACAAGAACAAAGCAGAAAAGTTTCTGATTTTAAAAGCCTGATTAGCTGTATTTTTGCTAGGCATTAGTAATGTTGAAAGAGGGATTACTTTGGTAGAATTCAGGCCACCTGGATAGATGTACTTCTGGGTAGAGGCACAAATACTAACTATTTGAGTTCTAAGAGTTAAGATTGTCCGAAGAAATGTCATGTTTCCAGACCCAATATACAGACCTAACTGTATTGTGCACAAAAACAGCCTTTCTCATTCAAGAAGGAAGCAAAGAAGGTATTGATGCAGCAATTATAAAGATGGAAGGGAAAATCTTTACCCATGATTTCCCGACTTCTTTACGAGATACAATATTGCCAAACATAAAGTAAAAGTAGATGACCATAGTCGAGGGTGACCCGAAGGCTCCCTTTTCAATAGCTACAACACCAAGGTGTAGAGGAGGACGCTACTCCTTTCTTTGGATTGCTCCCCTTTACTCTTGATACGTACCTTATAATGCTGTGTATTAAGCAAAGAAGTATCTAGTACCATTTTTTGAGTTTTGGTATGACTCTACCTGGGATTGAACCCCGGTCTCCCGGACTATTGGCGAACACTCTACCCATTAGGCCAAAATTATTGTAAAGAGAGGTAGTAAAACAAGAAATTTGTTGGTCCTATTGATAGCATTTATATTTGTGGTATTTTATGGTTTAGTACTGATTAACTTTTTCACTCCGAATAAGTAGATGCAAAATTTGCAACAATTTGATCTGATTTTTCCAAGTGTCATTGTCTCAACCACATTGAACTTATGAATTCAAAAAGTTCTAAACCTCATCCAGAAAGAAAATAGGTGTATATTCTCACTAAGTGATCGATACGTGTGACTTTCTTTTGTGATACTGATGATATACATCCTGCTGTTCATTATATAAGCAACCTATTCTCACATTGGCCTAGTACAGTACAACACGTGCGTTGCAGCCGGAGGAGATTACTTCGAAGTGGACTAGAGTTTCATGTGCGTACTATGAATAAAAATGCCCATACGAAAAAAGTCTGGAAACTTATTTAATGATCCTCGTACATACCAATAACCACTAAGTCAGGTCGTTCCCCCATGTCCCCAATTATACTCCCGTCTCTCTTTCTCTCTTAGCATGGGATAGAAAGGAAGGCCCCATGGAAGTTCTCTTGTATGAGCGTGTCAATGACCTTTTTCACAGCCTCTTTCATCTCAATTGTCTCATAACAACAGCCTTTGAGCTTAGGGAATAAGCAAAAGTCACAGAGAGCTAGGTCTAGACTATAAGGAGGCTGAGGAACTGTCTTGATACCCATCTTAGTCAAATAGTTTGTGACTAGGATGGAGTTGAGGACTGGTGTATTGTCTTTGTGGAAATACCACTGACCCGATTTGAAGAATGCTGGCCTCTTCCGACAGAATATCTTCCTGAACTCCCTAAAACCTCAACATAGTAACCCTAACCCAAACCCTTTGGCCAATCAACTCTGGTATATTGACTTCCTTACTCCCCCTGCACCTCTCATCATCCCTCCCAGACTCACTGCATTCCTTGAATCTCTTATACCACTTAAAAACTGATGCTCGATTCATGTAAGATGCTCCAAAAGTAGTCTGAAGCTTTCCATACGTTTCTGTGGTATTTTTTCCAAGTTTAAAACAGAATTTTATTGCATATCGTTCTCCTAAATCGTCCTCACGTTCAGATTGCATTTTTGATATTCACTAGCAGTGGCAATCAGGCTTTAGTAGGGTGTATTCCAATTCCTGCTGTAGCTGTTTCTTCGAAGCTGAAATCATAAAGATTGGTCAGTCATCTCATAAGATGTATAGCAATAAGATACTGAATTTTCAAGAGTCTACGACAATTTTAAATACCAGAACAAAAAAAAAGTCTGAAAACTTATTGAAGGCACCACTTATTTATACTGTTTATTTAAATTGACTACTTTTACTTATGATGGCCCCTAGCAAAAGTATAACACTGTAAAATATATTGTTTCTAATATTCAATACAATATGTTTCTGTAAAATGTATTATTTCTAATGGTCAATACAATATATTTCTGTACAATATATTGTTTCTAGACCTACATTTTCTTTTTCAAGTTGAGAATTATATTGTGAATTGAATTACCATGACCAGAAAATATGGATTGGTGGCTCAGTTGTAGAGTTTCGGCTCTACAATATGTGGTCGCTGGTTCGATCTCCTGTGGTGGAGGTCACGGTATTCACTGCTGATGAGACCTAATAAGGTCGAAACAGCTGTCCATTGTTATAGTATGTCGTGCGTAAGTGTTCGCCGGATTTTCTGGTCAGGGTAATTCAGTTCACAATATAATTCCTATACTTAAAAAAGAAAATATACATCTATATCCTTGTTAGTGAGGTCATAATAATTACGCGGATGCGTATTTCTAATCCTCTTGGGAAGACGTGGCCCTGGAGGTGACCGTGTCTGCTGTAAAGAGTACGGATGTAACTTGCAAGACATACATTCAGGTTAATTGGCCGCGCAATTACCCTGACTAATCAATTTGGCGTCACTTGTGTGCGATATGAACTGATGGCTCAGTTGTAGAGTTTCAGCTCTGCAATCTGTATTCGCTGGTTCGATCTCTTATGGGGGAGATTACGGTATTCACTGCTAATGAGACTTAATAATGTCGAAACAGCTGTCTAGTGTTTATGTATGTCGTGGGTAAGTGTTCACCGGATTTTCTGGTCAAGGTAATTCATTTCACAATATTGTTTCTAATATTCAGTATGATACAAGTTTGTACAATATGCTGTTTCTAATGTTCTATTCAGATAAAAAGTTAATCCCAAACCTTCAATCAATACTTTAGAAATGTCGTATTGATATTATTCTATTGAATTTCAATAACTGTTATTAACCTCATTATAATTCAGAAAAAAAAAAAAGAAACACAAAGAGACCTGATCTGCCTATCTTCAATTAAACTATCTTTGTATCATGCATAATTTGAAATATTGTATTGTTTCAAATATTCTGACAACAAAAACAAAAGATATAGAGCATATATTTATCCAATTCTTCCAACCTGAAAAGGATGCGACACAAAGTCAATTCTAAAACGGACAATTATTATAATCCTTATAATTCCGACAAGAACAATCACAGGGCTGCTCTATCTTCAGAAAAGCTTTTTTTGCCCGATCAAAACAAGAGAGTCTAATCTGTCTAAAAAATGCGTCGGGAAACTAAGACAGCCTTGTCCAGGATTTGAACTCGGATCATCGAGTTCATTTTTTTACGAGGATAACGTTACATCATGTGCGCATCTACTTTTCTCTCTCTCTCTCTCTCTCTCTCTTTCTCTCTCTCTCTTTCTATATATATACATATATATTCTTTTTGCTTCACGACCACCTCTAGCCATACGTAAACCTGTAACAATTAGCTTCACTGGAGCTATCAAAGACAAGACTTAAACATTTAAAGACAAGATCTCTTCTTTCTTTCTTTCTTTCTTTCTTTCTTTCTTTCTTTCACTGTCTGTTTCTCTCTGTCTCTTTCTTTCTTTCTTTCTTTCTCTCTTTCTTTCACTGTCTGTTTCTCTCTGTTTCTTTCTTTCTTTCTTTCTTTCTTTCTATATATATATATATATTCAAGTACTTTCAAGGTTCAAGTGCAAATTATTTAGATTACGTAGGAATACTTGATAATTAGAATCACTAATGTTAAATAACAATACATGAAACCATTTATCTCTGTGCAAACAAATTATTAATATCAAACAGAATTATTAATGTTTTATTGGAATACTTGAAACCATTTGACTGTTTGCAAAAAAAGTGACCTTGACGCAGAGGATGCAAAATACGCTGATTTTTTTGTTTTTTTAAAAAGTTTTGGTTAAATAACCAGTCTAGCGGAAGGAAAAACTCAAACCTACTTAATCTAATCCACATAAAAGTTGACCTAGTGTCTCATTCTTCCTGTAGTGGAGAGTAGTAGTATCCAAGTCGGACTTTTATATGCTGAGGCCGTTAGGTATATGAAATTTGGGACCCCTTCCCTCGAAAGTATATGCACACACATAGACATGAAAACCCACGCAGACATACAAAGAGAGAAACAACATCTGCTGAGAGAAAAATTTGTCTCGGACAATTAACACTAACTGAACATTCACAGACACAAATCCTGGAATTATCAAAACAGTCGCCACTATATAAATCAAAGGGAACACCGGAAGAAACTATTTAAATCCTGAAGATGATGTAAAACGTCAGAAACACGTTTTGGGAAAAATAAATATCTTGATAATAAATTCTCTTGCAGACCTGTTTATTTTAAAGTATATATATACAGAGAGAGAGAGAGAGAGAGAGAGAGAGAGAGAGAGAGAGAGAGAGAGAGAGAGAGAGAGAGAGAGAGAGAGTATATTTGATGAATTCTAGTTAGAAAATAAAAACTAATCATGAAATAAAAATATATAAAAAAATGAGGCTTTAAGTGTGTGTAAGTAATAGTCAACTTAGCATATAGGTAAATTTATAACATAGCCAGATATAAATACGTGAAATAGACATATTCATACCTGTACGCAAAACGTTCATAATGTCCATAACGCACATAGATAACATAGGAATCCCGAAACACAAAAAATACTTACGACTTCTTAGTTCAGGTACGAAACTTTTTATTACCTTTGAGTTTAAAGGTTTTTCGACATAAGTAGGGAGATACCATCTTTCTATGCTGACTTTTCCATCTGCCCCAAACCACGTGTGGCACCGGCCTCAAGGCCTCGGCGAGAAGGCGAAAGTCACCCTTCTTCTTCGGACGGCGAGACTCAACTAACTGACTTTTCTCAAATCTCCCCAAATCCTCCGCTCACGCTCCCGGTGCTTAACGTCATTCACATCCCCTGGTCACACTTTCATCTTCCCCGCGCGCCCTTCAACACCTGCGCTCAAGTTTCCACCTAACTAACCCATGCGCTAAGCGAAAGGTTCTCAGCCTAACTAAACCAAAAGGCAGGATATAATAAACGAAATCCCTCGGCCATTATATCAAAAGTTCAGAAGCGGCTAGTACCTGTTATTATTAAATAGATCTGTCTGAGATAATCCATCGCTTAAATATTGAAATTGCTTAAAACCCCCTCCCCCTAAATAACCCAACGAGGATTAAGAAGCAGTCAAACGAATCAACCAACTCGTATTTTACTCGAAGTTCACCGGAAATAATTACGAACTAACTTTAAATGTTCTAAGTTTTTCAGTTTTACTAGATCGGGTTCCTCATTTTCTTCCTTCAGTTTTCGACTCTTGCCTACCAAATAAACAAAACAAAACAAAAAGCAAAAAACAACCCCACCAATAAAACCACAAAACAAAAACAAGCAAAAACAAAGCAAAATAAAAGAAAAATGGTAATTTGAATGAAGCCAGTAAAATGTTTTGCTATAAATCACGTACAAAAAAGTCCCCGCGCTGTTCTTTCTACTTTATTTGTCTCCAAAAAAAAAAAAAAAAAAAAAAAAAAAAAAGAGTCAGACAAAAAACCCCCCAAAACAAAACCCAAAAAACTGGAATAGTTTCCTCTTCGCTTATTTAACCATGTCTTTACTTTCAATGAGTGACGAATGGCTAATAACAACACTTCATATTTACTTCAATAAGGGGTATTTGGTATTGGTATGTTTTGGCTATATATTGAAACGTATATGGCTTTTTTCCATTTCTGTTTTTTTTTTCAGGGATGGAAGTAGGAAGAGTGTATAAGATTATGGTATTGGCTTCAGCGATGCCATTTCAAGGGTGGTAACTCTGAATTTTCTTCTCATAAATTTTCTTCTCATAAATTTATGTCTAAGCAATTGCTGAAAGGAAATAAATAAACACAATTACTAAGCGATTTTTTTACCCATAAACAGTGCAGCTTAAGTTTTCAAGTTTTTACTATTCATCTATCTTTGTCTGAACCCTCTCTCAATATATATATATATATATATATATATATATATATGTGTGTGTGTGTGTGTGTGTGTGTGTGTGTGATTGTGTGTGTGAGTAATCATATTTACCCAACCCCTCCACTCGGGCAGGATATGACACAAGGTCAATTTTTAAGCGGAGTTTAACAGGTTTCAATTCAGAGTTTTCCTTCTCCTAGACTAGTTGCCTCACCAAGGCTGAAGAACCTAGTCTGCCCTACTATTTGCCCATAACTGGAGGGAGAATATTTCGATTCACACCTTTCCCAAGGGTATTAGTGCTATGTGGAATGCAATCAGTCACGACCAGGATTCAAATCCTGGTCATGATTCTTGTCGACGTGTCCATTTCCTTCGACGATAACCGTTACACCACGGGCACCTCCGTGTGTGTGTGTGTGTGTAATAGTATTGCCTAAATAAGTACATCCCAAAATATGTACGTCTAAATAAGTACGTTCAAACAAGTACAACCCAAAAATATTCCAAAATGAGTACATCACAAAAGTAAATCCTAAATTAGTACGTTCTAAATAACTGCAAATCAAAAGTACATTCTAAATAAATACAACCAATTGAGTACATTCCATAATAAGTACATTAAAAACAAGTACATATCAAAGTAAGTAAATTAAAGTTGGCGACCGTAGTCGAGGGTGATCAGAAGGCTCCTTTTTCAATAGCTACTACACTAAGGTGTAGGGGAGGGCGCTACTTCTTTCCCTGGATTGCTTAACTTTACCCTTGATACGTACCTCATATTGCTGAGTGTTAGGCAAAGAGGTATCAAGTACCATTTTTAAAGTCTTTGGTATGATGTGACCTGGGATTGAACCCAGTTCTCCTGGACCATTGGCGAACAACCTACCAACTAGACCATGTACATTCTAAATAAGTATATTCTATAAATAAATAAACCCCCAAATTAGTACACCCTGATAATTACTTCCGTGTAAGTACACCCCAAAATGATTACATATGAAATAAAGACATTATCAAAAGTACATTCTAAATAAGTCCAGTCAAATAAGCACATTCAAAAAGGATTATATCCAAATAAGAACTTCCAAAAAGAAAATTCCATGATAAATACATTCGAATAAGTACATCCACCCCCAAATAGTACGAACTGAATGATAATTTCCTAAAAGTACGTTCGAAAATAAGTTCATCAAAAAGAAGAATATTCCAAAACAATTACATCCAAATAAATACATACAAAAACAAGTACATCCTAAATAAGGAGATCTCAAAATAAGTAAATCCAAAAGTTTTCAGGAAAAACGGTACAGCATAATGATTTTTTTTAATCAAAGCAATATACATAAAGAGTTGATTGAGAGTAAGGCAGTTTCCAGTCCATATGGTAATAATGATAGTTTTGTAACTTTTACATTTGAACTGAATGTTATTTTTGAATTATTCTAATTTTGGATATAACGGAGGCAACTATGAAATGCTAAGCAGAATCCTTCACTCCTTCCAAAATAGAAACATCAATATCATCATGGACAGCTGATAACTCTGGAATGCCAATTAGAATCCTCCACATCTTTCTAAACAGAAGCATCAATATCATCATGGACAGCTGATAACTATGAAATGTTAATTAGAACCGTTCACTTCTCCTTAAATAGAAGCATTAATATCATCATGGAAAGTTGATAACAAGGAAATGCTGATTACAATTATTAACCTCTTCCTATATAGAAGCATCAATATCATCATAGACAGGTGATAACTATGAAATGATAATTAGAACAATGCACTTCTCCCGAAATAGAAACATTAATATCATCATAGACAGCTGATAACTATGAAATGCCGATGAGAATCCTCCACTCATTCCTAAACCGAAGCATCAACATCGTCATGGATATATGTTAACTATGAAATGCTAATTAGAATCCTTCACTCCTTCCTAAATAGAAGCACCAATATCATCATAGACAGCTGATAACTATGAAATGTTAATTAAAATTATTAACCACTTCCTAAATAGAAACATCAGTATCATTATGGACAGCAGATAACAATTAAATTCTAATAAGAATCCTTCAATCTTTACCACTGTCCAGTCTACTGGGACTGTAGAATACACTGACAGCTTCTCTGCAGAGGGGTAAGACCCCGCCCCCAACGAGTGTCCTGATTATGACACAAACAATCTGATGGTAAGGTTCCAGTGATGCTGGAGCTTTGGGGAATGTGGAATACCCCTTCACTGCCATCACTCCCAGCTCCAGTCTGGCCTGGAGTGGTAGCACTTGATAGGACCCTATCTATGGATTAAATAGAACTAATCTGCGTACTAATGCTAAACTAAATTACTTGAAATAGAACTGTTTTGATATTAAAACTGCGTCTTTATGCTAAACTGAATTGTTTGAATTCGAACTGTTGACTAAAATGAATCGCTTGAAATAGAACTGTTTTTGACAATTAAGCTGTGTACTCATGTTCGACTGAATTGTTTGAAATAGAACTGATTATTCGTATAAAAATGGATTTGGCATTAAATAACCTAAAAAGGTTAATATGCCATAAAACCAACCAAATCACTCTTTCCTCGATAGAAACTTCTCTATGATGAAGGTCAGCTGTTAACTGTGAAATACTAATGAGAGTCATTTCATCCTTACATAATGAGAACATCTACATCTTCAGAGACCGGATTTATCACCGGAAGTCAACGGGTTCAGTGATCATCTAGTTATTCTCTTAAAGGTGAATGAACTGGACTCTGGATTTTCTTGTAAAATAATTAGTCTTACACCTGTATTCCTCTCTTTTCTGTATTAATACTACATAGTAATATCAATTAACGTGACTAATACCAATACTACATACTAATTTTTAATGAACACATCAGCACTGATGGGCGTGCTGGAATACAGAGAAACAGTATTTCTTTTTTCTAATTTGATTTATCAGGTTGTCATAGAGTCGAATTTGTAACCACTCAATCAAATGCTATCTGTATTGAATATCCATGAAACTAAGAACATTTTGATAAGCGGGAAAAAAAAGTTCGTTCAAGCATTCCTCGTGTCGAATATTGACAGTAAGTTTTATTCATTTAACATTTTCGATGCTCCCAGATCAAAATGGTCTTGGAGATCTCTTATTCCAGTTTTTCGTTAGATTAATCTTCATCATCATTAAGTCGCACCAACAGAACGAATTTCCCCAAATCTCTCTCTCTCTCTCTCTCTCTCTCTCTCTCTCTCCGTCCCTATTATCCATCACCTCAAGCAGGTCTTCCTAATTACACCCAGTATCCGCAAAGAGCTGATGTAAATAAGTTCTTGCTAGTTGGCCAACAATGGCACGACCATGTGTCGAGGTCCATAGAAGAACGTCGCTTATGAGTTCATTTTAGCTTCTCTAGCAGTACCCCACATGTCTTGTTCTTTTCACTTGGATGGTTTTGGAGATATGAGGTAAGTGGTCGTACAGGTGTTGTTTCGTGGGGCTTCCAGGATTTATTCAAAATAGCTCGTAGCATTTTTGTGTAGTTTCCATCTAGCTTTTTCTCGATGCATTTTATTCGCGCCCATGTAGTGCATCCATACAGTAGTATTGACACATCTACAGCTTGGAAGAAATCTCGTTTTATTTTATTGGCTTTATCAGACTTCTATATGATTGGTAACCAATCGATAGTGGTCCACACTTTCGCAAGGCGTTTCTTAACATCAAAAGCAAACTTACATCCCAATATTTTTCTTTTCCACGTTCAACTTTGTATAAAATTATCCAGCCCCTCCGCCACGAGTGGGATGTGACTCAACATCAATTTTAAAGCGAAGTACAACTGGCTCATTAGTCTAGTGGGTAGGGTGTTCGCCAATGGTCCGGTAGACCTGGGTTCAATCCCAGACTTTAAAATGGTACTTGATACCTCCTTGCTTAACACTCACCGATATAAGGTACGTATAAAGGGTAAAGTGGAGCAATCCAGAGAAAGGAGTAACGCCCTACCCAACACCTCGGTATAGTAGCTATTGAAAAGTGAGCCTTCTCGTCACCCTCCACTACGGTCGCCAACTTTACTTTTACAACTGTTTTGCATTCAAGTAATTCCTTCTTGGCCGTTTGCCGTACCAAGGTAAAATAGGCCAGTCTGCCCAACTATTTAACTATAGCTGTAGGAGCTATTTAGTAAACGAACTTAACTTATTTGATAGGGAATGCAACCTCAATCCATCTCCAAATAGCTAAAACGATATTTCCAAGTTTAATACATAAAGTTAAGGTATCTAGTTGGTTTGTGCTTAAACCAAAAAAAAAAAAAAAAATTCAAATAAGCACGTAGACACTGCTGAGCAACTCTTATAATAATGACGATGTTTTGATCAGTGGTTTTCAAACAGATGTTCAGGGACCACAGGAGATCCGCAAAGTCATCAGCAAGGGTCCGTAGACCCTGCTAGTGTGTCTAGAAGATTCACATTGTCCAATAAGCAAGAGAACTGCAAATTTGTGTTTTCATTTACCCATAAAATAGACTATAATGTAGAAATGAGGCATTGGTTCAAAATGTTTGAAAACCACTGATCTAAATGTCTCACTAATGTCTAAATGAGTATGTTCCAACTCTCAGCACTTTCTGATACTTTCTGATTAGCAGTATGGGTTGTGTTTTGCCCTTTTGACCCGGCTAAAAATGCCATTCAAGGTGATGCACCGGAAGGAAGTGACACATTCTAATGGCAGTTATGTGAGGAAATCGCGTGGGCGGAAACTGGCTGATGAAATGGGACGAGCAAAAAAAATTCCCATGGTACACTACAGAGTGATGCACCGGAAGAGAGTGACCTCTGAACTGCATGGCAGTTATTTCCGCTTGATGACGATTAAACATTCGATTTAAAAGACCGAGTGGGCGTCGAACGATTATATAACTGAATTGAGTTCCTGTTCCAATTGAGTTCGACGCCCAGGGGGCCAGTGGAGTTGCCAATAGAGTTCCAGCTAGTTGGAGACGAGATGTGGTAGGGAAAGCCACACCCGGCCGAGGGGGCCCTCGGGAACCCCGATGGAGTTTGGGGTTCTGAGAAGTTGTTGATAAGATGTAGCAGATCACCCAGCAGAGTGAGCCCCTAGGCCTCCGGTTGAGCATCAAGAGAACAAGAAAGACACAACGTGACGGTCATAACAGTGGGGGTCAAAATATTTCAGTTATGTTCGGTCTCCAGCTCCCTCTCACAGTAAAACCCCACACAACCTTTTCGAACCCTTGCAATAAAGTGAAAGGTAAATATTGTTAAAGAAGTCTTCCTGCGTCTTTGTCATTGCGTGCGTCGTTTATCATTGCGTCGGTATGTATCCAGCATATATATGTATATTTCTGCATGAACATGTATATGTGTATATAAGCATATTTATTATGTGAGAATATAACATATGGATACTTTCTGATCAGCAATCTCAGTACTTTTTGATCAGCAGTCTCGATACATTTTGAAAAGTTGTCTCTACTCTGCCTGATTAGCAGTTGCAATACTTTCTGATCAGCCGTCTCGATACATTTTGATCGGCTGTGTCGATACTTTTGAGGAAAACATTGGATTGTGCAAGTGTATTCCACTCCACACTCACAAGACCTTTTAACTCCCTACGACTTTTTCTTCTCTCAAATGACAATTCATCTCAAGGGTAAGGTATTGGAGGATGTGGATTACGTGGTACCTTCCCTTTCCAACAAATATCCTGATATGACGCGAAACAATCTAATGGTGAGGCTCCCGCCCTGGAGCTTTAGGGAATGAGGAGTACCCTTTCTTTGCCACTACTTCCTGGTCCATTCTGAGCCGGATTGAGTCAGAAGAAATGAGGAAAAAGGAGAACAAGATGAAAGGACCTAAAAAGGACAGCAAAAAGAAAGGAACTAAAAAGAAAAAAACAAGAAGAAACTATTTATAAGGGAGAGCAAGAAGGAATGACGTAAAAGGAGAGTAAGAAGGAATGATTTTAAAAGAAGCAAAATCTAAAAAAATGAATTAAAATGAAGGAAAGAAAAAAGAAAAAAAAGGAAATCATTAAAAAGATGAAATATTTATTTATTTTAATGAAAGAAAAAAAGAAACGAATAAACAAAGAAGAAAATAAGGAAGAAGGTCGGAAGAAATATAACAATAAAATGGAAAAGAATGTAGGGCCCTAACTATGGGTCGAATAGAACTGTTCAATCATTTATTTTGGAGCAAATAAATGACATATTGAATTGTTAGTTACATAGCAATACTCGAAATCCTTTAACTGTGTGCAAACAAATGAGATCTAGCTTGATTAAAATGCTAGGTATGAAATATTTGTCGACAAATCATATATTTCTAAAATATGTATAAATAGGATTTGACAGGGTTGATATACCACGGAACCAAACTATCCATATTTCGCGTATGTTGTGACCCTCTAATGTTATCACTAAAATTCGTTCTCAGTTGGTCCCTAGATTAGAATTACTCTTAGATTTGAAGTTTGTCCCCAGAGGGAATCAATAACTTTAAGTTTGAGAATCAATATTCTAGAAAATAAGGGAATATACAAAAGAAAAGGGCGAGGAAAAGGAGTAAGAAAAGAAAAAAAGAAGAGACGAAGTAAAAGAAGAGTAAGAAGGAAAAAACTGTTTAAGGAGCAGCAGGCAAGAATTAAATTTTAAAGAATAAAAAAAGAGAAAAAAGTTAGGAATTAAATAAACAGTTTGAAAGAATGAAAAAAATAAAAGAAAGCAAAGATCTAAAGGAGGTGACCTCGTGGTGTAATGGTTAAAGCGATGGACTGCAGAATCGTAGTACGCGAGTTCATACCCCAGTCGCGCTATTACGTTCACTTTCGGGCAAATACCCTTGGGAAAGGTATGAGCCCGCTTATCCTTCCAGCTATGGGTTAAATAGTACCACTACTGTTCTTCTAGGAGAATGGCTTTGGCATTAAATAACCTACAAAGGTTGATATGCCATTAAACAAAGAAACCAAACCAAAGATTTAAAACGAAAGAAACCAAAGGAAAAAATAATGAAAGACTTAAGAGGGAGAACAAGAAGGAATAATATAATTTGTTTTTGTTTAGTTGTCTGACATATCAACCATTGTAGGTCATTTAATACCAAATCCTTTTTATACATATATATTAAATATATATGACTTGGTTTGGTTTAGTTTCTGGGCATACCAACCATTGTAGGTGCCCGTGGTGTAGTCGTTATCGCCGTAGGAAATGAACACGGCGATACGACTTCAAATCCTGGACGATACTGATTGCATTTCACATAGCACTAATACCCTTGGGAAAGGTATGAATCCAATTATTCTCCCTCCAGCTATGGGTAAATAGTAGGACAGACTAGGTTCTTCAGCCTTGGTTAGGCAACTAGTCTAGGAGAAGGAAAACTCTGAATTGAAACCTGTTAAACTCCGCTTAAAAATTGACCTTGTGTCATATCCTGCCCGAGCGGAGGGGTTGGTAAATAGTACCAACCATTGTAGGTCATTTAATACCAAATTGTCTTTATACATATTTATTAAATATATATGATCTGGTTTGGTTTGGTTTTATGGCATATCAACCATTGTTGGTTATTTAATACCAAATCCTTTTTATACATATAAATTAAATATATATGATCTGGTTTGGTTTGGTCTTAGGGTATATCAACCATTGTTGGTTATTTAATGCCAAATCCTTTTTATACATATATATTGAATATATGATTTCTAAACAAACTTTGTAGTTAACATTTTTAAACCAGCCTAAACTCATTTTGTTTGCACAGTTATATGGTTTCACTTATTTCTATCTAATACGAATGATTCTATTTACAAGAGAGAACAATTTCGATAAAATTCTATTACAAGGGAGAACAAGTTTGGTTTATTTGTATAAAGGCATCTAAACCTTCATGGGTTATTTTTGTAGAAGAATGGTATTGGTGCTATTTAACCAAGAGCTTGGGGGATAAGGGGGTTCATACCTTTCCGAAGGTAGTAAGTAAGTAAAGTAAAGTTGGCGACCGTTGTCGAGGGCTCCCTTTTCGATAGCTACTACACCGAGATGTAAGGGAGGGCGCTACTCCTTTCCCTGGATTACTCCACTTTACCTTTGATAGTACCTTATATTGCTGAGTGTTAAGCAAAGAGGTATCAATTACCATTTTTAAGGTCTTTGGTATGACGCGACTTCGGATTGAACCCAGGTCTCCTGGACCATAGGTGAACACTCTACCCGCTTGGCCAATGGAAGGTACTAGTTCAAAAATAAATGTAATAGCGTGGCTAGAGTTCGAACTCACTTACTATTATGTCGCAGTCCAGCACTTTAGCTATTTCTCCTCGAGGAGAACAAGAAGAAATAAGAAAAAAGGAGAACAAGAAGAAAGGAACCAAAAAGGACAGCAAGAAGAAAAGACCTAAAAAGAAAACAACAAGCAGAAATTACTTACAAAGGAGAGCAAGAAAGAATGACGTAAAAGGAGAGTAAGAAGGAATGACTTCAAAAGAAGCAAAATCTAAAAAAATGAATTAAAATGAAGGAAAGAAAAAAAAAAGATATCATTAAAAAGATGAAATATTTGTTTATTTTAATGAATAAATAAAGAAATAAATAAACAAAGAAGAAAATAACGAAGAAGGTCGGAAGAAATATAACAATAAAATGGAAAAGAAGGAAAAATAAAAATGAAGAAAAAACAAAACAAAATAAAAACAAAAAATAGAAATATGGAATAAGTGGAAAAACATGAGTGAAATAATGTTTATAATAAAAAAAAAATCTTTGAAAAATATAATGTATGGGTCAAAATACAAGGCAGAAACTTAAAAATGTTTTAAAGGAAGACGATAGAAACAAGGAAAATCAAATGAAAAATACTAAAATCGATAAAACATAGACGAGATACAAAAAAAAAGCGACTAAAAATAAAAATTAATTTTATTGATTTACAATTCATATAGAAAAAACAAATGCGCAAACATTTAGATTGGTATCGTTTTCCTGACATTTCGATTCAATCCACAAAATTTATTTATTTACACGCGGGGGGGGGGGGTCCCCTTTGAGTAATGACCAAAGTTCTGGACTGCGACATAGTAGGTTTGGTTTGGTTTGGTTTTATGGGATATCAAACATTATAGGTTACTTAATGCCGAATCCTCTTCATACATATATATTAAATATATATGATTTGGTTTGTTTTGGTTTTATGACATATCAACCATTGTTGGTTATTTAATGCCAAATCCTGTTTATACATATATATCAAATATATATGGTTTCTAAACACATTTTGGGGGTAATATTTTTTTTGCACACAGTTAAATGGTTTCAAGTATTCTATATGACAGCCACAATTTAACAACAGTCATTTGTTTGCACGCAAAGTTTGTTGGTAATTTCATTTTTAAATAAGTTAGAACTAACTTGCTGGCTCACTAGGATTGCTATCGTTTCTACACAAATAAATGGTTTCAATTATTGCTAATATTAATAATTCTTAATAATCACTTTTTGGCAGACAATGAAGTGGTTACAAGTATGACTATTTAACACTAATTCTATTGAACACTATTCATTCATTTGCACATAGTTAAATGGTTTATAAGCATTGCTATGTTAGACCAATAATTCAATTTTGGTACACAGTTAAAAAGGTTCAAGTATTGCTTTCGAATACTGATAATTATATTCAATAAGACTCATTGGTTTTCTCACAGATAATTCCAAATATTACTGTGTGTCACTAACAATTCAATGAAACATCAGTCATTTGTTTACACACATTTAAATGGTCAAACAGTTCTATTTCAAACAATTCAATTTAGTAAAAGTCATTTATTTCATTGTTCTGGAGGGTAGAGGGTTCGCCAATAGTCCGGGAGACTGGGGTTCAATCCCAGGTCACGTTCGCATCATACCAAAGACTTTAAAATGGTGCTTGATACCTCCTTGCTTAACACTCAGCAATATAAGGTACGTATTGAGGGTAAAGTGGAGCAATCCAGGGCCAGGAGTAGCGTCCTTCCCCTACACTTCGGTGTAGTAGCTATTGAAAAGGGAACCTTCTGGTCGCCCTCGACTACGGTCGTCACTTTCATTTGCATACAATTTAAATGTCAAGCTCTTCTTTTTGACTCATTGATGGGCTCTGTTGTCAGGTGCTTGCACACAGGGTCAGAATGGACTTGGAAGCGATGAAAATAAAGGGGTATTCTGCATTCCCTAAAACTCTAGCATTACTGGTGCCTCACCACCAGATTTTTCGTGTTATACCCAGGACTCTCGTTTTTTTTTTTTGGCGGGGAGGTCTTACTCCTTTGCAGAGATGCAGTTGTTTTCTACATCCCCAGCCAACAAAGCTTTGCGTCATTGTTGTAAGCGAGTTCGAACTCTCACTTCGCTATCACGCCCACTCTTGGAGTAAAAGATATGAAACTCCTTATTTCCCCAGCAATGGGTTAAATCAAGGGACCCCAAACTTTTTAGGTTAACGGCACCTTCATTGAATCTTTGAACCCTCATCGACAACAGGCATTCTAAACAATGATTCAGTCTCGAGATCTGCACACATATAATCAAATTCACCTTCTAAGTGACATTCAGTGTCTGCCTTTTCTATTTCCAAATCAAACCGCGTAAAAATCCAGTCAGGTACATACATTTTCTATAGGTCTCCGAAACGTACTTTAAAGACTTGACATAATTTTTCCTGATATTTTATGTATCTCTCTTAATCACAGTCTGGAATGTTTTCCTCTTGTAATAGATGTAAGTTTGAAAAATACTTAAAATCTTTATGTGTCAATGAAGAGTTAAATAGCCTTCTTTTGACTTGGAAGCCTATTAGGATTGTCGGGCTTGAATAACTGTAACATCTTTACCTTGCAGGTGTTTCTCTACGTTTTTTTTTTCTTATCAGAAAGAATCCTTTCAAGGTGGTCTTTTATCTTCACAGGTTTCATGGCATCAGTATTGAAAGCCTTTCCGCATAGAAGGCACATAGACATTGCTTCATTAGTAAATGAAGATACAAATCCAAATTTCAAATACTCTTGTGAATATTGCCTGCATTTCTTCTTGACATTAGTGGCCACCATTGTGCTTACTCGAAATGGGAAAATCTAAACAATAAATGCACAGCTATCAGTTCATTGACACCACTTCGATAGCTACGGGTGTTGGGTATACAGTTGCTGCCTTTGGATTAGTTAGCGCCAACAGCTAGCAAGCATGTGTTACGTATCGGGCACCCGGTTGATCTATCTTGGTGGCTGAGAGTTGTACGCGATTCATCTCTCTCTCTCTCTCTCTCTCTCTCTCTCTCTCTCTCTCTCTCTCTCTCTCAGTGTATATGTTTGTTTTGGCTTGCTTTTATGGCATATCAACCACCATTGGTTATTTTATGTCAAAACCTGTTTTTACATATATATTAGATATATGATCTGTAAGCACATTTTTAGGTACATACAATTAAATGATCAAAAGTTCTATTTCTAACAATTCAGTTTAGCATAAATCAACAGTCAAATGGTTCCAAGTATTGTCATGTATCACTAACAATTTAATTAAACGTCAGACATTTGTTTACACACAGTTAAATAATCAGACAGTTCTATTTAAAACAATTCAATTTAGCATAAGTCACTTGTTTGCATTCAGTTTAAATCTCAAACAGTTTTATTTGACCCATAGATAGTACCCTATCAGGTGCTATCACTCCGGGTCAGAGTGGACCTGAGAGCAATGGCAATGAAAGGGTACTCCACATTCTCGAAAGTGCCAGCATTATTAGTGCCTCACCATCAGATTGTTTAATGTCATATCCAGGACACACATTGGGGGGTTACCCCTCAGCAGATATGGAGTCTGTGTATTCTACAGACCCAGTCGAGGGGGCTGGTGTGTATGTGTGTGTGTGTGTGTGTGTGTGTTTATGTGAGTTTGTGTGTAAGTAGTGGTTGGAATGTTTCTATGTGTTTGTACGTTTAGCCTCCATCGTTTTACTCTCAGTTGAGTTCTGTTTCTGTGGTGTTTGATGCTACCGTAAGTGAAAGAAATGTTGCTGCTGTCGTAATTGAAACTGTAGGTTTGTATATGCTGAATCGTCAGCAATATATGTATTAGCAAGGGACACCTCGGGTGGTGTAATGGTTATCCAGCTAGACTAGCAAACCTTCACGAGTGAGTTCGAGTCTCATTGGGTGCCCAATTTATTCTGCTTTGTACCACATCGAAGCAAAGAGCTTCGTAAATCTCTATATGTATTAGCAAGTTGTATTTTTACAAATATCAGTTTTCGACCCCAAAAGTTCAAATGACCCTGGCATTTATCGAATCTTTAAATGGTCACGTCGACTCTCCGGTGTCGATATCGACCACTTTAAAACCCCATAAAATAGTATCAATACAGTTCTTCGTTAAGAATAGCTTTTGCATTAAATAACCCACGAAGGTTGGAATAATATTGCATAAAGGAACCAAACCAATCTATTTATTCTCACAGTTATCATACTAAATGATGAAAATATATTCATTTGAATCGATTCTTTCTTTCTTTCTTTCTAACATTAAAATGTTTTTCTTGTTTTATTTCTCAATAAAAGTTTCCATACTTCAGTCTGATCCCTTTTCTGTGCATCACTTCGTGTTTTTTCTTTTTCAATTTCACTTTCTTCCAACTTACACACTCTCTGCTTTTTTAATCCTATGCTTTCTTTCTTTCTTCCTCTCCCTCTCTCCTTCTCTTTCACTCTTTTCTCTCTCTCTCTCTCTCTTCCTTCTCTTGGTTTATCCCTTTTCTACATCACTTCGTGTCCTCTCTATCTTTTTAATTTATTTAGCAAACCTACACGAGTGAGTTCGAGTCTCATTGGGCGCCCCATTCATTCGGCCTTGTGCCATATCAAAGCAAAGAGCTTTGTAAATTAATATTTCTTTCTACTTAATTCTCTTTATGCTTTTTTTTCCTATACTTTTTTCTTCTCATTTCTCTGTTTCTGTTTTTCTCTCTCCTTTGTCTCTCTCTTTTGCCCCCTCTCTCTCTCTCTCTCTCTCTCTCTCTCTCTCTTACTATCTTTTCCTTCTCTTGGTCGATCACTTTTCTACATCACGCTTTTTTTTCAATTTCTTTCCTTCCAACTTATTCTCTCGTCATTTTTCATTTCTTTTAGTGCATTCCTTTGTCCCAAATTCGTGCAAATTGGTATTCGCGTGTCATGAATGCCATTGTTTATCTGTTTTAGTTTTCGTAGAAATAAACTGAAAGCGATACTTTCGGAGCGACCCGCTTACGATCGCGCCGTAAAATGCAGAGGCAATGGCGGTGACTATGTTATGCAGTGAAAATCGATGTCACCAGAGCTGTAATAGTTTGTTAGACATTTACTAAATATCTGATGTATTGTTCGTATTCATTTCCTTGTTTCTTATTCGCTATTTCGAGAACATGGGTTTCGGTAACAAGTTTTTCTCTCTTCGCAGGATTTTCAGTACTTACCGGAGGGTCCCAGGGGTCAATTTTCGAAATCCATAATGAGGGTGAAAAATTTCCATTAGCTGGTGTGCGACGATTTTAAGTCAAGAACACAGCATTGCTTGACTTTTCGTCTGATTTCTCGATGCATTTAAAGCAACAGCGAAGATATAATGGAAACGGACACTTACGTCTTATTCGGCCATATCTACGAGAATAAGTCTTTATATGTAGGCGAGATCACACATAGACACTCATATCGACACACACTGACACTTACACGTGTATACACAGACACAAGTGTGTAAGCGCACACATAAAAAAAACCCCAAAAAAACCAGACGAATACTGGCAGTAACTATACTAGTATTTGTCTGCTTTTCTCGCAGAGCAGTGGCTATCGTCGTAGGAAATGGACACGGTGACCGAAGTTCAAATCCTGGACGAGGCTGTTTGCATTTCCCATAGTACTAATACTCTTGGAAAAGGTGTGCATCCAACTATTCTCTCTCCAGATATGGGTAAATGGTCGGGCAGACTTGACTTTTTAACTTTGGTATGGAAACCAGTCTGGGAGAAGGAAAACTTTGAAATCAAACTTGTTGTACACCACTTAAAGATTGACCTTGTGTCACATTCTACCATTTGAAGAGGGTTTGGGTGAATATATTAATTATCTACTATTACTTAAGTGGTCCCCCATCTAAGTATTGAAGAAGCTCATAGCTGCTTAACTTCAGTGAGCTAGCGGGAACATGCTTTCAGTATGACTTGATTGTAAGTCATGTCCTGAAGACCTGCCGGAGGCGATGAATGATAGGGAGAAGTGGCGAGAGAGGGTCAGGGATATCCGTGCTGGCGGCGCGACATGATGATGATGATGACTTAGATATGGCACGTAGGTCTCAGTTTGCGTTCAATAACTGCTGTTACTTACGCAGTCACCTATTTAAAAAGATTTGCCCAGTCGGCTGGGGCTGTAGAATACACCAACTGCCTCTTTACAGTTGGGTGACGAGCTCATAAGTGATGTATTCTTGTGGGCCCCTTCACATGGCCGAGCAAAGGCAGGGTGACCAGCTCGAACCTAAATACAGCAGCTCTGTGTAGATACGGGATGCAGCCCTGAAGACCTGCCAGAAGCGATGGACGATAGGGAGGGGTGGCGAGAGAGGGTCAGGGATATCCGTGCTTATGGTGTGACATGATGATGATGATGAAGACTCCCTCAATGAGTGACCTGAATATGACACCAATCAATCTGATGCGGAGTACCCCCTTATTGCTATCACTCCCAGGTCCACTCTTGTCCGGAGTGGTAATACCTGATAGGGTCCTATCCATGTGTCAAATAGAACTAAACCATGTGCTTGTGCTAAACTGAATTGTTTGAAATAGAACTGTTTTGACATTTTAACTGCGTACTAATGCTAAACTGAATTGTTTGAAATAAAACTTTTACATTTAACTCTGTGTATTACCTTGTGGGCTGGGGCCGTAGAATACACTGACTGCTTCTCTGCAGAGGGGTAA
Source organism: Sepioteuthis lessoniana (assembly GCA_963585895.1). Classification (NCBI taxonomy): domain Eukaryota; kingdom Metazoa; phylum Mollusca; class Cephalopoda; order Myopsida; family Loliginidae; genus Sepioteuthis; species Sepioteuthis lessoniana. The sequence continues at coordinate 61,402,604 of OY757939.1, forward strand.
GATTACCCCAATGAGTGTTATGTCTATGACACTAAACAATCTGATGGTGAGGTTCCAATAATGCTGGAGCTTTGGGAAATGCAGAGTATTCCTTTATTGCCAATGATCTTAGGTCAACGTTGGCCAGGAGTGGAAGCATCTGATAGGGTCCTATCTATGGGTCAGATAGTGTTGTATGTTGACCTTCGACCCGGCCAAACATGCCATTTCAAAGTGAGGCACCGGAAGGAAGTGACACATTCCTATGGCAGTTATGGGAAGAAATCGCGCAGGCGGGCTTGGCTGACAATATGGGACAAGTTAAAATCCCAATGTACAGTCATAGACTGATGCACCGGAAGAGAGTGACCTGTGAACAGCATGACAGTTATTTCCGCTTGATGACGATCAAACATGCCATTCCAAAGATATTGAGTGGGCGATTGAACTATTATATAACTCGGTGAAGATAGGAAGTCAGTTAGTTTGGAGACCAGTTGGTGAGAAGATGCAGGGATGAGAACATGACCCAGAGAGGCTGGGCCCCAGGCCCCCGGTTGAGCAGTCCAGGAGAACGAGAACGACACACGGCTATGTCCGGAGGAGCTGAGGAGGTCAATATGTTGCAGTTCTGTTCGGTTTCCAACCCCCTCTCACACACAAACCTTTCAAATAAAGTGAGAGGTATATTTTTCTTAGAACTGTGTCGCTCGTTTTTATTGTTGCGTCAATATGTATTCTGCATGTATATGTGTATAGTTGTATTATGTGGCTATACAGCAATAGAATTAAACTGTGTACCTATGCTAAACCGAATTGCTTGAAATAGAACCGGTTATATGTATAAAATGGATTTGGCATTAAATAACCCAGAATGGTTGATGTGCCTTGAAACCAAACTAAACCACACCAGAACTATTTAAAAAGAGACGAAATGTTTTACGGAATAATTCTGATATCTATTTTTAAACAAAATTCTATGGAAACAAAGATATGAAAATGGAATAAATATACAACGCAAATAGTTTTAATAATGACATTCTTATTAGTTTCTCAGAGTGACTTTGTATGCAATGTTTCACGTTATCTCATCTTTTATAGCAGATAGTGTTCCTTTTCATTAGGATTTCGTGAACATCTAAAATATAGCTGGCCATGTGAAAAACACTTTATGATAAAAAAATATATTTCATATCAAAATTATTTTACTCTGTTTTGCTGGAAATATGGTGTTCTCCAGTGATATCAAATGATCCCCGAAGTGAACCTGTGTTGGATGCCGCGGTCACGTCAATATCTATATAGAATTTATGAGCCCTAAAACTCTTCGTTTGGTTGTAATCATTGGACAAACATATACATAAACGTCAGCATAGTATGTTTTTAGTTTAGTTTTGTTTTTTGTTTAATAGCATATCAACCTTCTAGGGTTATTTAATGCCAAAGTATTGTTTCTTTGTTTAACAGCATATAAACATTCCAGGGTTATTTAATGCCAAAGTATTTTGTTCCTTTGTTTAACAGCATATCAACCTTCTAGGGTTATTTAATGCCAAAGTATTTTGTTTCTTTGTTTAATAGCATATCAACCTTCTAGGGTTATTTAATGCCAAAGTATTTTGTTTCTTTGTTTAACAGCATATAAACCTTCTAGGGTTATTTAATGCCAAAGCAATTCTTCTAGAAGTACCTATAGCTGGGAGAATTAGGTGATTCATACTTCTTACCACTATTTCACAGTCCTGTACGTTTGCTATTACGTCATGGGGACCTTCTGGTGGGTGTTTTTGTGGATGTTTTTTTTTAAAGTTTACAATTAGTTATATATGAAATTATGCACAATAGGTTGATGTCAGTATAACACACACACGCGCGCACACGCACACACACACAAATGAATTTAACGTTTCATTAAACTAACAATAGTTTGCTAACGTAGATCGCTGAACCTTATACCACACCAGGTTTCTTCTTCTTCTTCTTCTTCTTCTTCTTCTTCTTCTTCTTCTTCTTCTTCTCACTCTCTCTCTCTCTCTCTCTCTCTCTCTCTCTCTCTCTTATATATATATATATATAATCAGATGAACAAAAGTGATAAGAGAAATAGGAATATTTCTTTGAAGATATTTATTTTTCAATTGTTCTCAACAAGTTTATACTCGAGGTCTGAGTCAGGAGAACAGATTTTTTAAAGAGGTTTTAGGAATACATTTATCAACTCTTTTAGAGTTGATATGCCCCAAAAGAAGCGTAAAAAAATAAACCGGCAACGTAGCATATCCATTTGTTGAATGAAGATCATATATATATATATATATATATATATATATATATATATATATAAATATTATAACAGTGTTGGTTGTCACTATCTTAGTTCATGGGTTTGTGGTAAACCAAATGCGATATAATCAGGAGAGCACATGCACGCAGGCATGAAGAGTTATATACAATCCTAATGTTCTTTTGACTGTATTTTTCGATTTTTTCGATTTCCTCATTATTTTTCATTCTCTGCCTGATGATTGTCGTTCATAAAGCATCATGAAACCTGAGGTCACAGACAAGCTTCCATGCTATTAGATATTTATAAAAACTAATACATACTTACTTATTACACACACACACACACACACACACACACACACACACACATATATATATATATATATATTGTTCTTCTTTTAAATGTGAAATTCAGAGATTAGTCATTATCATTAAAAACGATGTATTATTTGAGGAAGAGTGAGCAACGCATTGACCGAAACTTCAAGAATTAGATTATTAATTTCGTACAATAACGAAAATGGCACGGTTCATAATTTTAGACAGTAAGAATGGTTGAAGAACGCATCGGTCATAAAATTAATGATAAACCCAACTAAAATAAATGTTATAACATGTATTTCGTTAAAACAAGAAAAATAATAAGTAGTTTTCTTGGTGGGAATAAATCAAACACAGAACAGCAGTCAGGTTGTATTCGATAAACGATGTCCGTCAAAATCCGGTTCGCCGATCTTAATTTATTAACTATATATATACATTGGAATTAAACATTTTAATACAACGGGAGATACAAGTTTACCTCCATAACAATAAGAAAATTAGTCTTGACAGATTGCGAAAAAGCTTAAGTATTGTTTGCTTTCAAACCAATCTATATTGGATGAAATCTTCGGACAGACACAAACACAAATATTAGCATAGTAGTATAGATATACATATGCACATATATATATGTTTTTGTGTATGCATATATTTATTATGTGGACGTTTAATTGTATTTGTAAATGTACACAATAGACTGATATCAGTATATAAATGTTATGAAGAAAAGTTTTTTTTTCTTTTTGTGTAATTGAGAAGTATGTTAATGATTAGTAATGAAGAATGTCTTCATACAGGACAGATGAATAATTTCTCCTTCAGACAGAAAATAAAATCCTCAAACGTAATTTGATTCTTTAGACTTAACTTATGAACACAGAGTGTTCGCCAATAGCCCGGGAGACCTGAGTTCAATCCCAGGTCGAGTCATACCAAAGACTCAAAAAATGGTACTTGATGCCTCCTTGCTTAACACTCAGCATTATAAGGTACGGATCAAGGGTAAAGTGGAGCAATCGAGGGAAGGAGTAGCGCCCTCCCCTACACCTTGGTGTAGTAGCTATCGAAAAGGGAGCCTTCGGGTCATCCTCGACTTTGGTAGCCAACAACTAAATGAACACGATAATTTAAATTGAAATAGTGGACCTCGAGGAACAAATTTTGGCAGTTATGTAGACACTCTTCCCTTTTCATAAAGTCATTTCTCGCTAGACGAGTTGCATTCATTTTTTTTCCTTGAAAGATGTAAGAATCATGTCATGGTTGAATGGAGCAGTTTTAATTTTTCTATTTTTATTTTGATCTCGTCCAGCGCATATAACAATAGCTCATGCACCTCAGCTTAGGAGGGGAAAGGGGGCTCGACTCAAACAACCTCTTAGATAGATAGACAGACAGATAGATAGATAGATATCAAAATGTGTATATCTTGTATGTATTTCTCCAAACCTTCCACCCAAGCAGGATGTGACACAAGGTCAATTCTTTCAGTGTAGTTTAGCAGGTTTTAATTCGGAGTTTTCCTTCTCCTTGGTTGGTTGCCATACCAAGGTTAGAGAGCTCTGTCTGTCCTGATATTTACCCTTAGCTGAAAGGAGAATAATTGAATTTATACCTTTCCCACGGATATGAGACTTATGTGAAATGCAAGCAGCCTCGTCTAGCGTTTGAACTCGGGTCACCATGTTTATTTACTATGACTACAACCATTACACCATGAGTTTCACTTGTGTACATTCTGGAAATTAATATTTCTTTGGCATTTCGTGTTTCTTCTGGCAGTCACAATATAAATTTGTATCTTTTAAAGAAATTTAAGAGATAGCTTCAATATAAGGAAAGTTTAAGGGGGAATAAAATTTGATATGAAGTGATTTTGAGAAATAAAATTTGCAGGAATGTGAGTGACACTAAAGCCAAGTTTAGTATTTAATTGGGTAATATTTTTAGGGGGATTTAGTCTGCCATTAAACGGTAATTTCAAAAGGTTAATTTAAACAGTAAGTTCCGCAGCTTTCTAATTCGGATACTGATTCGAAAAGATAACACAGACGATAAAGTTTTTAAAAAGGAATTTTATACAAAAGAAACGAGAAAGAAAGGGATAGAAAAGATAAAGAGTTGCAAATTTTATTACAATTTGCGGGAAACTTATCTGAGAGAGTGTTCAGGAAACAAAGTTCTTTGAATTTGAGTATTTTTCTTTTCTTTTTTTTTTTTTGTTTTGAAGAAATGTTTCAGAGTTCATTAAATTGCGAGTCTTCTTTAAAGTTCTTTTTAGCAGAATTCTCGGTTGAATTTTCTTTCAATTGTTTAACTTGGTAGAATTTCTGTTGTCGACTTTCGTTTGATTTTACTTTATTTCTTGGGAAGCTCCATTCAAGAAGCGAGTGACGAAACCCATCTGCTAGCTTAAGTTTTTCGTGCCTTTACAGTTCGGTCCCCGAATTCATACTGAGGGTTCAAATAGCAGTTCTCGACAAAAGGACGAAGTCACTTTTTGGTGCCGCACTGTCTAGGATTACTTCTCCCTTCTCCACTCTGGACAAATCAAGTGCCGTATGTGGTCACTTGATTTTTTTTTTTTGGAAATTTTTTTTATACTTTAAAACACAGGGTCAACACAGAAATCAACAAGAAATAAATGCAGCTTAGGGGAATGCGGAGTACTCCTTCATTGCCATCGCTCCCATGTCCACTCTGGCCCGGAGTGGTAGCACCTAATAAGGGTCCTATCTATGAGTTAAATAGAACTAAACCATGCTTCTTTCACTATACTGATTTTTGCATTTAAACTGCATATTTATGCTAAACTGAATTTTGTAAAATAGAACTGTTTTGACTTTGGAACTGCGTACTAGTGCTGAACTGAATTGCTTGAAATAGAACTGTTTTGACGTCTAAACTGTGCACTTATGCTGAACTGAATTATCTGAAATAAAACTGTTTCACATTTAACTCTGTGTATTGGGGCTGTTGAATACACAGACTGCACTTCTGCAGAGGGGTAAACCCCCCCACCCCAACGAGTGTCCTGATATGACACTAAACAATCTGATGGTGAGGTTCCAGCAGTGCTGGAGCTTTGGGGAATGCGGAGTACTCCTTCATTTCCATCGCTCCCAGGTCCACTCTGGCCCGGAGTGGTAGCACCTGATAGGGTCCTATCTATGGGTTAAATAGAACTAACAGCACACTTATGCTAAACTGAATTGTTTGAGTAAACTGAATAGCTTGAAATAGAAATGTTTTTCACAATTAAACTGTACTTACATTTAAACTGCGTGCTTATGCTTAACTGAATTATTTGAAATAGAACTGTTTTTCGACATTAAAACTGTCTTTACACTTAACTGAATTGTTACATATAACTGCTTGAATAGCTTGAAATAGAAATGTTTTTGACAATTAAACTGTGTACTAATGCTAAACTGAATCGTTTTAAATAGAACAGATTATACAGATTATTTACATAAAAATGGATTTGGCGTTAAATAACCTACAAAGGTTGATATGTCATAAAATCCAACCAACCAACTAACCAACAAGAAATAAATGTTTATTCACTCCCCCTCCAAAGATTAGTAGCGTTTGTCAATAACAGAATTTATGCTTGCAAAAACTTAACCCTTTCATAGCGTAATCAAATTTCATGGTCACGTCATACCAAAGACTTTAAAAATGGTACTTGATGCCTCCTTGCTTAACACTCAGCATTATAAGGTACGTATCAAGGGTAAAGTGGAGCTATCCAGGGAAAGGAGTAGCGCCTTCCCCTACGACTTGGTGTAGTAGCTATTGAAAAGGGAGCCTTCTGGTTGCCCTCGACTACGGTCCCCAATTTTACTACTTATTGTTATAATGTTAATTATCCACACAAAAAAGATTATACAGGGTCGGCTAGGGTTTGCGTGATGTTCGGAAGTCAATGAGGGTTTGTCCGCTTCTCGCAGTATAGGAAAGTTATTTTTTTCTGTGGTTAACGGTAATAATACAAATTTTGAGCGGATATATCCACTTTCCACATGAAAAGGATTAAAGAAGCATTGGGACTAGTTTTAATTCAAAATACTGAATACTGTGAAATCGCAAATTACCTCGAGCACCTGATCACAAAAACGCGCGTAATGCAGTTTTCAATGTAGATAGCATAATGTCACGTGACACATTGATTCGCTATGATTACTACTCAGTTCTTGTCTGCGCGCGCATGATTTTTCTTTGCCTTGTTTATCTGTATGAGGAGAGAGACAGAGAGTTTTGTTTTGTTTTGTTTTGTTTTATGACATAGCAACCATTGTTGGTTATTTAATGCCAAATCCTTTTTAAAGATGTATACTAAATATATGATTTCTAAACATATTTTGTGGATAACATTTTTAAACGAGCCTAAGGTCATTTTTTGCACATAGATTGTTTCAGTCATTTCTATCTAAAACAAATAATTCTATTTACTACTAATAACTTGTTTACGCTCAGTTAAATGTTTCAAGTATTGCTATGTATCACTAACAATTCAATTAAACATCAGTCATTTGTTTACACATAGTTAAATGATCAAACAGTTCTATTTCTAACAGTTCAGTTTAGCATAAGTCAAAGTTAAATATTTCCAAGTATTGCTGTGTATCAGTAATAATTCAATTAAACATTAATCATTTGCTTACACACAGTTAAATGATCAAACAGTTCTATTTCAAGCAATTCATTTTAGCATGTCAGCAAAGTTAAATGGTTTCAAGTATTGGTATGTACTACTAACAATTCAAATGAATATCAATGATTTGTTTACACATAGTTAAATAATGAAACAGTTCAATTTCAAACAATTCAATTAAATATAAGTCATTTATTTGTACACAGTTTAGATGTCAGACAGTTCTATTTGACTCATAGATAGAACCCTATCAAGTGATACCAGTCAGGGTTTGAGTGGACCTGGTAGCAATGGCAATGAAGGGGTGTTCCACATTCCCCAAAGTTCTAGCATTACAGGGGACTCAACATCAGATTATTTCGTGTTATATCCGGGACACGCTTTGGGGGGAGACTTACCCCTCTGCAGAGATGCACTCCGTATATTCTACAGCTCCGCCAGTCGATTGGGCAAGAGAGAGAGAGAGAGAGAGAGAGAGAGAGAGAGAGAGAGAGAGATGGAATTTTTTGATCACATTACTTATATATTTAAAAAAGAACCTCTGTGAAACGCTTATATATTGTTGGATTTGACTGACAAACATGTTTTAAATGCTTAGTTGTCTCAAAATAATTAGAGTACAAATTTGTTTTCGAAATTCATACCAAAGAGATTTTTTATTCGATATGGTTGGTTGGTTACTTGGGTTTTATGGCATATCAACCACTATAGGTTATTTAACGCTAAAACCATTTTTATGCAAATAGTCAGTTCTATTTCAAACAATTCAGTTAAGCATGAGTACACAATTTAATTGTCAAAAGCATTTCTATTTCAACCTATTCAGTTTATCCAAACAGTTCTAATTCAGCTAAGTATAAGTACAGATTTTGTTTACACACAATTAAATGTCAAAACAGTTCTTTATTAAACAATTCAGTTTGGTGTAAGTAGAGTTTAAATGTCAAAAACAATTCCATTTCAAATAATTCAGTTTAGTATAAGCACGCAGTTTAAATGTAAGTACAATTTAATTGTCGAAAACATTTCTATTTCGAGCTATTCAGTTTAGTCAAACAGTTCTAATGCAAACAATTCAGTTTAGCATAAGTATGCAGTTAGTTCTATTTAACCCATAGATAGGGCCCTATCAAGTGCTACCATTTCGAGCCAGAGTGGACCTGAGAGCAATGGCAATGAAGGGGTATTCCACATTCCCCAAAGCTCCAGCATCACTGGAACCTCACCATCAGATTGTTTAATGTCATATCCAGGACACTTATTGGTGGGGGTCTTACCCCTCTGCAGAGATACAGTCAGTGCATTCAACAGCCTCAGCCAACTGGGCAATTCGATATGGATATTGTGATTTCCCGTTGTGTTGGAGCATAAAAATCATTAAATCACTGTCTATTTGTTCTGAATTTCAGGTAAAATGATAAAAAATATTCTTCCGTCCTCGAAAAATAATTTGCAATGCCCAACGGCTATAATTAAAAGTTTCAATTAATTCAATAGTAATGATAATGATGATGATGATAAAAATGGTGATGATGATGATAATAATAAAAAGGATGATGAAGATGAAATTATCAAGGACAAAGCAAAATAGGTAAGACGAAGCGAAAAGAGAGAGGACGCAATGGAACAGCCGCCAGAGGACAGGGAAAGGGATTGGAACATTCCCTAGAGGACAGAGAAAGGGATTAGATCAGTTGAAAATCGGCGGAAGAATGGATACTATCTTGACTGTAGCATTATTGAGATCAATCAGAATCCCGAGGAGAGTCCTGGAGACCCGAGGAGAATTTCTATCATTCAGACTCCAGTGGAAACCCACCAGCGTTAACTCGTGTGGAGAATTCACAAAAAGTGAAGTAATGATAAAAATGATTGTTGGTTTGGTTTCTTTTTTTTAATGGCTTATCAAACTTTGTGGGTAATTTAATCCCAAGGTTGACCTTATAGAAGAACAGAAGAGATACTATTCAATTCATAGCTGGGGGGATAAGAAGGTTCATACTTCTCCCAAGTGTATTAGTCCGAAAGTGAACGAAATAGCGCGACTGGAGTTCGAACTCGCTTACTTCGAGGCCGCAGTCCAACACTTTAATCATCGTGCTCCAGGGAATACTCGAATGATGATTTTAGTAGTCAGGTGACCAATTTCAAAAATAACAGTAAAATGGACTTCTCAGCCACAGGCAGCAGCAGAAGTTGCTTTCTAGCCACTGGGTTAGGATCATGGGTAGTAAGATATTGCACTATGTCTACTCACTTGACTCCTTTTCGTTGGGCCAAGGTGCACTTCGGTTGACCAGGTCTTCCTGGGGCACGGATCAGGTCAGATGTGTCTTGGCCCTATTAGTAACCCCTTGGGCCTCAGGGAGCCGTCTCCCAGGTTCTTACCTGCTTCAGCAGGGCTTGGTTCATCACCTGGCGTCTAAGGCACCTCTTTTTATGGGAATGCCAACGGGACTCCAGATATTTTTAAAACCGCCGGGCGAGTGTGGGCTCCAGTCCTGAGCCTGGTAGTCACAATAAAAAAAGACTGTGTACCGTACTCTGGCGTGTGTAGGACGCCAGAATCAAAAGCAAAAGAAATACGAAGGTGAACGATATTCAAAACACCGACAAATTGTATGTTTTGTTTAAAATTTATCTTTGCATTAACTATTTGGAACTAAAATCGTGTTTTATTTTGTCACTGTAATTTTGTGCTGTTTAGAAAATGGAGGTAAATCTAGCAGTAAAAACAAAGAGGGGCGTTGAAACGCAATTAAGCTATATATTTAATATATAAAGATAGGAAGAAAGAAAAATAGAGAATAGTTGGAGCTTAACTAAGTTAAAACTTAACACATCATGAAGAAAAACATTCACTAAATACATATCACTAGAAGCCGTGTAAAGCTGCACCATTGTGGATGTGAAGTATGGCGGATGAATTCAAAGTTGGGTCAACGATTAGCCTCACCAGATGCAAGGCAGAAGAAGTTCATGTTCCAAAGGCCCGGATCAAATAGTTCAGTCAGGGAACTACTGCTACCATCGATGTGTGGCGTCTATTGATGAGGGAAAAACAAACTATACTTTTTTTTATGACCCATGCGCAAATTTTAAACAATCCCTGGGTCCGGTATCGCCACAATATACTACCTATCATAAAAATGTCAATTCGAAACGTAACACAACATGGGACATAAACAACAGGTGTGGGTATCATGATCGGCTGGTTGACCTCTGATAACCAACATGTGGGATCTAATCGTCATCGTAAAAATTTGGCTCTTCTTTTTTCTGGTACACGTACGACAACCTAAGTCTTCGCATAAACCAGAGACACAGACACAGGAAAGACAAAAAAACTTACGCTTCGCAATTGTTTTAAGAACAACCTACACAAAGAAGCAATAGGAAAAGAATGATAGAAATCTGGGAAGAATGCGCTAGATTTCAGATAACAAGCTAAAGATTCGCTGACCAAGTTAAGATGATCAAAAATAAAGATTAGTTTTCTGACTTTGAAATATTAGAAATACACCAAATAATGAATTGGGAATCCAGGCAATAGGACCCTAATACAATAATCGACACACCACATACACTTTAACCGAAATGAACTGCAAAGTAATAACAACCAAAACACCAAACACCCAAACCACACAGAACAAAAAAAGAAATGATGATAGAAAATTTAAGGAGAATTATGTCTGAAAAGAAGACTAGATTTACCATCGCTAAAAAAAACAAGATTGGAGAAAAGTCAAGGTAGAAACTGAGAAAATAAATGATTTATTATCATATATCTCAACGAACAACGTCACGGAGTTAAATGAACTAATTTATGCAGGAGCAAAATTAATCTGTGAAAAAATCGGTGTTCCCCCAAAGAACACGAACCGAAACTCAAAACATAGATGAGAAATTTGACTGTAAATGCAGATAAGAAATCTACGACAACAAGCGAAAATGATAAGACAGAGGGCGAATGATGGAACATGTTGGGACGAAAAGAAAACAGTAACACAAGTAAAACAATGCAACTCGAGAAAATAAACCAGAAGGTGTGACGTTACCCCCTCGGCCCCCACGTTACATCAACTTCTTCGAACCATTTCGATATTCTTGGCCAGTGATCATCTAGTGGTCCCGATAGGGGCATCGCACATTTCTTTACGGCGACAAGAAATATAATCGAGGGAGTGGGAGAAAAAGAACAAACGAACAAAACGAACAATACGACCCTGGGGTTAACTCAAAGTGCAAGACAAGGAGTTATGTAACACTCAGCATTCCTGTGAGCATATATAGACTAACGCTAGCGTGGATTTCTAGCGAAAATTCTACAACCCATGAGGAGTGCTGAATCATCTTGATTCGTCTTCCCTCACTGCTCTGGACCTCATCTCATCCGACTGGTCTCTCTGCTGTCCGGTGTCGACTGCCCTGTCCGTCGTCCGTCGCCAACTGCCTTCTTCTCAGTCCCTTTGTCTCACTCTCTGACTCTCTTCCTACTTCCGGTCACGTCGAGATCTCGAGTCCAAACCCTTTGTCTAGTTTCGCGCCAAAACAGACAAAGGGATCGTCTGCTTGGCGGACCTCCTACATAGTGTTACAAAGGTACTGGCGAAAGAAGGAAGACTAAAAAGATATGGAAACAGGATAAAAAAATTCAAACAAATCAGGAAATTCCAAAACAACGGAAAAAAATTCTACCTACAAGAGGGGGAGAATGTACGAAGACATACCAACAACCGGATGACAAGGAAACAACAATTTTGGAGTAAAATATGGGAACGAAGAGAACATTACAGAAAAGCCGAATGGATAAGTAACATGGGAAAAGAGTTTGAAGGACTCGAAGAAGGATCGAAGAAAATACACCTCGATTTACTCAGAGAAATACTTAAAAAAGTACCAAATTGGAAAACGCCAGGACATGATGGCATACATGGATTCTGGCTTAAAAAAATTCATTTCCATCCATAAAAGACTGGCAACCGAAATATTTAGATGCTTAGAAGAAACAGATATACTTGAATGGATGACTAAAGGAAAGACCATCCTGATCCAAGAAGACCCCCCCCGAAAAAAAGAACCGCCCTCCACAACTACAGGCTAATAACGTACCTACCGATGACGTTGAAATACTAACGACAGAAATTAAGGAAGAGATTTACAATTCGCTAATTAGCCGCGGACTGTTCCCGAGGAATAGAAAGGATGTCGCCAGAGGACCAGAGATATAAGAGAGCTATTATACATTAATCAACACATCCTCAAACGAGAGCGAAACGAGACGGGAAAATCTAGCTTCGACGTAGATGGACTACAAAAAGGCATAGGATATGGTCCCGAAAAGCTGGATAAGATATCCGGCGATCATTAAGTTTATCAAAAATACCATGGAAAACTGGAGAATCGAACTGACAGCAGGAGGAAAAAACTTAACTAAGGTGAAAATCTAAAGAGGGGTCTTTCAGGGAGATGCGTTGTCACCATTACTATTTGCAATAGAAAGGATACCACTCAATCACATATTTAGGAAATGCACAGGTTGATACAAATTTCATTAATCGCAAGAAAAAATCCGCCACCTGATGTACATAGACGTCATCAAACTGTTTTCCAAAGATGAGAAAGAATTGGAAATCCTAATACAGGCGGTGAGGATATATAGTGAAGGTATTGGTATATAATTTGGCATAGAAAAATGTGCCCTGCTAATCATAAAAGGTGGAAACCAACAATTGACAGAAGGAAAAGAACTCCCAAATCAAGAAAATATCGGAACGCACGTAGAAGAGGAAACTTACAAATACTTGGCAATATTGGATGCAGACACCATTAAACATGTGGAGAGGAAAGAAAAAATTAAAAAAGATATTCGGGACCATTCTTAAAGTGGACGAGAGAAGAACTTTAACAAATGGACCAAAGAACAAGAAAACTCATGATGAAGCATATGGCCTTACATTCCAGAAATGACGCAGAGAGACTGTATGTGTCGAGAAAAGAAGTAGAAAAATGACTTACCAGCTTTGAAGATAGCGTCGATACATCGATATAACGACGAGAAGACTAGATTAAAGAGCGCAGAGGAAGACTGAATACAGCCACCAGAAACAATACAGACGACCCAAGCATCGACGGAACAAAAATAAGCAGAAAAAAAAATGGGAAGAAAAACAACTGTATGGATATTTCAATCGATAAACGAGCGAAATATCACACAAGAAAACTTGGAGATGGTTGTGAAAGGGAAATCTTAAGAGAGAAACTGAACAACGCAATATGGACTATGTCAAAGCAAGAATAGAAAAGACCCAACGAAATAGCAGATGTAGATTATGTGGCGATAGAAACGAAACGATCAATCTCATAATAAGCGAATGTTGTAAGTTAGCGCAAGGAGAGTATATGACTAGACACGGCTGGGTGAGCAATAATCGGAAATTTGACCAAATGAACAACTGCATAACCCAGAATACGTCCTTGAATATAAGACACACAAAATTCTTTGGGATTTTGAGATATAAACGCACCACCTAATCTCAGCCAGACGACCAGACCTAGTGATACAACAACAACAACAACAACAACAAAAATGAGAACTTGCCGAATAGTGGAGTTTGCCGTTCCGGTTGACCATAGAGTAAGACTGAAGGAAAGCAAAAAGAGAGATAAATACCAAGACCTTGCAAGAGAAGTGAAAAAACAGTGGACGGTGATACCAATTGTAAATGGTACGCTCGGTACAGTCACCACAAGATTAGTCCAGGGACTGAAGAACATGGAAATAAGAGGATGAGTGGAGACCATCCGAACTGCAGCATTTCGAGATCGACTTGAATACTAAGAAGAGTCCTGGAGACTTGAGGGGACTTGCTGCCACTCAGATTCCAATAGAAAACTATCAGCTAACGCTGGTGTGAAAAACTCCCAAATAAGTAAATAGATAATAAATATGATAATAATGATGAGGCTAATGGTGATGATAATGCTGATAATAATAAAAATAATCATGATGATAATGATGCTAAAAGGGTAATTTATGATGATAGCAATAATACTGCTAATAATAATAATAGATATGATAACAATGATTAGGATAATGATGATGGTGATGATGATCATAATAATGTTGTTGCTGTTTATTAACAAAAACCAAAAAACCATAAAACAATAAACTTATTGTTATAATACTGTCAGAAATGCACATTTTCGAATCAGAAACCACCGCAAAAAATAACACACTATGAAAATAAAAATAATGTACAAAAATAGAAATATTATAGGACTTTACACTCCTATAATTTAATTTGGGCGGTATGCCACTTGTTCCCACAACAAAGATGGCGGACACACATATTCAGTCGTGCGAAACCATTGGCCGCGTGACATGCGTAAAACTACGTTCACGCGTAAATTTCGTCCAGCGTTTTTTTGGAGCCATTTCCAATACACGTATTTTCTATACGTCGTTTTCAAACACTCTTTCTCTTTTTCACAATTTCCATTGCAGCGCTGACACGCTCTCTCTCCAGTGAGACTCTTATTTACCACAGATGTAAAAAAAGCAACAACATGGATGGGCCTCGCAAGCATTCATTCCTTCAATATACATTGACTATGAGACTTTTCCCAGCCTCCGAGAAACCGACTGTTTCGAACCACAAAAAGAAATGGACATTTTAAATATGTAATCCAACTTAATAGGACGTTTTCGTTATTAACCTTTTTGTAGTTTAGCTGTGTTAGTTACACACACACACACACACACATACATACACACACGACTATTTTTAATGTATCAATGTCTGTTTTATTATAGTATATAAATTTGTTTTGTTTGTCGCCTTGTTTTGAATGTTCCTTTTGTCCGCGCCGTTTCATATCGTTTACTCACTTGTTTCATTGGCTTCCTTCATTTGTCTCCATGTGCCTATTCTACCTTTTTCTAAACTAAACATTATTAACATTAAAATTTTGGGGGACTAAACATATCTACCATGAATATATGTCCCCCTTACAATATCAACAATTAGAAATGAACAGTCCATAATAGAATAAAATAAGTAAATAAAATGAATGAATGAAAGTATTAAACAAAAAAAAAAAAAAAAAAAATACCAGTTAAAATGATCAGATTGTGCCGTTGCAACGTTTGAAAATTCACTCAGAAATGAAGATGGCAGGTGAAAGGAATACACCGGAAATGACGTAGGCTTTAGTAATATAATTATTTTTTAATTACAAAGTTATACCTTTTTGTAAAAAAAAAATTCCAAGTGAGCGTGTCTTAATGTGACAGTTGATTAAGATTTGAAACTATTTGCTGGATCAATTCAGACCGTGGTTACAGTTTAAATAAAAACATCTGGGAGTGGGGACACAATCAATCTCGCCCATACGAAAAAATGTGTGTGGGGTGGATGAAGAAAAAAGTCATAAATACCAAAAAAGATTCTTAATTTCGATTCCTGTCAGTTAGGTTTTTTGAATTTAATCTTATTCTTTGAAAAATTAATATTCATTTAAAGGACCCTTTCAGAGGTCATTAAGTTCAATGTCGTGTTGTTAATTTGTTTTGTAGTATATACATTACAACTAGTTATAAATCATAAAGAAGTTCGTGAATATGTTCGTATTTTTCTTTTTTTAATAATAAACTCAATGATATGCATGAATTCGCATTTCTTATATATATATATATATATATATATATATATATATATATATATATATATATATAAGGTGTAGGAACTGAAGTTGCATTTCTAGATCTAACACTTTTGAAAAGAGTAGCAATAATTTTTGAACGAAATATTTTTAACAAAGTACTATATATATATATATATATATATATACTTCGGTCCAGTCAATCCTGAGTCGGGAATAATTCAGTCGGGACAATTAAATTATTAAAACTTCGAATATTTAAATATTCCTGGTAAAGATCTCAAAATAACTGACATTACAAAGCAAATTATTTTCTTTTATTCCTTTTACCTCAACTATCCCAATTTAATCCTATTTTTATAATCAATTAATCTTTATCTCCGATTTTCGTCTATAGTTTAAATTTATTCCTATATCTACATCTAGCTATTAAATCACATCTCTAATTTGATAATTTTTCTGGGTCTTGGTATAACATAATTTGTATCTTTTCTTCTAGACACAGGTTACATCTACTATCAAAGAATTTTGGAGTATTCGACCCTACTTTATTGTCAGGAAAGAATTCTTTATCTATTTCTGAATAGATAAACAATTCTTTCCTGACAGTAAAGTTGCAAAATAAGATACACAAACGACTAACATCCGGTAAAAACAACGCGCTGCGCATATGCCTTCATATACTCTATATGTATTATATACCACTCTCACATACACGCACAATAATACGCAACAACAACAACAACAACACACACACACACAATCACACGTAAAGTTTCCTACAAATCCCAACGGTTTTTGACTGTATTTTTCGATTTTCGATTCATTTCATTTTGTTTACTACTTGCTGATTGTTGTTTTGTAAAAACTCCATGAAACCCAGGGGTCGCTGACTAAATTCCATGGCATTAAATATATAAATCTATTATATATATATATATATAGTAAAAAATGCACAATGAAGTCTAGCGAGACGGTCCCCTGAGGCCAAGGAAGTGTCGATCTCAGTTACCCGATACGAATGCTACGGAGCCCTGTCAGCTACGAAGCATGCAGGTTAGGCGGCCGCGACCAAAACGTCTCGTCTCGCAAGGAAAATAGACTGGCCGGCCAACACCTTCAATGCTCATATTCAAAAGGAATAGTCTATTCTAGACAGAGGGGTATCATCTCTTCTCTACAAAAAATCAAAAAAAAAAAAAAAAAAATACCCCCATAAAAAACAAAAACAAACAAAAACAAAAACAAACAAAACAAAAACAAATAAAAACAAACAAACAACCAAACATTTCAACCGCAACTGCTCAGCGTAAATCGGTCTGAGACATGATTGTAACTGATTGTATCTGAAAAAGAAAAAAAAAAAAAAAAGAAAAAGAAAAAAAGAGAAAAAGAAAAAAAAATGATAACGGAGCTACCATTACTACTTGCCTATGTTCACTTGTATCACACAGGTGATAGTTTAAAATGTGTGTTACATCAGCCACACCCTGTATTATTTGCATTTTTTTGATGCAGCATTGTTTATATTATTAATTAAGAAGAGTTTTTTTGTCAGTTTTAAAGAATGCCGGACAATTTCAACCCATAGTAGTATAGATATTCTATCCTGAATATCATCATTCTGACTTATCATGAAATGAGCACGTGAAACTGTGTAGTAATTACGGATTCACAAGTCTTAAAAACATTTCAACAGCAAACGTATGCTGTGAACCGATCTAAGCTATAATCATAACTGATCGTATCTAAAAAAAGAAAAAAAAAGACATTAGTTAAATGGAGCTACCATTATCCCTTGCCTAAGTTCACTCGCATCGCACAGGTGACAGTTTAGAATGTGGCAGGTATGAAAATCTGTTTAACAAAACGAATCTTTTATATGTGAAAATATTTTAATTACGCTTGATAAGTCACCACTATAACTATATGAAAAATTAAAATAAAAAGTTTAAAATTTTTTAAAGAAATTCAATTTGAATAATACAGCTCCGATTCGAATTTTTCCAGAGATACATTTATTAAATCTATTCTTCTCTGGACTTCTTAGATATTTTGTAATGTAAATCTGGTTCCGTTTTATATTCCATGATTTGTATGTTTCATCCTATTGCGTCATCAGTTCCCACCCAATCATTGCATTTTAATCCCCAAACATTCACACTTTCATTATTCATTCACCTTTATAAAAGTATCAAGATGTAAAAGATTCATTATTCAAAAATTTATGCTTTATTGAGTGGTTTTCCTACATAACGAAACACTTAGTAAAGGCATGAACCTCCTTATGTCCCCAGCTATGAGTTAAATAGTACCACTATTGTTCTTCTAGAAGTGGGGCTTTGACATTAGATAACCCACGAATATTGATATGCCATTAAACAAAGAAACCAAACTTTCTTAACAATATCTCCGAGAAAAAAATGCAAAATGATTTTCGAATGTGAAAAATGTCTTAAAACACCAACTAATCAAATGAAATTAGAAAAACATTCAATTTTCATAAACACACGAACGCTAATTCCCTAGCGTTCGTAAATTTATTTGTCCTGACATGTAAACAGCCTAGAAATAAACACCCCTAATGATTGCCTAAGCCTGAAACCGGTAGAGATTAACAAATTTACATAAATTTATTAACCAACGTTTACGACGGTTGTTCAAAAAATTCTAAGCCTCACTAAGATTTTAGATTTGTTGCGCACCTCTCACTTTTGTACGGGCCTCACCTGAACAGAAGTTTAGACCGAAATCTGAATTAGATTTTCTAGTTTTATAAAAAGTGGTAGTCTATTGCCGAAACAAAAAATGTTTAGCTATGTCTCTTCTTTCAAGGTGACGTTTAGCTCTATTTGAAAGACTCTTTAATGTGTCTACTTTTTCGTTTATTCTTTCTCTGCACACACACACACACACACACACACACACACACACACACACACACACACACACACAAACACACAAAACAAATACACTCATATATGGAGTTAAGGATATCGTTGTAGGAAATAAACTCGACGATCTGGGTTCAAATATTGGATGTGACTGTTTGCATTTCTCATCGCGCTAATAACTTTGGGAAAGGTATAAATACAACTATTCTCCTTCTAGCCATGGGTAAATAGTAGGGCAGACTAGGCTCTTTAACCTCGGTATAACAATTAGTCTAAAAGGAAAACTCTGAATTCAAACCCATTAAACACAGCTTAAAAATTAACCTTGTGTCGCATCCAGCTCATGCAGAGGGATTGGTATATATATATATATATATATAGAGAGAGAGAGAGAGAAAACGTGCAATGAAGAATGAATGAATTTTTAAAATGTTTTTTTTTCATTTGCAAACAAGGGAACGTAAATTTAATTGAATGAATATAAGAAATTGTTCGAAAAATTTGGTGGTTCTAACATTTTCGATTTTGTTTCCAGCGATTAAAAAATGGTATAATTTATAAAAGTAAAGTTGACGACCGTAGTTGAGGGTGACTCGAAGGCTCCCTTTTCAATAGCTACTACACCGAGGCGTAGGGGAGGGCGCTACTCCTTTCCCTGGATTGCTCCACTTTACCCTTGATCTATATATATTATAATACTGAGTGTTAAGCAAGGCAGCATCAAGTGCCATTTATTAGTCTTTGGTATGACTCGACCTGGGATTGAACCCCGGTTTGCCGGGCCATTGCCGAACACTCTACTCATTTGGCCAATGGCCTGGTTTTATAAAATATAAACAAGGTTAATTTTTACGGTCTTAAGTCATTTTAAAGAATGGTGCAAACTGGCTTTTTATATGTTTGTTTTTGTACAATTTAAACAAATTTTCAAGTTGGATTGATAATTCCTAATGGAATGCTCGAATCTGAACACAATTTTGTTAATCATGAGTCATATATTTTCTTCTATTTTTATTTTTATTTTTATCTTTATTATGAGCAGGTAGAAAAAGATGGAAATCCAAGATATGATCAAAAAGTATCGAGACTGGATCCTTATCAAAAATCAAATTCACAATTTAATTCTACATGTATGTACAGCCGAGCATCTTATTATAAACTGATGATGTCTGGACGTCCAGATAATGGGCTAGACGTTTAGTCGAGCGAGTGGTAATTCTCGATATTTATTGAACAACGGTCTTAACGCATTTCCGCAAATCCTTTTTTTTTTTGTTTTTGTTTTAAAGAAACACTGATTTGCGTAAATGTAGCACTTTCTATACTAGTTAGATGCCCGATTTTTGTTACCTAAACTGATAATCTATCTCAAGAGCAAGATTTGTGGACCTAGTGGTCATTAAAAGAAATAGAATTGATATAAATACGAAGAAACTCGTAAAAATAGATATGAACACATTGAGATAGATATGTTACGTAGTCTTTTTTTTTTTTTTTTTTTGCTTTTGCGTCTAGTCTTACTGTTTTACTCGGGCTTGCTCTGTCTATCTTTTACCTTCTCTGCTTCTCTGTGCCCTTGTCTTTCATTCTTTGCTTGGTCTGTTTTTGTTTTTTTTTTATTATCGGCAATAATATTTTCTGCTGTCTGATCCCTCATGTAACATCTCAGTGATTTCTCTCGCTTTGTTTTGTCTATTGCTGTAATCCACAAATGTTTCTGTTATTCTTTGCTAGGATAACAAAACAACGCTGACGCAATTCTTGTGGCACATCTTTATCTTACAACAACCATTTTACCATCTTTACAGGGATTTGCGAATACGAGTGGAACACAAATAGCAGTTACATACGAGCGGTCCCTCCGAAACTGATTAAATTGTTTAACTATTTCCCCAGTGTCGCTTGATCCACTTGTCTATGACACGAATAAATGATTCACGGAACCTTTCCACCGTTTTGACTTATTCATCTTGCTATACTACCTGTTAACAATAGATCTCACAAATCTATCAAGTAACAGGTGAATTGATAGATGAGATTCAATGGTGCTTCGACCAATGAAAAATTAACAGGAAAAAGTGCATTGAATAACCAGGGACTATTTTGAAGAAAATCATCGTTTAATTTATTGTTGATTTTTATTTTGTAAAATACAGCGTCAAAATCGATTTTTTGAATACACTTATTTCCCTCTCACTCTGTTCCTTCCTCTCTCTCTCTCTCTCTCTCTCTCTCTCTCCCTCTGTATCCCTCTTTCTCTGTATATATATATATATATATATATATATATATATATAGTATTCTTTGGTCCAGTCAAACCGGAGTTGAGTGTAATTCTATCAGGACAAGAAATTATTCATGAGTGAATATTTAAATTTTCCTGGTAAAGAGCTCAATGTAACAATAAAACAGAGCAATAAATTCTTTAAGAAAAACAACAAAAGCGGTCACATAGGATTATGAATTTATTTCCATCCTGTTACGCATTTTTGAAATTTTCAAAAACACGAAAAAAAATTAACAGGACTTCTTCAGTTCTTTTAGATTAAAAAAACTAGCTAGCTAATTTATAATCCTATGTGACCGGTTTTGCTGTTTTTCTTAAAGAAAGTATATATATATATATATATATATATATATATATCCAGGGAAAGGAGTAGCGCCCTCACCTACACCTCGGTGTAGTAGCTATTGAAAAGGGAGCCTTCGAGTCAACCTCGACTGAGGTCGCCAACTTTACAACTATATATATATATATATATATATATCAGAAATTATAAGAAAAGTTGCATGAAAAAGTGCTCGAAGCAATAATTGCAAAACAGGGATAAACTTTGAAATATTAGAATTATGAATACATTAAATCCGTTACTTAAAGTTCATGGGTTTTCCACAATCTTCTGACGGTCGATATACATATATATATATATATATATATATCCTCTCCAAGAACTATCTTTACTTTGAAAAGATCCAAAGATAAAAAAAAAAAATGAAGAAGGGATAAAAAAAATGCCTTATCAAAGAAATAATAAAAAATAAAAGATTAACTAGATGAGAATTAGAGCCGAAAGATTTTCTGAGCTTGCGTTAATCTCACGGTAATTTGCACTTGCATTTAATTGCATCCAAAATTTGTGCACATTGCATTCGATTTCCTTGGCCCAACCCTCAAGAAACGACTTATGTACGCGGTGACACGACATCGAGTGCATTGATATTAATACGCGTTCAGAAGGCGCGAATCTAAAATCATGCTTCAATATTTCAAATTTTCAAAAATGTACATTGCGCTATAGGTTATCTACAAACGTGAACATATATGCTGACATATATATATATATATATATATATATATATATATATATATATATATGTGTGTGTGTGTAAGCATATATATGTATATATATATATGTTGAAATGATAAATTGAGGTGAATTGGACTATAAATAAACATGTGTGTGTGGGTGGGTCTATTTGCGTGTGTTTAAATATATTTTTGTATATATATGTGAATATATATATATATGTTAATACATATATGTATGAATATATATATACATATACATATATGTATATATATGTATATGTATGCTTTTATGTAAACTTGTACATATATACATACGTATATATATGTTTATATATATTTCCAGACATTTTTGTACAGGCATTTAAAATTGTCGTAGACTCTTGAAAATTCACTATGTTATTGCTATACAACTTATGAGATGACTGACCAATTTCAGCTTCAAATGAATAGCTACAGGAATTGGAATACACCCTACTAAAGCCTGATTGTCACAGCTGGTGATTTTCAAAAATGCAGTCTGGACGTGAGGACACTTTAGAAGAACGATCCTATTTACCCAACCCCTCCGCTCGGGCAGGATATGACACAAGGTCAATTTTTTAAGCGGAGTTTAGCAGGTTTGAATTCAGAGTTTTCCTTCTACTAGACTAGTCGCCTCACCAAGGCCGAAGAACCCAGTCTGCCCTACTATTTACCCATAGCTGGAGGGAGAATAATTGGATTCATCCCTTTCCCAAGGGTATTAGGGCTATGTGAAATGCAATCAGTCTTGTCCAGGAATTAAACTCGAATCGCCGTGTCCATATCCTGTGACGATAACCATTACACCACGATATGCAATAAATTTCTGTTTTAAACTTGGAAAAAATGCCAAAGAAATGTATAGAATGCTTCAGACTCCTTTTGGAACATCTTGCACGAATCGAGCATCAGTTTTTAAGTGGCATAAGAGATTCAAGAAAGGCAGGGAGTTTGTGAGGGATGATGAGAGGTGTGGGAGTAGTAAGGAAGTCAGTACACTAGAGTTGATTGGCTAAAGGGTTAGGGTTAGGGTTACTATGTTGAGGTTTTAAGAGATTCCGTCGGAAGAGTCCAGCACTCTTCAAATCGGGTCAGTGGCATTTCCAACAGGACAATGCACCAATTCACAACTCCATCCTTGTCACAGACTATTTGACCAAGATGGGCATCAAGACAGTTCCTCAGCCTTCCTAAAGTCCAGACGTTGCTCCCTGTGACTTTTGGTTATTCCCTAAGCTCAGAGTCTGTCGTTATGAGGCAATTGAGGAGATGAAAGAGGCTGTGACGAAGGTCATTGACACGCTCACACAAGAGTACTTCCATTGGACCTTCCAGAAGTTGTTGGAACGGTACAACAATTGCATTTCAGCTGGAGGAGATTACTTCGAAGAGAACTAGTTTCATGTGTGTACTATCAATAAAAGTGCCCACTCGAAAAAAGTCTGGAAACTGATTTAATGATCCTTGTATATATATATATATATATATATATATATTTATGTGTGTATATATTTATGTGTATATTTAAATGTATGTTTATGTATATATGTATATGCGTATTAATCTATATTCATGCATATATATATGTATAAATCTCTATACATATATACATATATGCATATACATATATATGTGTGTGTGTGTGTGTATGTGTGTGTGTGTGTGTGTGTGTTGACAGGAATACAAATGACAATCAACCAACTTCATCTCAGTTTTGTCAATTGATAAGAGCTAAAAAACAGACACCGAAAGATTTCCATGACACAGGCCACTCTGAGCTGTGAGTACGTTGATGATCATCATGTTATATATATATATATATATGTGTGTGTGTGTGTGTGCATGCTTTTCTATGTGAATGTATATATATATCTATGTATGTATATATGTGTCACTGCGTGTATGCTTATGTGTGTATATATCTATGCACACACATAAACGCTGATCTTTCAAAAGATTTTAAGAGTAGCGATGGTAAACAAATTCAATTTCACATATATATATATATATATATATATATATATAATCTATTTTATTGTATTGAATTAATTTGAGGGCTATTGCCGATACAAAATAATTATTATTTGAGTCAAATTAATTTCAAAGTAAGACTTCATCGTCAGAGACTTTTTTTCTTTATAAATGAACACTGTGTTGAAAATTTAATTTTTTTAACGCTCCTAACATGGTTTCACGTGGGTTGTTAGAACGCCATGTTTACAAAGTTGCATAAAATTTGAACATTCAAAATTGTGTTCATTTATAAAAAAAGTCTCTGACTATAAGTTTCACTTTGAAATGAATTCAACTCAAATAATGATTATTTCGCATTGCAATAACCTTCTAAATTAATTCAATACAATAAGATAAAATAATTTGTACAATGCTTCAAGCAAATTACAAAATACTTTTACATATAAATGTAAATATATCCATGTATATCTGCATCTATATATGTGTATATATTTTATAATAAATAAGCAATTTGAATGATAAGTTAAATTCCTGCTGTTTCTTTTCAATCCCAGGTCGAGTCATACCAAAGACTTTAAAAATGGTACTTGATACCACCTTGCTTAACACTCAGCATTATAAGGTACGGTTCAAGGGTAAAGTGGAGCAATCCTGGGAATGGAGTAGCGCCCTCCCCTACACCTTGGTGTAGTAGCTATCGAAAAGGGAGCCTTCGGGTCACCCTCGACTATGGTCGCTAACTAACTCTTATATAGAAAGGATTGATTTTATTTTATTTAATTCCAGTTTCTTTGTCTGTGAATGTACCACTAAATGCACACACACACACACACACACACACACACACATATATATATATATATAGTAGTATATATATATCATCAACAGATAAACTGTTTCGTTGTATCACAACTCTTCAGTGTGGATAGACATGCGAGTCGCTTCAAGACAGGACCGAAAACCGCCTAACTATACGTTAGACCGATATCATATCACGCAGCCAACCCGCCAACCCAAAGCTAGTAAGGAATTTTACGTATATGTATTAACTTCTGTTTGTGTACGTTTTACGCTATAGTATACTGAGGTGCTCAATATATATATATATATATATATATATATATATATATATATATATATATATATATATATATATTCTCTGTGTGTTTATGTATGTAGACTTACGTTCATATCCACTTCTATATTTTTAATATATATACATATATATGTGTATGCGTTGGTGTGTATCTATGTATATGTATATTCAAGTGAATATATATATATATATATATATCTCCTTCTCTCTCTCTCTCTCTCTATATATATATATATATATATATATGTATATTATGTATATATATAGAAACAATTATGCATATATATATATTTAAATGTATGTGTATCTCTATGTATATATATTTATATGTATTTATAGATATATATATATATATATATATATATATATTTGTGTACGTACATTTATCTGAATATACATATATATATATATATATATATATTCATATGCATATATTTATTCATAAATATGTATGCATATATTTATGTATGTATATTCATATATATATATATATATATATATATATATATATATATATATATATATATACATATATAC
Organism: Sepioteuthis lessoniana; assembly: GCA_963585895.1. Lineage (NCBI taxonomy): Eukaryota > Metazoa > Mollusca > Cephalopoda > Myopsida > Loliginidae > Sepioteuthis > Sepioteuthis lessoniana. The sequence goes on from OY757939.1 coordinate 61,428,346, forward strand.
CTGTTTGTGTTTACATATGTGTGCGTATGTGTCTATTTACATATACGTCTGTATATATGTTCATAGTTTTTTTTAAAAATATACTCACATCTTAAGAGTAACTATATGGAACAAATTTATAATAACAATAATAAAGTTTTTTTTTTGTCAGTTGACAGAATTTTGAATGAATGCAATTCTTATTTTAAGTTGATATTAAGTGGATAAACAAGTTAAACAAATACCAAATTTAGTTGCTGCTCATTCTAAAAAGTCAGTGCGTATTATACTCGATAAATTTTTCGAGCACTTCATAATCCAACTTTAGCGATGCGTATTATGCACAAATAAGTAAGGAATAAGAATTTTAACACTGGATAGACGTATGATGGTAAATATTTACCTCATCCAACCGTTACAAGTTTGATGAGTATAGCTGGTTTGAATTCAGTTTCCTTTCCTAGACTTAAGGACCCAATATGCCCAACAATTTACCCGTAGCAAGGGGAAGTAAATCTATCTCTTCTAAGTGCGGGGTGAAACGGAAGCAGTCACGTTCAGGATTTGCACTCGATCGCCGATTCCTGTTTGCACGGTTATAATCGTCACACTTAGCATGTAACGTCTACGTGAGAATATCTTATCAATGGATGCCCATAGCGGTCAATATACCATTTCGTATCCTTGTTTTCGAGACAGAAACGTTGTACAATATTTGCAAACATGCTGTATAATGCTGAAAAGTAAAAGCTATCGACAACAACAATTTGTTTTTTTTAAATTAATGTTGGACGATTTTTATATTTAGTTCAAATGAATCTTGAAGTAACTTATTGAGTACAAAGATGTTATTAAAATGTTCGGTGAAAAGATCCTTATGGCTTTTTTTCAAGGAGTTATACAAAGAAAATATGTATGGTACTATAGATTAAAAAAAAACAAAAAAAGAAATACATCACTAGGTTGTGTGGGTGTGACATATATTAAAGAAATTTCTACTTTATTTATATATTTATTCTACAGAAACGCCGCAGTGTCACATATCCATGTGAACTTTTTTGTCTTGGTAGTATAAGATCATAGACTGTCGACTTGAAGTCTATGGCAAAATATCAAGATTGTTTGGGAAAAATACTGATAATAAAAGTATGGAATAAAAAAAAATGATATCCTCTCGCAGTATAAACAATATGTATAATATTTCGGACTCTCTGATTGGTTATTTCTTTAAAACCCGATAATAATAATAATAATAATAATAATAATAATAATAATAATAATAATAAGAAGAAGAAGAAGAAGAAGAAGAAGAAGAAGAAGAAGAAGAAGAAGAAAATTAATAATAATAATAATAAATGTACTGGATAGCAACATAGTAGTTATCGAGATCGAACTCCAGTCGGGCTTAAATGTTCATTGTTCGGATAAGTATACTATATATATATATATGTGTGTGTGTGTGTGTGTGTGTGTGGTAAAGATGTACATATATATGTGTATGTATATATGCACTTGTATGTATATATCTGTATATATACGTGTGTATATATAGTATATATATATAGTATATATATATATATATATATGGCGTTTATAATGACTCAACTACAACATTATAATATATTCGCGAGTTTGAACTCCAGTTGTGTTTTCATCTTCCTTTTCGGATTAATATATATAATATATATATATATATATATATATATATATATATATATATATATATATATATATATATATTTATCTTACATATATCTTCTATATTTCGGATTTAATATATATATATATATATATATATATATATATATATATATCTTACATATATCTTTTATTTATATATATATATATATATATATATATTCTGTGAGAGTATCTTTGTCAGCCTCATGAACTATTCAACAGACTCTCGCATATATATATATATATATATATATATATATATATATATATATATATATATATGTGTGTGTGTGTGTGCGTTGTGGTGTGCGTGTGTGTGTTTGTGTTTCTATATTTATATACACGACCAGTCAAAATTATCTGGCCTCTCTTAAAAGTTGTTATTTTAAGGCAAACCACCACAATGACTTCACTTGTTTTTTTTTTTTAATACAAGTCATCCTCAGTGACTTTGACCTTATTATTACCAGATATCATTTGAAAAGCTGATTTGAAGACATTTTGTTCTTTAGTACTGAGCAAGAACTTTACCCTCCAGTGGGCCACGGCGCACAAAGTCAAAACAATAGAACAGTGGAATAAAGTCCTTTAGACTGATGAATCAAATTTCGAAATCTTTGGCTCAAATAGGAGGGTCTATGTGCAGCGAAGTGTTAGTGAAAGAGCTGTTATTCCCTGTATCATACCAACTGTAAATTCATGGAGGAGGCTCTGTCATAGTGTGTGTGTGCGTGTGTGGGGGGCTTTTGCCAATTGCAAAATCAGGAATTTGCATCGGATGAAGGGCAAATTGAATCAGACCGGATATCATAGCATCTTCCTGCATCACGCAATCCTATCTGGAATGTGACTTGTGGCTCAAGGCTTTGTACTCATGAAAAGCATTCAAGTAAACCCTGCCAGAAGAGGAACAACATATCCTTCAACTAATGTCTCGGCGGGAGCAATCAGCGAACTTAAATCCCACTGAACTGATGGGGGAGGAACTTGACCGAAAAGTCAGAGCTAAATAACCTATTAGTGCGGTTCACCTCTGGCAACTCTTGCAGAAAAGCTGGGAAGAACTATCTTCAGTTTACGCCCAGTCTTTGGTGGAAGGAATGGCGAGAATCTGTGAAGCAGTGATAGCGGTCAAAGGGGGTCATTTTGATGAATCAAAAGTTTGATATTTTTGTGATTTTAAAATTTAATTTGTATTTGATATGGCCCAGGAAGACTTATATTTAGTATAATAAATATAACTATTGTGGTGGTTAACTTGTTTCATTAAAATAACACTTTTGGGATGACAAATAAAAAAAGATTTTACTTTTGACTGATAGTGTATATAAACACACACACACACACACACACACACACACACACACACACACACACACACACACACACACACACACACACACACAAACATATATTTATATACATGAGAGATTCGAGTGAAAAGTTTATAGGCTGATAAAGATACTGTCATGGAATGTGACCAAATGAGGTTCATTTTTGAGCATAGTCCTCATTACGGTTCACGCACTTCTTCCATCTGTATTGAGGTGCTTTGATCTATTGATCAAAGAATAATACGCAAGTAGATGCGTTGGGCGGGGCACATCGCCAGGATTGACGATGTCAGGTTACCTAAGTAGCTGTTTTACAAAGAAATACAAGCTAAAAGATAACTTAAGGTCGCTCTGTGTAGATCTTAGAGACTGGGAGTTGATGACGGAAAATCGATCAATTTGGTAAAAAAAGTGATCTACGATGATCGTAAAGCATTCATTTGAAGCACAGAGAATCAAACACTCCACCTTGAAACGAGCACATTTGGAAACAAGACTTGACCTCGGTTTCTGACACTTTACAGCCTGAACATATTTGTAACATCAGTAGTACTGTCTACTTGTCCACATGACAATATACTATCATAAGCTGATTTTACCCAGGTCCTTTCGCAGAAACATACAGTATCAATGTTAATGTCAAAGACTGTTCTTTTGCTTGTTGCATATGTGATAAAACTTGCTGGCCCAGTCGGCTGGGGCCTTAGAATACATCGACTGCATCTCTGCAGAGGATTAAGACTCCCTTAACAAGTGTCCTAGATATGACACAAAACAATCTGATGTTGAGGTTTCAGTAATGCTGTAGCTTTGGGGAATGCAAAGTACCCCTTCATTGCCATTGCTCCTAGTTCCTCTCTAGCCCGGAGAGGTAGCACGTGATAGGGTCCTATGGGTTAAATAGAACTGTTTAAAATTTAAACTGTGAACTTATGCTAAACTGAATTGTTTGAAATTGTTGAAATAGAACTATTTTTACAAATAATTGTGAGTAAATAAATGACTGATATTTAATTGAATTGTTAGTAATACATAACAATACTTGTAAACACTTATTTGTTGACATGCTTAGCTAAAATAGAACTATTTTATCATTTGACTGTCTAAACAAAAAACTGTGTACTTATGCTAAATTGAATTGTTTGAAATTGAACTGTTTTTATATTTAGCTGTGTGTAAACAAAAACTGTATTTAAACAAATGATTGTTTGTAAACAAAAAACTGTACTTATGCTAAAGTGAATTGTTTGAAATAAAACTGTTTTTTATATTTAACAGTGTATAAACAAAAACTGTGTTTAAACGAATGATTGTGTCTAAACAAAAAACTGTATTTATGCGAAAGTGAATTGTTTGAAATAGAACTGTTTTTATATTTAACTGTGTGTAAACAAAAACTGTATTTAAACAAATGATTGTTTGTAAACAAAAAACTGTACTTATGCTAAAGTGAATTGTCTGAAATTAAGTGAAACCATTTAACTGTGTGCAAAAAAACATGAGCTCTGTCTTGTTTAAAAATGTATCAACAAAATGTGTTTAGAAATCATATATTTAATATATGTATAGAATGGATTCAGCATTGAATGACTTACAATTGTTGATATGGCATAAAATAAAACCAAACGTCAAACAATAAGACTTTCAATAAATAGTTTAGACCTACGGTTACTTTTTGCTGGATGTTGTTTTTACCGTAAATAATTGGGAATCAATATATATATATATATATATATATATATATATATATATATATATATATATATATATATTCTAGCAAGTTTTGTTAAAGACGATGGAACACTGTTTATTGTTTTTGATTTTAGTTTTTCAAGACACCTTGTTATTTTTTTTTTTGGTGCCGAGATCTAGATGGTAAAGGAATCGTCCCATATATTCTACTCAACCGCTTTCAACCATACTTTTGGTCGTCATCAGGGGTAGTGTAGTTTTGAGTTGACTGTTGAGTTTTTATTGTTTTAATACTTTGTAACATTTTGTTTTGAAGTTGTCGGTTGGAACGTTTTCAACGTTTTGTTTTTAAACGTTCGGTTGGAAAAAGGTTTACTTATAGAGTTAGTGATTTTTAGTTATTAGAAATATTTAATATGTTGGTACCTGTGTTAAATGCTATTGCATTTATGTTTGCTTTATTTTTATTTTTTTTATGCCGTAATGCTTCTGGGATTTGTAATCGTTTTCTATTATTGTTTTTATATATAATTATTGTATTATCTGTGAGAATCTTCCTTACATCGGAAGATGTAAGTTGGTTTGTGCTATTGTTGTATTTTATACTTAAATGTTGTTTTATGGTGCTATTTTCAGAAAGGTGATAAGAAAGATGAGATAACATTGTGATTGTATAGCCAATGTAAGAATTATTTACGTTTTTCAGGAGACATTGACGAAATGGACATATAAATTTATAAACTACATTTTTTTGGTTTAGGTGTATTTTAGCAGAATTCGTGTTATTCTTAATGGTGTTTTAAATTTAGTGTGGTAGATGATAAGTTTTATTTGTTTTTGTTTTTCGATAGGTTTAATGTGTCTTTTTATGATGTTGGTTATTGCTTGTTCGTCTAATTTGTAGTTATAGTGCATTTGATTTCTCTAATATAGATTAATTCTGTCAGTATTGTTATTGTTGGTAGTGTTATTATTTTTGTAAATGTTATGAAGATATAGTTTTATTTGTTGATCAATTAGTTTATCAGAAAAATAGTTATAAACAAGGGTTTGTTTTATGTTGGTAAGTTCTTTGTAAAATATTGTTTTAGATGAGGAGATGTAAAATGCTCAATGAATTAAGTTTTTTTTTATTATTTCTATTTTATATTTTTGGGGACATTCACTGGAAGTTAAGTAAGGTGGAATTGTCGTTTGTAGGTTTTTTTATATCGAGATGCAGTGAATTTATTATTTCTAGTGGAGCCTGTAAGTACAACGAGGAAAGAGATTTTTTTTTATTAATGTTGAGTTCGGTGGTGAAGTTTCGTACGTTGTTTTTTTTCTAGACTTTGTTTAAGTTTGTTAATTTCGTCGTCGGAGTGTGTTGTGATGAAAATGTCGTCTACATAGCAGACAATACAATTACAAATGATAAACAGTGTTCCATCGTTTTTAACAAAACTTGTTTAAATAATAACTTTGTGCCTAAATATAAACTCTTCAATATATATATATATATATATATATATATATATATATATATATATATATATATATATATATATATATGTATTATTCAGTCCAGTTAAACCGGAGTCGGGAACAATTCAGTCAGGACAAAAAATCATTCAACTATGAACATTTAAATTTTCCTGGTAAATTCTGTGTCTCTTCTGAATGTTATTATTTTTTACATTAGATCTGAAGAAGTCCAGTTATTTTTTGGTGTTATTGATTCATATCAATACCCATAACAGGATGGAAATAAATTTATAATCCTAATGTGACTGGTTTTTGTTTTTCTTAAAGAAATGCATACACACACACACATATATAGATAAATATACGTGTAATGTGTGTGTTCTTTCTCAGAAACATTACATTAAAAATGTTTTGTGACTATTTATCTAAAAGTTCCCGCGACGTAGTGGCTAACGTACTTAACTTCCACATCGCTATGTGTTAAATAAAACCACTACTATTCTCCATGGATCCCTTTGGCATTAAATAATCTTTAAAGGTTGATATGTCATTAAAAAACAAAGAATATTGTCAGAATTCAGCTTAATCGGCTGTAGCAGTGTGATTCATCGACTGTACCTCTTCAAAGAGACAAGACCCCTCTCAGCGAGTGTCCTGGTATGCGACTAATCATCTGACGGTGAGGCTTCAGTCCTGGAGCTTTTGGGAATGCAGAGTACCTCTTCACTCCCATTACTCCCAGGTTCACTCTAACCCGGAACGATAGTACTTGTTAGAGTCCTATCAATGGGTCAAATAGGACAGCTCAATCTTTCATTAGGGATTATTATCAAATCGAATTATTAGCGTTAAATAGCAATACGTGAAATCATTTAACTGTGTACAAAAAAAGTGAGCTCTAACAACTCGTTTGAATTTAGCAACCTACAAACTATATTAAGTCATTGAAAATCATATGAATAGGATTTGGTATTAAATAACCCACAGGGGTTGATACGCCATAAAACACTAATTTGAATTGCACCAAATTTAAATGTTGTATATTACACGTATACATATCATCATCATCATCATCATATCGCTCTGGTAGCACGGATATCCCTGACCCTCTCTCGCCACTCCTCCCTATCGTTCAGCAGAACACAAATACAGACGGATGCAAATACAGGCGGGACACTGACGGACTCTGTTGTTCAGGTACGAACGTTTTATTAACTTCTAACTTCGGTTCTTCGACACGAGGAGAGAGAGAGAGAGAGAGAGAGAGAGAGAGAGAGAGAGAGAATTCTTAAAAGTCTCTCGTCATCATAGTATGCTAACAACATTCCCAACGTTCGGCACATCTCGTGGTGTTTTAGATCTCAATTCATCTCAGCCGGTAGAGATCCGAAAAATTCAACCGTATGCCTCAACGGTCGAAACCTCAACTACTCGACTCCATGACAGAGAACTCAATTCTCTGCCCCAGTAACAGAAACTCAGTTGTCTGCCTGCATGGTCCAATGCCAACCTTCCACTGACGTGGTTTTTAAAATCCTCAAATTCTCAGCCCATCTCTTCTGGGCATGACGTCATCCGCACTCCAGCCATATTTCCTGTCTGGGATTTATTATGACAATGGTGATTATCATATCCTTTTCGCGCGAGCGTAAACTATACCCAATGCTATGCACCTGAACTCTTAACCTGAATAGTTCAAAGCCCAACCTAACTGAATGATAAAACATAATTAATGAAAAATGATTAAAATAAAAAAATCATTCCTTAATTATATGATTTTTAAATTTTTTTATTTATTTACTTTTTTTCATCATACAACGTGTGAAAGCACGTGCGATACCCTAGCCTCATCAGCTGCCAACCATTCGGTAGCTCAACCAAACTGAATGATAGAATATAATTAATGAAAAATGATTAAAATAAAAAAGATCATTCCTTAATTATATAATATAAAGCTATAAATATGATAGTTCTAAAAACTATAAAAAAATTCACTAATTATTTAAAAAATTAAAAATTACATAAACTATCTATGGTAAATTCTGTAAATACTGAAAATATTTACATTTCCTGAGAAAATATGCAAATATTCATTTGAAGCAAATAATTCTGACACCAACTGAATACATCTCCATTCTGGTCAACATTATTGCACCTTTTCATTTTTTCGCTACATCTTCAAAAGTAAATGGAAAATAACTAAATTTATTTGAAATTGTTTTATTATGTGCTGTTCTTTATCAACCCTGAGTTGTTAGTAGACAATAAATTGTAATGACTGATTGTTTGGTTGGTAGATGAATTTTAGGGCATATCAACCTGTCTGGGGTTATTTCATACTTAGAGGTTGTACGTCAATTTTTACTCTTTTGTAGTTGATGGTTTTTAACGATGCGTTAAGACTGTTGGTGTAGTATTGAGGGGTTACTTTATGCAGTTTTGACCAGGTTTATGTTTATATTTTTTCGTTTCTCTAAAAAACGACAGAATATCATCTTTTTGGATATTTCAAATGGATCTGTCATATTATTTGCATTGAAAAAGTGTTTTTTGATGAGAGTGAAATCTTTAAATTCTATGAGAACGTGTTTAACAGTGCAGGGTGTGTGACATGATATATACTGTGTTTGTTCTTGTGGAATATAAAGAAGTGTGTTGGTATTGTGTTTCCAATGAATAATCGGAATATAGTGACTTGTCTCTTTCCGGATTTTCTGAAGGCTGGTCTCCATTCTCCAAAAATGGATTTGATCAAGATGACTTTATTGTAAATGTCGTTATTCCAGCATTGTTACCATTTTGTTTGAAGGAATCTATTCCTTTTAGGTTTCAAGTTAGTGTATGGAATCTTAAATTTGCCGAGGGTCAAATCTTGGGCCGATTTGGCTGCCGAGTCATCTCTTGCGATCCATCATATTAGAATCCCTTTCGATTTAGTCAGGAAATGTTATCTACTCAGATGTTTAATGATAAGGGAGTCTCCCAGTTTTTTCCTTTTTTTAAAATAGAAAACAAGTTTGAGAATAGGATAAAGTTTTTGTGGTTAGTTCCAGAAATGATGTTGTGTGCTCGGTCAGTTGCACGGGATTCTGCAGTAAAGATGGAGCTTTTCATTGGAAGAGCTTTTCTTACAATTGGCTTATTCAGAATGGCTGTGCACGCTATTTTATAGTTGTCGATGGAGCCATCTGTACCGATATAGAGGTGATTGGGCTGGTGTTCCAAGATATTGCGGAATTTATCCGGGTAAGTGCTGGGATAGGCTTTTGTTTGGGTGAACTCCCTTAGTTCGAGAATCACTTTAGGTTTTTTAGTAATCCAAGGTAGTAATTTTAGATCTTTCAGTGGTGGGTTCCATCTGAAGGCAAAAAAGTGTTATTGATTTTTCTTTTTTTTTTTCCAAACACTTCTTGCACCTTGAATTGGAGATGTTGTCGTAAGCTGGGTTAGATGGGTAGGATTTGAGTTTTGCTTAATATTAGAGGGCCAGTTTTTCACAACTGAGTTGTATGGGTGCTACATGAGCTTCAGCTGTCAACTTGAGAAGTTTTGAAGGATCCTAAGCCTTTGTGGTGTCGACCTCTTTGAGATAGGACCTTCTTGTTGGTCTATGAACAAAACTGGCGGAGTTAATTTGTGAGTGGATCAGTGGTTTCTATAGTTTAAAGAATGTTTATCGGTCAGCTTCCCATTCTTTAAGGGTAACTACTCGTTAGAGTTGATGGGCTCTGGTGTATTTGGTTTTAGATATTTTGGGTGAGGGATGAAGTTTAGTTTTTTGATGATGGGTCATTGTGTATTTTCCTCGAGAAGCAAAGATGCACATATTAGGTAAACTGTGGGAATTTGAAGCTGCTGTCTGTTGTCTATTTGTTTATTTTGTTGAGACTTAACTGTAATTATTTTTTTACAGTGAGTGGATCTGTAGTAGACGTCAAAGTCTTCGACGTTGAGAGCACAGTCGATAGAAAGATTCAGACATTTAACAATACCATTAATTTTATGGGAAAGAGAGTAACGGATAGGATGTTTCCTTGTGGAATACTTCCCTCTTGATTTTGCAGGTCAGAAAGAGTTGATCCCACACATACCCTGAAGTTTCTATGAAAGAGAAAATTGTTCCCCACCAGACAGGACTTGACACAAGGTCAATGACCGGAAGGTCGATTATAGTGGAGATTTAGGGAAGGGGAAAGTCGGGCACGAGCCGAGGCTTGTTCCCTGCTGGATTATGCTAGTCATCGGCCCACTTAGTGCAACGTGGGTCTGATGAGCCTAGTTGATCATGAACCCTAATTTGGGTCCAGGCACATATGTCTGATTATAGCTTAAACTGGACAGAAACGTCCAGTGCTATACAAAAGTGTCATTGATGCTGCTCGCCCACCCAAAGGTGGCCCAGCCCAAATCTGGGGGCCTTTCGGCCTCAAGTCTGCTATAGAGCATTGACCGTCCGGCACAGTCCGCTGAAAAGCCTTTAAACGAAGCAGCGGCTGGTCAAGCTTCCTAGTGTCATTCTTCCTCTTAAGCAAAGATCATGCTGGTCTCTCGTAACCCTATACTTCCAAGTGGTGTCATATGACTTCTCCAGGTAGAAAACAATTGCCGTCAGATCCTGATTTTTATTAAAGTTTTCCAGATTAAGTTCTCCGGGCGGATCAAATAGTTTACAGTTCTCTTTTTTTCAGATACCTGTCTGGAGTTTGGTAATTAGGCTGTTTGATTCTTGGTACCACGTCAGCCTTTTGTTAATCATCCGCTCCATTGTCTCGCAGAGGCCGTCAATACGATGGGTCGATAGTTATAGGGATTAGAGTTATTTTTATCCGTTTTTGGGATAGGAACAGTTGTCGTCTGTCTCAGTGTTTCTGGAAAGGTGTTACTCGTCCATATGTCATTTAAAACCTTTAAGAAGCACCTGAACGATTCGTCCGGGAGTTGTTTTATAAACTCATTGTAACTCTCGTCACGGCCGACATCTGTTTTGTGGGATTTATTTATGGAACCGTCAAGTTCTTTTAGAGTGAATGGTTTATCGTAATCTTCGGAATTTCTTGAAGTGAAGTTAATTTTTTTCTTTTCTGCACCCGGTTTGATTTTTAGGAATTTTTTGTTGACCTGACAGGAAGAATTTTTTGAGAATGTTTCTGCTAATCGATCATCGATAGCCTTTTATGCCTTTTTTTGTTTTTGTTATGGAGGAGTATTTTAGGGGAGTTGTTTGTTTTTTACTGGCTATTTTCCAAATCATGCCCCAGACTGTTTTCAATTTGAGTTTACTCGCGAAATTTTGTCCGGAATTTCTTTTGGTCTCTTTGATGGTTTTATGTGCTTTTGGTCTGAAGAATTTGAAGGAGATTAAATTGGAGGTTATGCGTTCAGGGTGAAACTTCCGTGGAACTGCGCGTCGTAGCCAAATAGCCTTTCTATGTTTCTTGCTGAACCGTGGTCTCTCCTGTTTATATGAGGTTGGGTTTTGTGGGATACACTTTTTAGCTATTGTGATCTATTTTCGTGTGATGTGGTTAGCAGAGTAGGAGGTATAATTTCGTATGAGGTAGTTGAGGCATAGGGATCTAAATTCTTACCCGTTAACTTTGTTCAATTTCCATCGAGGAAGGTTTTCCTCCTGAGAGTCTTGAAGTTTTTGTTTGTCTTTAAATGTTTTTGTTTGTTTGTTTGGAGCGGTGTTTGCAGAAGCAGGTTGTTGTATTAGGAGCTTTTGTCTTTTGTTATTCTTGTTTTGTTTGTAGACTTCATATTTAAATATTTTGTTGATTGAGTGGGCAATAACATTGTCATTCTCTCGCCTAGGTCAATTTTCCCTGTAGAGGGTTGTTTTCACTTAGATGTTTTTGTATGCGCCTGCATTTTCATGGAAGCTGGTCCTACTCTAGTCTAAGAAGTTTTTTGACTAGTGCTGTGCATTTTTGGCATTCCAGTGTTGAAGTGTCTGCTGGTTTCTTTGTTGTATTTGCATAGAATGGAGCCAAAGATGTGATCTCCAAGTTCTGGGCAAGAGTGTGCATTGATACTTTAGCTGCGTTAACAAAGGATCGAGTTGGAAAGTTGGTCTGCGCAATTTTGCAAAATTCTGGTAATGATATGTCTTGTGAATATTTTCTTTCTTTTTTTTATTTTTTACTTTTTTTTACTTGTATAATTTACTTTTCCTTTTTCCAAGCTCTAGAACCTGCCCCATAATTTCTCTTTAGTTTGCACATCTCGGTTCTTTTCAGGTGCCCTCTGCGCAGTCAGAAGCATCCTGCCCATACTACTTGCATATTGGACTCTTTGTGTAACAGCTCTCATGATTTCCGAACTTGTAATATCGCAGAGGATTCGAAATGTATATTTCCCCCTTGATCGTCACGTATCATATTATACGCCTCGTTTGAAGGTTCGGTATGTTGGGGTTTATGACGTATGTATGAGTATGTCTACTGTCCTGATATCTGACACTTGTTAGCTTTTTAGATTTTTAAGAATTTCCTCTAGAGTACAGTGGGAGAGTCATTTGCATTTTACGACATCTCTAGAAGGGTTAAGGAATCTGTGAGGGTAGGTTTTTATTTTGATCTGAAAAGTGGACATCTTGAACAATTCATTGTGGCTCTTTTTCTATTCTACTTTCACAGTCAGTGAATTGTTTCTAATAGTCTTCACTGATTTGGAAATACAATGGCCGAGAGGAAATTTTCTACCACGAAAGGAGAAAATTTCGTAAGTTTCTCCTCAACTGATTTTAACATAATAAGATCGTTGTCCGAATCTGGCTCGGAATGGTGTCGCTGGGATATTTTAGAAGGTGCCATAGATGTAGCATTTTATATTCATTAACCGCGTTTCCCTCTTACCTAAGTGACCACGGGAAAAGTCCTTTCGCTTTGGCACAGCAGGATTACACAGTTAATATACTCGTACCCAGGGTACCTGGAGGTCATAAGGTTTCGCAAGTATACGATCACTTAGAATTTCAGTCAAGTCCTTTGCTTGTCGGCATGACTGACCACGAGCCACCGCCTTCTAAGTCAGATTTTGTTGGTGATATGCTCAGATGGACCCTATTTAAAGACCATGCGAAAGAAAATTGTTAATCTGTCTTGCGATTTGGCATGACCAGCCAATTAATCGAATCGGGCTTCTCCGACTGCCTATCTGGCCTAGTAAGAGCCAAAGTGATGTGTTGCAAGTCACTTGACTACTCGATTGCATAGTCAAGGACTGCTCAGCTACTAGGATTTCGTGCTGAAGCATTACGGGTAACCATCTTCGGTCAACAAGTGGCCTCATTTAGTTGGCAGGGGAGTAATTATCTCTCAGCAGAGGAGTAGTCGGCCTATTCTACAAACCTAGTAGACAGGGCGTAAATTGAAATGGGACATTTTAACATGAAAACGCTCCTGCCGAAATAAACTAAGATAAATGTATATGAATAAAACGATATATATATATATATATATATATATATATATATATTAAGATAAATGTATATGAATAAAACAATATATATATATATATATATATATATATATATATATATATATATATATCAAGATAAATGTATATGAATAAAACGACACACACACACACACACACACACATATTTATATATATTATAGAATAGGATAGCTAAGTAAATAGGCGGATGCATGTATTGATTGATAAATAGACAGATATAAATAGACTGTGATAGATAGATAGATAGATAGATAGATAGATATTATATCTATCGTCCTATCTACAAACATAAAAGATAGATATTAATAGACTGAGATAGATAGCTTTTAAGAGATTTGGATAGAATGATAGATGATTAAAAAACTGAGATATATATATATAGATTGAGATAGATAGATTGAGAAATAGATGGATAGATGTTAATTAACTCAGACAGATAGACTGATAGACAGATAGATAAGGATTGATATCAATTAGTATTAATTAGTCAAAAATAAGTTTCTTTTTATATCTTATTTTACGCTTTGATTTCTGACTAGTGCGTATAAAAAAAGGATTGAAAGATTATAATGATTTTTTGTAGTTTTCTGTCTCGAATTAAGAGATTGTATCGAAGGGTTTCGTTTATGTTGGTTTATTTTGAAAATGGAGACGAGAAATTAATGGTATTATATTACAGACGTTTGTCTCAATGTTCTTTGCAAACAGAAATCTGTTCAAAATGTACCAGAGCCATTAGTTTTGTTTTTGACCAATAAGATATAAGAGGTGGGCAGAACAATTACCAACTTACTATAAAGCGCATTCTTTATGACCATATGTATACAATTCCTCCGAGCCGTTTCTTGCATATATATATATTTGTGTGTTCGTATAAAATTTACATTATTTACATATATACATAAATACATCTATCTTATCATATACTGAAAAATAAAAAAGTCTGTATATAGATATGTCTCTATTTTATTTGCATATCTACATGTATATATGTGTGCATGTATAGATTTACATATGCTTGTAAATGTACATGTATTAGATATGTAAGTATATACATATACATATATATATACAGAGATATATGTGACAACATGTATTCATGCATGCATATACAATTGTGCTTATCTTTTGTTACACCCCCCATGTATATATATATATATATATATATATATATATATACTTCATTTCATTGACTTTTCGTTTCATTTAACTTTTAATACAAAATGTCACATTGATAAAATCTCATCGCAAACGATTTATATGCATAAATTGTTCAAAGCAAAATTAGTCATTTACGAAGCTTTACTTAGTTTGGCTCAAGGCTCAAAGCATAGAGCCCTTTTTGAGTATCATTTTATATATATATATATATATATATATATGAATGTGAATTTTGTTATACCCCAGCGAATAAATAGGCAACTAACAATAGCCATACATTGAGCACTCTCATAGATTTATATGATTACCCTCATATATTCTATGTAAAGAATAATCCACACCTATTGTCCTTGGACACTGACTGGATAATTTATATATATATATATATATATATATATATAGAATACTTAGTCCAGTTAAACCGGAGTTAGGAGTAATTCCATCAGGACAAGAAAATATTCGTGAATATTTAGATCTTCCTGGTAAAGAGCTCAATGTATCAATTATACAGAGCAATATTTTCATTAAGAAAAAACAACGAAACCAATCACAAAGGATTATAAATTTATTTCAATCCTGTTACGCATTTTTGAAATTTTCAAAAACACGAAAAAAATTAACAGGACTTCATCAGATCAATTAGATAAAAAAACTAGAGTAGACACATGAGAGTGGGAGGGGATAGAAGAGTGGGAGGGGATAGAAGAGGGGTGAAGAGTTATCTCTTCATTGAGCCCACTTCCGTTTTAAATTTAAATTTACGGTTGGCACTGTAGTACATTTATTTTAAAACAATTTTTTTAAAAAAAAATTTTTTCTATAGACTTAAATTACAGATATTTCTAATTAGATTTAAATTTTAATTAATAATCTCACGTAAAGATGCAGTAATAGATATATTAAAACAAAAACAAATATTTAATTTACTTAAATATTTTAAAATTTCTAAAATTTCAAAATATCAGTTACATTTTTTATGCGTAGTACATATATATTATATGCTTTTTCATAATTTTCTATCTAATAATTTATTATATTTATTCTCAAAATTAACTCTCATTCTTAAATAAATTTATGCTTTATAAAAAAATTTTTTTATTTATAGTTTAAATTTGGCCCTATGTCTACACCTGGCTATTAGTTCATTTCTCTTATTTAGTAAAATTTTTGGCTCAGGAAAAAGCAAAATGTGGATCTTTTCTTCAAGACATAGATTGCACCTACTATCGAAAGATTTTGGGGTACTAGATCTTTTCAATATGGACCATTGAATGTCAGGGGTTAACCCTTTATTTTTTAATCCCCAATAATGTTTTGATAGAGCAGTTTGATTTTTTTGATGCTCATGGGAAAAGGAATATTTATGATTTCCATATCTAATCTTGAAATTAGTAGAAGAAATGCCAATATAATATTTCTTATCACTTATGTCCTCTTTTGGATAAATAATAGCTTGGTATACTACATTATCTAAAATACACAAACCATTCATTGGACAATCACTTTGAGATTTACAATTACATTCTATTTTTTTACTATTAATGTTATTATTATTTACTTGGTTATGAAATTTATTAATTAATTTATTATTATGGCTATTTATTATTTGAGAAATATTATTAGTGCAAGAATAACTTATTTTCAAGGTTTTCCTATTAAATATTTTATGCAATATATTATCTTGTTTAAAATGTTTATCTATCAGTCTCAAAAAATATTTACCTACATCTATATTGGCTAGTTTACAAAAAGGGGGGTTAAACCATATAATTTTCCTTTTTCTATTTTTTTGAACATAATTATTATTTTCTTTAGTAAATTCAGTTGTTATATTTTGTTTTAAATACCTAAAATCCTCCTTAAAACCACTATTTTTAAGGGCTTCTATATATCTTTTACTACTCTCTTTGAAAATCTTTTCATTTGCAGATAGCTTACCTATTCTTAAATTTACTGCTTTTGGGATTTGCTTGATTATATTTTTAGGGTGATTTGAATTAACATTAATGTACGATGGGTTCTGATTGGGTTTTATGAAAGGTTTATAGGAATTATTAGATAGATCTAAAGTGACATCCAAGAAATTGGCTATTTTAATATTAGATGAGATTTCTATTTTAAATCCCAAAAACTTAAAGGCCCTTATAATCCTTTTTTGTATGCTAGAGCTAAGAGGGCCATTACTATTTGGGATATATAATAACCCATCATCTCGATAAAGACCTACTTGTTGAGGACTAATGATTCTAGTGAGTATATCTAATATATATAATCCTACAAGGTCTGCTATTTGGGAGGAATGAAAGTATTGAGGTACCCTTAAATATATATATATATATATATATATATATATATATATATATATATATATATATTTAAGGGTACCTCAATACTTTCATTACCTGATACGAATTAGCTCAATTTTTACTGAAGATTTTTTCCGTGTATATCATTTGATTTATGTCAATAATATTCACTTCGGAATTAAGTGCAGGGATAAGGAAGGACATTTTATAGAAAAATAACAATCATCCTTTTTCATTATTATGTCACATACTTTGTTATGCACAGACCTGTTTTTCTCCTATTTCCGTCTGATGATTGCGTGATTTACATGAAATCTTAAGTATGTATTTACCCAACCTATCCTCAACTAGCAGGATGTGACCCTGGTATTTTTTGGAGCAGAGTTCACCTGATTTGAATTTGGTGTTATAATAGATAAAGATAAAACAAATAAATTAATATATAAATAAATAAAATAACTCAATGTACCAAACCACTTTGTTTAGTTTTTGTAGATCATTAAAAATGAAATAACTCTTGGCTCAGTGGAACATGCGGAAGTTTTTAATTCAAACCAAAATAAGAGTATTAGTACACACACACATACATACATACATAAATATATAGGCATATACTTAAATAGATATGCATACATATGTATGTATGTGTGTGTGTGTGTGTGTGTGTGTATTTGTGTGAATATAAAAATATGAAGGAAAAATCCCCAAAAAACAAAGTATTCAGAGAGTGAATTTATTTATAGTTGAATATTCTTCCAACGTAAAAGTTTTCTTTTTAATCAAACCATCAGCAGGGCAATGTTATATATATATATATATATATATATATATATATATATATATATATATATATATAACTTCTGATATCAGTCCATTGATTTGGTGGGTAGAGTGTTCGCCAATGGCCCGTCAGATGGTGGCTCAATCCCAGGTCGATTCATACCAAAGACTCAATAATGGTACTTGACGCCACCTTGTTTAAAACTCAGCTTTATAAAGTACTTATCAAGGGTAACGTGGACCAATAAAGGGAAAGCGCCTTCTCCCACACTTCAGTATAGTAGCTAATGAAAATGAAGTCTTCAGGTCGCTCTCGACTACGGTCGTCAATTATATATATATATATATATATATATATATATATAATGATAATAAATAAATATATATTATTATATATTTAATCCATGGAAAATATTATTCTGCAACCTAAGGTTTCATGAAGTTTATAACAACATTCATCAGGCAGCTAAGAAGATGGAATAAAATTGAAAATCGAAAATGCGTCAAGAATCAGACAAAAAACCATTAGGATTTCGTTTGTGTGTGGTTGTAAGTGTGTGAGTGTATGTGGGTGTGTATGTATGTGTGTACGTGTGGATGCGTGCTTTTTGGTTAAGTCATGCCAGGAACGAAGAGCGTTGGCTATAGCGAAAATGGGTTACAAATGTGTATTAATATGTTGCTTTATTTTCTTTAGTTGACAGTAGATATGGAGCAAAATATCACTGCAAGTTGTGGGGGGTGGGGAATGAATGAGGATTTGATTTGTGAACGTGTATGGTGAGCAAGAATTACAATGGGTATAAGTAAGGTTATATAATATTGTAAATATGTTGGTGTAATATTTAGGGGGATTGTATAATAATAAGTAAAGTTGGCGACCTTAATCGAGGGTGACCCGAAGGCTCCCTTTTCGATTGCTACTACACCAAGGTGTAGGGAAAGACGCTACTCCTTTCCATGGATTGCTCCACTTTACCCTTGAACCATACCTTATAATGCTGAGTGTTAAGCAAGGAGGTATCAAGTACCATTTTTAAAAACTTTGATATGACTCGACCTGGGATTGAACCCAGGTCTCGCGGGCCATTGGCGAACACTTTAACCATTATGCCTGTATACTATGGATCTCATTGGTGGTATGTATGCAATAAAATAATACAGGAGTAAATAATAGTAAGTGTGTTAAATAATAATTATGTGCGTAATAAACTGTTGTAATGCTAATAATAAATGAATGAAATTTTGCGTAATTATAATATACTGTGGGTCTCATAGATGATGTGTGCGTAATGAAATAAATAGAAGGGTTTAAATAATAGTTAATGTGTTTGTGTACGAAGATGATTATAACTGAGGGGTAGGGTGTCGTCAATTGAAAATTAAAGAAATTGATTAGATTGCGGGTTTGAAGGTTGGGGTCGTTATTTAATAGTTATATATTATTTGTTGATATATGGTACATATACTCTTGTAGAAACGTTTAGAGTAAATTTAGTCGGTAAGGTGAATGTAGAACGTTGAGGTCTATTTTAATGCTCGTAAAAAGTTAAAATGGTTCTGGCGTGGGGGTATATTGTGTGATGGATGTGATAGTAGGAGGAGGAAAATGGGTACTTACGGTGCTTCAGGTTTTTTTTTAAATACATGTACGAGGTGTTAGGTGGGTTGTGTGAGTGGGTTGAAGTGTGAAAGAAGTGTTTTTTTTTGTGCCTACATTTTGAGAGGATTTCAGATTTTTTATTTAGTTGGGTGTTTTGTGATGGATATGTGATGATGGCTAATAATTTATCCATATATATATATATATGTGTGTGTGTGGATACGCACATACCCACGCATAAATATATATATATATATATATTTATACATGCACACCCACACATACATACATACATATATATATATATGCACACGCATATATGTTGCGTAGCCATATACACGAATATGGCCATGTGCGAAATAGACATATAATGTTCATAACGATAGAACATATAAAGAACATAGGAATCTCAATATTCGAAAACACGTAACGACTTCTTGTTCAGGTACGAAACCTTTTTATTAAGTTTGAGTTAAAGGTCTCGACGTCAGGAGGAGAGACACGATCTTCTATGCTGTCTTATTCATTTTGCCCCCAACTCGAGCGGCCCCCATCGGGCGCACGTTCGCCTCGCGTCTGCGAGCTCCAAAATTGATCCTTCTCGTTCGGCGTCTAAAACCCGACTCTAATTTCTTCAAATTCTCACACAAACTTCCGCGTGCTTCCGGTGCGTGACGTCACCCGCACCTTGTCCCCCAGTATCGTCTCGGACTGTTATGACATCTGAGTGACACCTCCATCCGCTCGCGCGCACCCGCATTAACACCTGCTTCAATTTTACACCCAACCAACCCATGTGCTGAGCCGAAAGGTTCTCAGCCTAACTAAACTCAAAGGCATGAACCGAAATCCCTCGGCTATTTCATAACACATACACACGCATACATATGCACACACACAAATTTATACACATAAATATAAATGCAAAATAAATACACACATGAATATATTTATATATATTTATATATCCACACATACATAACCACCACACACACACACATGTATATGTATATATGCACACACACATATACACATGCATATATATATATATATATATTTGCACACACATACACACATATGTTGAAATGATAGATTGTGATGAATCTGATAGCTACACACACATATATGCATACACACATACACACATTCGTAAATATATTTATATATACATATGTATATATAGGCGCACACATGTACACACACACACACACACACATATATATATATATGTATATATTAGGTCAAGTGGTCGCGCAATTTGCCATGACTTGTTAATTCGGCTTCGCTTATATGTGGCATGAACCAGTGGCCCAGTGGTAGAGTTTCGGCTTCTGCATACTGTGGTTGTTGGTTCGATCTCCAGTGGTGGAGATCACAGTGTGCCCTGCTGATGAGACGTAATAGGGTGGAAACAGCTGTTCAGGGCTCCGTATGTCGCATGTAGGTGTTTGCCGGATTTTCTTATCATGGTAATTTCTAACATAATATATCAATTCCTCTATTCAAAATTATATATATATATATATATATATATATATATATATATATATATTACTACTTTGTATGGAAGGAAAAGTAACCATTGCGTCTTATGAAAATACTAAAGAACTACTTAACCAGAGAAATGAAGTTCTCAATGTTTGCAGACGTAAGAAAGACTTATTGCTGGGAAATAATAACAATACATGTAAATAACCGAATAATGTAACACTACCCATTTCCTCCTCTTTCCTCCCAGATGAAATTACACTGCAATTCAGGAAGTCACAGGTGAATATTACAGCCTCCATCTCCTGTTACAGACAGCGGAGTAATTTTGAAAGAAAAAAGGTGCACTGCAGCCAATTTCCTCTCTCGAAGTTCAGCGTCTGGAGTGATTATTTGCTCGCCCAAATTCACCTTCCTCGTGTCCTACTGACGGGGACACGATGTCTTAGAGGACGTCGCATGTAGCTACAGCTACCTCCGTCTCCTGCTAACAAAACTTAGAGTGATTTTTTTCGAAATAAAAGATGCTCAGCATTCTCAATCTTCTTTTAAAGAATCGTGGCTACAGGGTTTACTAAGCCGCATGTATTCCTTTACCCGTCATAAAACCTAAAATCCTTTGGGGTTTGATTGGTTTACGAGATTTTATGCTAAACAAATTTAATTTTGTTTTTCTTGATAGCCAAATAAAGATATTTTCTTATTTTTATTTGTTACCTTTATTTTTTTTTAATATAAATGTCGTTTTTACCCAACCTTCCTTTGTCAAATTTTTTCTGATGTCCCAGTAGATGAAACCTAGGTCGATTGGTCTGACTCTGTAGGCTTTAATACTGTAAATTCACCCTACTTCGTGTATCGAGCACTTTTTATACTTAGCTTGGTTGATTCAGCCGGTGTTTTATTTCTTTTGGCTAGGCATCGCAGCACTATTTGATTATTTTCAAATAATACGGGTGCCGTTAGTCTTTTCTTTTTTATTGAATTTTTTCCCCAGATATCAGTTTGTATAATCCTTATTTGCAAATCGCATCATCTGTTTTTTTTTTCACACAATCAGAATCTTATACGTTAATTATATATATATATATATATATATGCACACATATACACACACATATATATATGTATATATGCACACATATAAATTCACAAATATATAAGTATATATGTATATATACACACACATACACACACATAAATCTATATATATATAAATATATATATATATATATATGCACACATACACACACGAAGACACACACACAAACACACATATATATATATATATATACAAACAAGTGTTATTTGAGACATTAGGTAAATTTTGCCTGAGAAGTTGACAAGAAGAAGCATTGTTTACTGTTGCACCTTTTTAAAGAAAAATTAATAGAAATGTGTCTATCCAGAAATCTGTCACCATAACCGCTTTTATTGTCTGCTGCGCCCGGAGCATTTTCTTTACTGGAGAGTCAGTTTTTTGCCCTCTATGGACTGTCTTTTCGATTCAGGCTCGTTGTGGCCAACCCATGTTTAGTTCATTTTAGACCAAAATATCGTTTGTACCTCTCATCCAGCAAAAATTTGATCATAGTCATCTGTTCAAGCATGGGCCTCTCTGTCTGATTTATCATCATTTTGAATCGCCTTGAAAAAAAAAAAAACTTTTGCAGCATTCAATAGTTTTTGCTTTTACCAGATTCGAAACAATGCAGAGTTCATGTATATGGAAAAAAATCTGAAAAAATAAATTCCCCGTATTATATATATATATATATACACTCTTTTGAACGCAATATTTCCGAGTGGTAATTGTTTGCTCTTGCATGATAAAACAATCCCTCAACACAGGTTACTCGACTGCCTTGTCCTCGCACTCAGCGAATTCAAACCATACCAAAAACATATATGTTTCTCCCTATCCCTTCCTAGCTATCGATAAATAGTTGGCTAGATTGGACTCTTTAACATTGCTAAAGTAACCGACCTAGAGTAAGGGAAAAAAATTCAACTCCGTCTCACAAAACCTTTCCTGCAAGTAACCCCAAAGACATGGTGTAGCTGCAGCTCTATACTCCTCAAGAAAACTGCAACATGTAGAAGACATGTTGCTTATCCCAATGAATATCCTGCAGTTAGACCTAACGTAACGGCTCCAGAACTTCGTAGACACCATTAGCCGCTGTTATTATGGTAAAGAGAGGAGCTACACATTATTGCTAGATGGTGCTGAGAAGGCCTCGGTTTGACTAAGAAAGGAATAGACTAGAGACATAAAATATACATGCTATTCTACAACACCTCGTAGACCCCTTTTTGTCACGTAGCCGCCGTTATTCAGGCGAAGGGGGGAGCTACATGTTCTTATGAGAAAAAGCTAAGAAGGTCTCGCCCCGACTAAGAAAGGGATGACCGAGAGACATAAAATATACATGCTATTCTACACCTCGTAGACCCCTTTTTGTCACGTAACCGCTGTTATTCAGGCGAAGGAGGGAGCTACATGTTCTTATGAGAAAAAGCTAAGAAGGTCTCGGCCCTACTAAGAAAGAGATGACCGAGAGACATGAAACATACATGCTATTCTATGTATTCATCTTAAAGTTCAACTCACTTGGTATATTGTTTCGCAAGATCCTTTGAGCCTTAAAGAAAAAAATAGAATTCCCTTTTTATACCGAGAACTTTTTAGCAACCCCTTGTAAGTGCTTCTAACTTTTTGTTCTTTAGCTTATTTATAAGTTATATGACTCCGGAAAAATGCAAAAAAAAAAAAAACCCTCTCAATATTTACTAAGACTATAAACAAAACTTAAAATATTACCGATGTTATTTTTTCAACATGTAAATGTTATGATCAATAATTCTTTCTTCTTTGTTTTCATCTTTCTGAAAAAAAAAACAAACAAAAAACAAAAACGAGAGAGCGAGAGAGAGAGAGAGATAGAGAGAGAGAGAGAGAAAGATTTGGTTACGTCTCTATCATGCAAATATACCGTATTTCACGTCCTGAAATCCACAATTTCCAAAAGTCAAATTTTGCTTCTAAAAATATACCTGCATGTTACATGTAAATGAGAGACAATCCTGCTCATAAGTATTTGAACGTAAAGACTATTTTCTTTTAAACACTTGGTGTTTGAGGGTTAAAAGCAAATTTTTGAATTTTATCATACAATGTTTGTAAAAACCTGCGATACCCTGTTCACATCAGCCACCAACCAGGAATGATACCACAGTTTTTGTGGCTAAGGTGGTACTGCTCCCCCGGGTGCCACTAGCAGCTTTTGCCACCGGACAAATAGAGCGAAAATTCCTCTTTGTATTTTATTTTCATAATGGTGTTTGAGAGTTTAAAACAGGTACAATTACTGAATTTTATTGTGATAAACATAGCAAGGCATGTATTTAATTATACTTTGTGGTATTTTTTAAAGGAAAGTAGCTCCACCTTTCCATTTGTAAGCCGTTACTTCCTCCCCCATAAAGGGGTGTAGCAGTTATATCCCTGACTAATTTGCTTAACTCTTCAAAAGCTGGTTGTCAAATGATTCTGTTCGAGTCTGGATTCCCACTGATTTTTTTATTCTAACTTACATGCTACTTGACTGCTTTCAGCCAGTGAACGAGCCCCCATTCTTTCCCCAGACTTTGCCTCAGCAATCAAGACCCTTGATCTGTTACCTGTAAATCATGCCTTCACAAATATCCTTGGGGCGAGAAGGAAAAGAGAGATGGATTCATAAAAAGAATCTATTGCTAAATAAGAAAATTTCTATCTTTTAAAAAATTTGTTCAGGATCAAACAAGAAGATCGATAAAACCAACTCATATGGTTATTTAGAAGGATTGCCAAAATAGCAAGTTAATTTGGGTCTTTCCGTTCATATCCTTAATGGCCCCTGCTCTCTGATTTTGTGCTTGTTTAAATACATATGACTGGTATTTTCTGCTGTGACATAATGACCCTCGGCACTCTGGATGGCGAAAGTGTCGGATATTTATGAGATTTCATTTTAACTTTTATGAGAATTGCTCTGTCAGGAATATTGATATAATGGCCGGCACTTCTTTTATATGGGCTCATAATGGTGACATCAATTGTATTGGCAAGTTGAGAACGCAGGAGTTAATCCCAACTGAAATTTTTTTTAAATCACTCAAGTAAAGAGGGGAGATTTGGTTTGGTTTCATGGATTTTAACGGCATGTCAACCCGTCTGGGGTTATTTTATGCGTAGAGATTGTATGTCTCCAATTAAATTATTATAGTTAACAGTTTTAACGATATACTTGCATTGTTGGGAATTGTGTCGCAGGGTTATTTTGTATAGTATTAATCAGGTTTATATTTATATTTTTTGATATAATTTTGTTTCTCTCAAAAAGGACAGAATTTCATCTGTGTTGATATTTTCAAATAGATCTTCATTTTATTTACTTTGAAAAGGCGTTTTCTGATGTGAGTGAAATCGTTGCATTCTATGAGAAAGTGTTTAACAGTGCAGGATGTTTGACATATTATATATTGAAGGTATTGTTCTTGATTGAGTGTGAAGGTGTGTGAAAATCTTGTGTGATTAATGCGTTATTGTGACTTGTTCCTTTATGGATTTTCTGAAAGTTGGTTTCCAGGTGCACAAAGTAGGTTTGATTAAGAAGTGATTATTAAGAGGAGAGAGAGAGAGAGAGAGACAGAGACAGACAGACAGACAGACAGACCGACTGAGACAGAGACAGAGAGACAGAGAAAAGAAAAGTATAAAAGTAAGAAATAGCGGAGAAGACAAAGCGAAGAGACAAAAAGCTGAAATAGACCTCTCAACCCCCGCAAAAAAAAAAAAAAATAAAAAAAATAAAAAATAAAAAGAGAGAAAGAAGGCGAAGGGATTCAGAGTGTAGAGTGAAATAGAGTTTGAGTGAGAGAAGAAAAAATAAGGACAAGAGAGAGAGAGAGAGAGAGAGAGAGAGAGAGAGAGAGTAGGTTAGTCTATCATGTTAATACCTGTAAAAGATATTTAAAAAAAGAATAGATTAGATTAAAGTTGATAGAGGGACTCCATAATTTTCTCCCATAATCATCTTCATTTATATTTTATGGTATTAATAATGAATCACAAACTATATAACATTCCAATAATGATCTTGATTTATATTTTATCATACTTACCCAACCCCTCCGCTCGGGCAGGATATGACACAAGGTCAATTTTTAAACGGAGTTGAACAGGTTTGAATTCAGAGTTTTCCTTCTCCTAGACTAGTTGCCTCACCAAGGCTGAAAAACCTAGTCTGCCCTATTATTTATCCATAGCTGGAAGGAGAATAATTGGATTCATACCAAGGGTATTAGTGCTATGTGAAATGCAATCAGTCTCGTCCAGGATTTGAACCCGTGTCGCCGTGTCCGTTTCCTACGACGATAACCATTACACCACGGGCATTTATATTTTATAAGTACAATAATTGAGTTGTATTTTACAGTGATAATTATCATCCAAAATTTTTGAAAACAACTTACGTTCTGCGTCTGTTTCCACACACACACACACACACACATGCATGTATATATGTATATACAGGGTGCAATGGGTTAAGTGATGTCTAAATTACGTAAAAATGAAAAGAACGCTAAGATCTCACTTTATAAAATATATTTACCAAAAGTACATGAAAACATCATGGAATGTTATAGACTGAATTTATTCAAAGAAGTCGCCATTGGCTTTAACTACGGCCTCCAGATGACTTCAGAAACTCCTACAAGTCTTTCCAACGGTGTCTTTGCGGCTGTTATCCTTGCCTTCAGTTCATCTTTGGTGTTGCACAAAGTTCTGTTGGTCTCTGGTTCAATCGTAATTGCAAGAGTTTAGTAACCAGATTTTAGGGGAGAAGGGGGCGCAGAAATTTTCTAACAGCCAACACTGGGTTCTCCTGTTTGTGTAACATGGCGCAAAAACCTGTTGCCAAACGTAGGGTCCTCCAGCTGTCACCCTCTCCATCCAGTGCAACCATACCTTCTCGGGTGTCCTCGTGGTGTAATGGTTAAAGCGATGCACTGCGGAATCGTAGTACGCGAGTTCGTACTCCAGTCGCGCTATTACGTTCACTTTCGGGCAAATACCCTTGGGAAAGGTATGAACCCCCTTATTCTCCCTCCAGCTATGGGTAAATAGTAGGACGGACTAGGTTCTTCAGCCTTGGTGAGGCAACTAGTCTAGGAGAAGGAAAACTCTTAATTCAAACCTGTTAAAACTCCGCTTAAAAATTGACCTTGTGTCATATCCTGCCCAAGCGGAGGGGTTGGTAAATAGTACCTCCTCAAGGCACTTGATGTGTTGAGTCTGAGGTTGTGTAGGAAGATGAATGGAGCCTTAACACCACCATCGCTTGTGATCATCCCATACACTATTATGTAGACATGGTGTTTCACGTTCATCAATGTGAATTTGAATCTGTCCCCAGATTGACACCCAAACTCTGTGAAATATTCGTACGGGAACTTCCGAGGTGAATGCCATGCTGTAGAGCATGTCTCTTCCAAATATCCAGAGGAGTGAATTGTATCATGGTGCCACTTTTCTCACATACAATGCCCAACTGATTCTAGTTTGCTGCACAGTAGATAAAAACTGAAACAAGTAAAACGTATTCACGAAATTAATAATTTAAAACAACAAGTTACCCATCGCACTATATATATATATATATATATATATCATCATCATCATGTCGCGCCGCCTGCGCGGATATCCCTGACCGTCTCTCGCCATTTCTCCCTATCATTCATCGCCTCCGGCAGGTCTTCAGGATTACAACCCGTGTCCTCACATAGCTGCTGTATGTAAGTTCGTGCTGGTCGTCCCACTCTTGCACATCCATGAGTGGGGGTCCACAGGAGTACATCGCTTATGAGCTCGTCCTTGCTTCTCCAGCAGTGTCCTGCGTGTCTGGTTCGTCGAACTTGTATAGTTTTTGTGATGGGGGGCAAGTGTCCGTATAGTTGGAGTCTCGTGGGGTGTTGTCGCCAGGACTTGTTTAATACTGCTCTCAACATTCTTGTGTAATTTCCGTCCAGCCTCCTCTCCAGCCGTTTCGTAAGCGTCCATGTGGTGCATCCATATAGCAGTATCGACACAACCGCTGCCTGGAAGAAACTGCGTTTCATTTTATCTGTTAGGTCCGACTTCCATATGATCGAGAGCCTATCGATAGCTGTCCATGCCTTCGTCAGTCGTGTGTCGATGTCCTTCTCGGTTGATGAGACGCTGCTTCCTAGGTAGGTGAATTTGTCGACTAGTTTCAGAGAGGCTCCGTCTAGTGTGGCAATGTTGCCTGTTTGGTTGTAACACATATATTCGGTTTTGTTTGCATTGACATGTAGGCCAATGCCAGCTGCAGCTCGTTCCAGACTATGTAGTAGTGTCTCTGCTTGATTAGGCGTATTCGCTAGTAACGCCAAGTCATCAGCGTAGTCGGCGTCCGTGATTGTTTTTGATGTATGTAAAATTATCCAAAGTGATAAAATAAACAGAAATATTTATTTTATGTTGCTTATATTTTTTGACTGTTTTCAACTAGTTTTGACATTAGGTCATTGTCAGAATAAAAGGTTTTTGCAGAAAAAGGGTTTTTGTTTTGTTTTTAAATTAAAAAAAAAATGAAGTTGAAATGCTATTTGAGAAGCGACGGATGGCATTGAATATCCATTCATTGAATCGGGGTAAACAAACTGACCAGACGGTCAAATCACGGTTAATTTGAAATGAGTTCCTCCCAAACCTAATCGAAAAATCATTAGTCCGGCGATTATATATAGTCATTCACAGAGAGAGACTGTTTCGCAACTCTTCAGTGAGGCAAGATATTTTGGACGATTCAAGCTGGGATCGAAACCCGCCTAACTTTATGTTTGGCCGATAACTTGCCACTCAGCCGATTCGGTGACCTACGTCATCTCTGGAATATAGCGTATTTTCTATCAACTTTCGTTTATTTACACTGTTATGCTAGCAGATACAGGAGAGCTCAATTCGTTAGAAGTTTGCATATATATATATATATATATATATATATATATATATATATATATATGTGTGTGTGTGTGTGTGTGTGTGTATTCTACCTTTTATATAATATATCGTGGTATTGTTCAGCATTTTTTGTATTGACCACCGTAAAGGTCTTATATATATATATATATATGTGTGTGTGTGTGTGTGTGTGCATATTGTGAATGAAAATATATAGAAACTATTCTTTCAAATTTTCAGCATAAAACTATTAAAAAATTGCTCGAAGTCTTGAAATACGTTGTTGATTTTATTTCCTATTCTCATTTGTATCTATTTATACATTTGAAAGCCCCTGAAACTCAGTCAGTGCATTTTTCCCTTTGAAAAGTAAATTATCCATATATTTTAATTTATAATACTTATACAAATACGGGGGAAGTTGCATATTATTTAAATGTGTGTTTATCCATTAATAACTTTAAAGAGAAAATTAGAATGATCGCTGCATTTCCAATCCTGAGTGAAAAACAGTATTTTATGTGAAAAATATTGCAATGGAAAATGAAATTGCTACACTCAACGCCAATCTTGACCTTGGTTCAGTTGGTATATGTTTGGGAATATTAAATATTCTGATAAAATCTTCAAATTCTTCAGCATGTTTATGATATATCGCATAATATTATACCAATATATATATATATATATATATATATATATATATATATATTGAACAAAAACAAGCGGAACATAAATTCTACACAATATTTCAAATAAGTCAAATGACATAATTTAAAACAACAAACGCTGATTCATTAATCAAACGGCCAACTTTTTCTTGTTATAGAAATTTTCCCTTGGTTTGTATATTTTGCACTTTTCTCACATCCATCGTTGGTTTAACATTAATAATATCATTCCTTACAGTCCTGATAATGGTTCACTATAACCGAAATGCTATAGTGTCGA
This sequence comes from Sepioteuthis lessoniana, assembly GCA_963585895.1. Lineage (NCBI taxonomy): Eukaryota > Metazoa > Mollusca > Cephalopoda > Myopsida > Loliginidae > Sepioteuthis > Sepioteuthis lessoniana. Next base: position 61,458,277 of record OY757939.1, read on the forward strand.
CTTTGCTTCTCAATAAACGTCTCCTTCTACTTGGATTACCTTCTTATCAATTTTTCTTTACACACACACACACACACACACACGCACGCACGCACACACACGCACGCACGCACACACACACACACACACACAAATATATATATATATATATATATATATATATATATTATAGTATTATTCGGTCCAGTTAAACCAGAGTTGGGAGTAATTCCTTTAGGACAAGAAAATCATTCAGGAGCTGAACATTTAAATTTTCCTGGTGGAGAGCTCAATGTATTTTTTTACAGAGCAATATTTCTTTAAAGAAAAAACCAAAGACCGGTTAATTTAGGATTATAAATTTATTTCCATCCTGTTTTTCAGTTTCTGGTGTGAACCAAAAACACGAAGAAAAATATAACAGGACTTCAGATCCAATATTCTGTTTTATTTATCCATTGGATCTGAAGAAGTCCTGTTATATTTTTCCTCATGTTTTTGGTTTACACCAGAAACTGAAAAACAGGATGGAAATAAACTTATAATCCTAAATTAACCGGTCTTTAGTTTTTTCTTTAAAGATATATATATATATATATATATATATATATATATATATATATATATATATATCGCATAATATTATTCGTCCTTTCTACGATTATATGCTGGGTAGACTACATGGTTGTGTTAACGGCCTAGTAAAAGAAAGAGATAGTTTAATAATATGGGATCTAAGTACTGTAGATAAATCCTTTATTTTGGTACCTGAAAACTTATTGATTTGTATATTTTACCATTTACTGAAATACAGCTATTAGCTGCAGGTTTAATCTCGAGCAATTCAACTGAATCTCTTTTAATCGCTGCACAAAATACAAACTAATTATATCAACTATACGTATACTAATTATACGAAGTAATTATATCAAACCAAAAACTGATAATATGCAGATTTACTTTGGCTGGTTTTTATGGCACATCAACCATTGTGGGTTATTTAATGCTAAATCCTGTTTATACATATATATTAAATGTATAGGATTTGGTTGGGTCTGTTTTATGGCATATCAACCATTGTGGGTTATTTGATGCGAAATCCTGTTTATACATATATATTAGATATATAGGATTTGGTTGTGTTTGGTTTTATGGCATATCCACCATAGTGGGTTATTTGATGCGAAATCCTGTTTATACATATATATTAGATATATAGGATTTGGTTGTGTTTGGTTTTATGGCATATCCACCATTGTGGGTTATTTGATGCCAAATCCTGTTTATACATATATATTAGATATATAGGATTTGGTTGTGTTTGGTTTTATGGCATATCAACCATTGTGGGTTATTTGATGCCAAATCCTGTTTATACATATATATTAGATATATAGGATTTGGTTGTGTTTGGTTTTATGGCATATCAACCATTGTGGGTTATTTGATGCCAAATCCTCTTTATACATATATATTAGATATATAGGATTTGGTTGTGTATGGTTTTATGGCATATCAACCATTGTGGGTTATTTGATGCCAAATCCTCTTTTTACATATATAGTAAATATGTATATGATTTGTAAACATATTTTGTAGATAACATTCTTAAACAAGCTCTTTTTTTACATACTGTTAAATGGTTTCAAGTATTGCTATATATAACAGTCACAATTTAACATCAGTCATTTGTTTGCATACAGTTTGTTCTATTTGATTTATAGATAGAACCCTATCACGTGGTAGCAGAGTGGACCTGAGAGCAATGGCAATAAAAGGGTACTCCACATTCACCAAATCTCCAGCAAACATGCACATGCAACATACGGAACACAGCTTTTTCGACTCTCATCAGCAGAGCATACCATAATGTCCACCACTAGAGATCGAACCAGCAACCCCAGAATGTAGAAACCGAACTTCTACCAATGGGCCATCAATTCACGCCACACATAAGCGATGCCAAATCAACTAGTCATGGTAAGAATGCGCAACTGCATGATCATATGTATCTTGAAAGTAAGTTTTTACCTTACAGAGGACACGACCACCCTATATATATATATATATATATATATATATATATATATATATAAAAGACAATGTGAATCTGCCGTGGGTGAAAACTGTGCACAAAAGAAAGGCAAGTTAAAGAGTACTTCGACTGTGGTGACCTCACTCCCTGTGCAACAGATGTCGGATCCAATCGGCAAGAAAGTTCCTTACATCTGTTGACCTTTTTGGCTGGATTGGATGACCGTATTGTGATCAGAGTTTCATCCACATCAATCGAACTCTCACTGTCAGAGGGATTAAACCTCGTTGCGTTATGGATAAAATGCTGAATTAGGACATCGCTGTTAGCGAGTTCGAACTTTTGCTATTACGTTCACTTTCGGACTAATTCCCTAGAAAGGGGTATGACCCCCCCATTATACCCCCAACTATTGGTTAAATAATACACTTGTTCATTTAAAACCATGAATTTGATATGAAATAAACCACGATGACTGATAGGCTTTTAAGCAAAGAAACCAAAACAAACCATCTGTCAGATTGAATTATATGATTAACACCTGACAAATTAGAAACATACAAGACACACCAAAAATCATTAAAAGCAAACGACAAAAATAAAACTTATAGTAAACAATAGCCTCATCTAAATTTGGGGAAAGCACAATATAATTAGTATACTTATAGTTGATATAATTAGTTTGTATTTTGTGCGGCGATTAAGAGAGATTCAGTTGAATACAATAAATACAAAAATAAAAAATATAGAGAATGTAATATAATCATAGAAGGAAAACCCTGTGCCTTCGAAACCCCCCAAACAGCAATCATAATGAGTAGAAATTTAAGCTGCAATCAAAAAATGTAATCTACATAAACAAATATACTTACTGCAAAAAGACAGCTTTAGTCAAACACTGAACAACAGATTCTCTTTACATAAAAGCAACATTAGATTACCTGAAAATAAAAAAAAAATCTTTAAGTATCAAAACACCTAAATGAATGTAGCGAAGGAAAGTCTTAGAATATGCCAATATACCAGACTGATGACAACTCATTACTCCAAATAAAAAAAGATCATACATGAATTTAAACCAACATTAAATGGAGCCTAACCACACACACACACACATACAAATATATACACACACCGACTAGCTTAAAAACACGTGGAGACCAATGCATTTTTACACATTAAATCCACCCAATGCTCTTTCCATTTATTTGCTCTGGGGCAGTAACTGCCAAAACATTCTATATTATATGTAGGGGCACTTCCGTGGCAATTTTCACTTGCTCAACACTTTCAAATAAAAATCATTTATAAAAATAAAATACTGCTCGTATTCTTTTGATATCACTTTATTTATTAGATAAATTTAATGAATTAATAAATAATAAGTTATTACTTAATTTTGATCTGTTCATGAGTACCAGACAATCCAATTGAATCAAAAAGGTTTTATGGCATATCAACCTCTATAGGTTATTTAATGCCAAAGCCTGTTTACACATATGTACGGTTTGTAAACACATAATTTAATGATATCATACTAAAACCAAACAACTCATTTACTCGCTTACGAATAAGTATTTGCATGTATTTCTATATGAAATTAATTTATTTAGATAGTGTTCTTTTTTTTAAAAATCATTTCTCACTACTATTTTTACTAACACAAACATAATGGTATTTCTATTCAGCAATAATTTGCTTTCAGTTGATTAGTTTGTTGTATTTTCAGGATTGTAACCAAGTCTATATTTTCTGGTACAACCCGGTCTCTTTCAAGAACGACAGAACATTATCCATGTGGACGTTCTCAAATAAGTCCTTCATGGTATTTGCGTGGAAATGGCGCTTTCTGGTGTCATTAAAAACTTTACACTCAAAGAGAAGGTGTTTGATTGTGCAGGGCGTTTGGCATGTTGAGCACTGTGGTTGCTGTTCTTGCTTGAGTCTAAAGGAGTGCAGAGGTCTGCTGTGACCAATATGCAATCGCGTTATTGTTACTTGTTCTTTTCGAGATTTTCGAAAGGCTGGTTCCTAATTGGTACACGAGACTATTTCTTAGGGTTTATAAACAACGTTGGTAACTGATTGTATTTATAGTGTTTAATCACATCACTTCGGTGGTAGCATATGATATATGGTCAATTTAACGAGGGCTCTATATTCATAGACATATGCAAGTACAAAAACAGTCTTTTGAAATTCAGAGATAAACACTTTTTAAGACTCTTAAAGCTAAAGTCCTTCAGGGTATTCGCGTGGAAATAGCGCTTTCTGGTGTCATTAAAAACTTTACACTCAAGGAGAATGTGTTTGATTGTGCAGGGCGTTTGGTATGTCGAGCACTGTGGTTGCTGTTCTTGCTTGAGTATAAAAGAGTGCGTAAGTCTGCTGTGACCAATACGCAATCAAAAAGGGGATCAAGCTGGAAGGCAAGTACTTTGGCGCAACCATTTTAGATGAAGGATCAAAACCAGAAGTTCGAATCAGGCAGTCAACAGCAGTGCTGACGAAACTGAAATGCATATGGCAAGACAAAACATACATTTGCTATCTCAATCTTTCTGTATGCTTGTGAATCCTCTACCTTCACTGTTGAACAATTTTTCCTTTATTTTGCTTTAACTATATATATATATATATATTGATTAGGTCACTTTATATATATATATATATATATATATATATATATATATATATATATATATATATATATAACTTCCTTCTCTGTTTTAAAAGCTTAAATAATATCAAAGATTGTAAAATAATCAGCTGCGATCCAAGTCTTGCCTACTTACTTGACACACACTAATAGAACAGCTAGTATCCAATATATATCGTTTCTCAATCTAAAAGTCTTTGAGATGATATGCTATCATAAAACGATAGGGACTACCAAAAGGGATAAGCACTACATGTCAAAGGCAAAGACACTTCACTGTTAATTTGCGCGTGTTCATCACTTTTAAATAAAAGTATATTTCACAGAAAGAACATTTTGCTTGTGTTCATTTCGATTATAAAAGTACAAGTAAACTTTTTTACATTCGTGATTCAGATTAGAAGTACTATGAGACGCCGCGTATTGACATGCCCGTCGTGTAATGGTTATCGTCGCAGGAATTAGAAACGGCGACACGAGTTCAATTCCTGGACTGAATGCATTTCACATTGCACTAATACCCCTGGGAAAGGTATGAATCCAATTATTCTCCCTCCAGCTATGGGTAAATAGTAGGGCAGACTATCTTCTTCAGCCTTGGTGAGGCAACTAGTCTAGGAGAAGGAAAACTCTGAATTCAAACCTGTTAAACTCCGCTTAAAAAATTGACCTCGTGTCATATCCTGCTCGAGCGGAGGGGTTGGGTAAATATGATTGACATGTACACAAACACAACTGAGAAACAATTATTTCCTTATTGTTCTGACGCAAGACAGACAGAAAATTTTGCGCGTTTGAAAATCAAGTTTCACTTGCCAGAGAGTTTTTAAGATTTCAATCATGCAGTCAGATAAATTGTAACTTATCTGTTATTCTTGTTAGAGTTCACTGAGGTAGATGAGCAGACCCCAATACTTGAATTGCTGGAGATAAATGCTGTCTAACAACCTCTTCATCTAGATACATACAATACTTGTCAAACGGTGCCTTTCTGGTTTTAAAATATATTTGTCTTTATATATGGCTTAAGATTATAATATTTTTTTTCATCATACAACGTGTGAAAGGACGTGCGATACTCTATCCTCATCAGCCGCCAACCAGGGTGATAACACAGTTTCGGTAGCTCAAGGCGGTACTGCCACTCCTGCGCTACCAAGCAGATTAAAAGATTATAATATATATACATCGGGGTTTTATCTGATTTCATACCTGATCAGAATTTACCCGAAATCACTTCATTATGGGGAGCCACTTACGAATCGAGACGCATGTGTGGAAGTCACAAAAATGCTGGACCCTCTCAGTATTCACCTTTTGGGGCGCTTCAGCTTACCAAGATTAAGTGGGTTATTTTCAGTTTATTGGCTGGTCCCAGGGGAGGGGCTTTCATTAAGCTATATGTGCTTTGCAGGTCTCCCATGGTGGAGCCAGTACTAAGCCACTTATCCGTCCACTTTTTCACCTTTGGTCTAGGCCGAAGTTTTCTACATCGGTCTGTGCCATGAGTGCATCACACCAGAAGCTGTTATTTTAATATTCTTGATTCATTTGCAAAAAAAAAAAAAAAAAAAAAAAAAAAACGGAAGCTCTCATTCGTGGTAAATAAATTCAGTCGAAAGGCATGATCTTTATTTGTTACAAATGAGTGCAGAAATTCATGATAGATATTTCATCTGCAAGAAAAATGTTTGGTTTCAGTTTCTTTGTTAAATGGCATATCAACCTTCAGGGGTCATTTAATGTCAAAGCCATCTTTATAGATGATCAGTAGTGGTATTATTTAACCCACAGCTCAGAAGATATGGGGGAGGGATTAATACCTTTCTCAAGGATATCAGTCCGAAATCGAATGTAATGGGACGACTGGAGTTGGAACTCGTTTACTATGATGTCGAAGTCCAGCACGTTACTCACTACTCCACGGGACTCTTGCAAGAAAAAGAAAACAATTGTTAAAATGTAGCACATGTGTTGCATATTGACCTCCGACCCGGCCGGGCTGTCAAAATAGGAAATGCACCTGTGTAAATAACAGGTGCATCCGGTGGAGGAATATCAGAATATAACCTTGACCGTGTACGGGTTGAATGAGTGCGATTTGTGACGCCCACAAGAAGAAGGTGGACCTTGAACAATTATATAACGCTGTGCATAGGAAATTCAATCAGTTGGGGATCAGACGAGTTGGACAAAAGATGCGGTAGAGAAAGTCAGCCCACAGCAGAGTGGGCCCTCAGGCCCCCGAGTGAGCAGAGTTGGAGAGAAGATGCTGGATTGAGGAAGATGTCCTAGAGAGGCTGGGCCCCAGG
>OY757939.1:61465461-61512961 GCA_963585895.1 Sepioteuthis lessoniana
TACCCACTATCACAAACATATGTTTTGCTTTGTTTTCTTTGTTTAGTGTGCTTTTAAATGCCAAAGCCACATTTTAAAAAGTGACACTTCAACCCATAGCTGGGGAGATAAAGGAATTTTATTTTTCCTAAGGGCATTAGTCCTAAAATGAACGTAATAAGCGCGACCGGAGTTCGATATCGCCGTCTAGCATCGTAACTTCTACGCCAGTGGGACAAACTTACGTGTATGTGCACGGGCGTGTGTGCGCATATATATTTATGCCCAATGCGATATATTCGATAAGATTATTTTATATTTTCTCCCATCATTTGCGATGAAAATTTAGTCTTTTATTACAACGGTAATAGGTTTTATAGTCACACAAAAACTTTAAAATATTGTGAATGAAAGCTCAAACCTTGATTGGGATCTTGTCAACTTTTCCAAAATGGCTCACTGGGCACTTTCTGAACAGCTTGAGATATATGAAATGCTAATAAAAAAAATGTTTTCAAATCAAAGTTTTGCATGATTAGCTTTTTGCAAAGCTTGTATAATAGGGATCTTTATATAAATATTTTATCTAATCTAGATGACTAATATAAATTTAAAAAAGGGCAGATTTCAGTTGTAGAATTGGCTGAAAGATTTTATATTTCACATATCAAGGTGATTCTATAATTAATGCGCACATTCAAAAAGATGAAATGAACCCTATTACTAACTTTGTATTTTTCTGAATTTTTCGCCGAGTCAGAATTGACATGCAATCATTTTATAATGAGGAACCAGACACAAATCGAGTCTCAACGTGGCCGTCACAATATAAATGCTTGATCTTCTCGGTATTTCCCTTCAATGGCTCCAAGCAATAAACAGCCCCGCTGCCTTTGAACAAGAGGGTAGGTGCTGCCTGAGATGAATACTTTCCAGAGACCAAGCGAATAATTTTACTAAAATCACCTGGCATGAATGCCCGGTGGTACCTTAGTTTAAGGCATGAATCCGATTACTAACTTTGCAAGAAATAATTTCCAACTTTAGTGGCAAAATTTATATCTACAGCGTAAATAGTAAGTTACAGCAATAAATTGGATTGTGTTGTTTTAATTTTTGTATGTTCTAAGCTATTTATATCTATTCAGTAAATATTAAATTGAAATTGTGCCCGTTTTTACTCTAGAAATATTTTCAGCTCAATATATATATATATCGCCAATGGTCCGGGAGACCGGGGTTCATTCACGAGTCGAATCATACCTAAACTTTTTTTAAATGGTACTTGATACTTCCTTGCTTAACATTCAGCATTATAAAGTACGTATCGAGGGTAAAATGGAGCAACCCAGAGAAAGGAGTAGCGCCCTCCCCTACACCTCGGTCAGGTAGCTATTGAAAAGGGACCCCTTGACTGCTGTCACCAACTTTACTTATATATAAAAGGTACGATGGCGTAGACATAGAGTCAACAGCACGTAGTGACTTACAGTTTTTTACCAATGCAATCATCAGACTTGAGAAATTGACAGTCACCAAGCGCCGTTAACTCTTGGTCTCTACTCTTTTAACAGATATATACTCTCTATCATCAGCAATATTGTTGTATAGTGGAAAGAAAAAGATACACAGTGAAATAAAGTTAATTGTTTATTAACTCAAGTGTTACAGTCCGACTATTGTTATAAGTCTCGCGCTGTTGGTGTTACGTCCGAAGTTGGTCTTACTATTAACAGACGTTCTTTCAGAGCTGTCTCTTTGCTTCTCTCCTCTTTCTGTCTTTATCCGCCGTGCTTGATAAACACGGAGTCTTTTATTCTTCCGCTATACCGGAAGTCACGTGGTACGAGCCACTATACAACAAATATTGAGCATTCTATATTTATAGATATTCCAAAGAATATTTTATATATATATATATATATATATATATATATATATATATATATATATATATATATATATATCAAGAAAAAATGAAAAAAAAAATATGCGAAAGAAAGAATCATTTCAGAAAGTTGACTTAAATAAAGTACTCAAAATAGACATAAGAAAGAAGATAATTTTTTTTTAATTCTTTCCTCTCTCCAATATAATTAATGAGATATATAAATGTGGAGGTGTTGGTGAATGTGTAAGAGTGGGAGAAAGAACAGAGTTTACATGTTCACATTCCAACACATATGTAAACATACATTTTAATTTACATATATATATATATATATATATAGTACGTATTCATACGTATACTCCTATATATATATATATATATATATATATATATATATATATATATATATACTTATATGCATTTCATGTTTTAATATATATATGTATTATTATATGTGTATATATAGTTATATAACACACACACACACACATAAACACACTGATATAGATACACACACACGCACACACAAACACACACAAATATATATATATATATATATATGGATAAAACGTCTGTCGGAATGGATGAAAAATATGAAGATTGAATCAAATTTTGATGGAGTTGTTATTTATTTAATTATCTATTTATTCATTCATTTTAACGTTTCCCTCCTTTGTGGGCTTCATCAGATAATGTTTTTGAAAAAGAATTAAACTCGAAATTTCACTTATTTTGACATAGATTTGCATACTAATTTGCATACATAGATTTTCATATATAGATTTTCATACTGATTAGCACACGATGAACTGATTCCCAACATTCACCAATCATATTACACGGTTTAATTTTGAGATATTACTAACAATATTTTACTTCACATACAACAGTGATATTTTTAAAATCCTTTAATTTTTGGCCTAAATAATCCCCGTCGGGGGGGCTATTGAACGTTTTATTCTTCCCAGTTTTAAAAATTCCAAAGCATTCCTAAATACGTTACGTTGACAACCACACAGAAAATTTAGTGTTCCGCAGTTTTAGAGTTTACAAAAATTTTAATATTTTTTTAATTATTCTATTTTTTGTTTGTTTGTTGGTTTTTTTTTGGGGGGGGGGTTAATCATCGTCTTTTGACGCCACTATAGAGTGAAAATGACTGAATAAGTAAATACTTCAACAAATATTATTTATTACGTCAACAATCTCTTACACATAGACAAATGCGCGCTTATACGTGTGTGTGTATGTGTGTGTGTGTGTGTGTGTGTGCATGAACGTTCCGAAGAATGTTTGTTTAAAACTTTGAAAAACATGTGTTGTGGGTATGACACATTAAACTGTATTCGATAGTGAGATATCAGTTCTAGAGTAGTGTGGAGTTAACCGTTCTTTACACCCAGGTCCCCTCGGACCCGAAGTGTTAATAACTGTTAGGGTTTGATCTGTGGGAAAAATCGATTTGTTAGAGATAATGTTTAAAATGATTTTGAACTACATTAATAGATTGGTACTATAAATAAGTTGGAGAATCTTCGTGACATAATGGCTCTCGTGTTGGACTGAGACATCATAGAAACATGTCAATAAGTCTGAAATGTTTATCTGTTTCAAATGATTGTGAACCAAATTTAATTGTTGGCATGTTATTAGTATTAGACTGGAATACTTGAAACAATATAAGTTGAAGTAAAGTTGGAGACCTTAGTCGAGGATGACACGATGGCTCCTTTTCAATAGCTACTACACCGAGGTATGGGGGAAGGCGCTACTCCATTCCCTAGATTGCTCCACTTTACCCTTGATCCTTACCTTATAATGCTGAGTGTTAAACAAGGCGCCATCAAGTACCATTTTTTTAGTTTTTGGTATGACTCGACCTGGGATTGAACCCCGGTCTCTCGGACCACAGGCGAACACTCTACTCATTAGACCAAAGGCCACACCCAAGCCATATAAATACTTGTAAATTATTAGTATTCTGTAGGAAGAATTAATCGAAGATATCTGATTGTTTGCAAATTATCATTGTTTTATTTTTTATTCTATGGGATTTTTTCAATTGGCAGTTTGTTACAGACGTATAAGTGACAACAAGTCTCCCGGACACTTCTAAGTATTAAAGCTGGTTTTAACAGTGCTATTGTCTGGATAATCACAGTTCTTCCTCTGATCTCAAGTTTTCTCTTTTCGAGGCCCTTGGGAACCGCTCTAACGTTACCAATCACATTGTCTTCCTTTTCTTAAGTTACCTGATATATATATATATATATATATATATATGTGTGTGTGTGTGTGTGTGTGTGTGTGTGTGTGTGTGTGTGTGTGTCAATTGTTATCTGAAACCATAGAATTAGTTGTAAAGAAAACTGACTTTGGCATTAAATAACCCAACAAATGTTGACATGCCACAAAAACCAAGTGGACGACTAGCCAACTTACAAAAATCTACAATTTATCACAAGAAATCTATAACGTTACATTTAGCAGTATCTTCTGCTGCCTCATTTCATTAGTTTTAATGCCATTACAAGTTCTGCATAAAAGTTCCCATCTTCAAGCATTTTCTTAGTCTTGGTACGTTGCAACAAGGACATGCAATGAATACATATTCTGGAATCTTGATAAGACGTTCTAATAACGTATGTACTCGAAAATCTTCGGATAATATCCAGGGATATTGTTGGTGTACCAGTTGGCCTTGGCTAACTACTTACACATACTTAAAATTTTATCCAACGTATGGTTGCGATCCCCTAGGCTAAAATTTAGGCTTCAGAAAGTCACATGATACGGTATTTCTTGAACTTACAAATCGTAAAATTAGATACTAATAATGTCTGAATGGTGTTAGTAATATAATTATCGAGTTATAATTTCGAAATATAATTTATTCTAGTGTGTGTGTGTGTGTGTGTGTGTGTGTGTGTGTGTGTGTGTGTGTGTGTGTGTGTGTGCACGCGTGTGTGTGTGTGTGTGTGTGCACGCGTGTGTGTGTGTATATGTGTGGAAAGAGATTTCTTCTTTGTTACGAATTCCAAATAGACATTAAGATATATTCACCCGTATTCCCTTTCCGATTTCATTAAAAAAAGCCAAAAGAAAAAAAAACACTACCACGAAAATAAATACTCACCTCACCACTAATTATTTTGCCAACATTTAAAGCAATCTTAGACTACCGGCCTGTCGACGGAGTCTAGAATAGGCCGAATGTATCCCCAGCAGTGGGATACGACTCCTCCACCCCATCCCAGAAAAAGGGTATGACACGAAACTGCATCCAGTGGTGACGCTCCAGTTCCGGAGATCTGGGCAGTGTGGAGACCCTTTCGTTGCTCTTACTCCCAGATTCATTCAAACCAGGAGTGATAATACCTGATAGGGGGTCCCATCTATGGGTCAAATAGATCTGTTTGAGATTATATCTAAAGTGATTTTTAATACTGATATTGCAATTAAGTATGAAATGTTTACCTGTATAAAATGTTTGTGAAGATACAATTTTGTACTGAATTTGATTGGAGGCTGTAATTTTAAACTGACTTTGGCATAAAATAACCCTACAAGGCTTGATATGCCGTAAAACCAACCAGCCAACCAAACAAGACTTGGACCATAATATGGTTTTAATTCAAGCAACAGAAGTCAGTCATAATATTTTTTCTTTTCTTTTTTTTTTTTTTTAATTTTGGATACTAAGAAGAGTGAATGTTACCGTTTTCAAACATCTTGAATCTCAGAGCCTCCATAGATGAGACGTCATAAAATGACTAAACCTGGCTAGATTACAACTTCCATAATTATATTTTCTACCTTTTTGCTCTGCTGAGTTTTCTATTATATATATATATATATATATATATATATATATATATATATATATATATATATATATATATATATATATATATAGGTGCATGTATAACATCATATTAACATACATTTATAAATCAACATTTTAGCTTTTATAACATAGCCTTATGATAACTCATATCATATTTACGATATAGTGTGTACCATTCTATATCTTCATTAAGATCAACCCTCATGACATTTTGACGTACCTCACAGCTCACAGAAAAACTGGTGGCAATTTTATAACACGTTTTACCCTTTTGATACATCTTGCTATATTGTACTTTTATAAGATAATTTTGTCATATATTATGACACTGAACTATCTTTTTCGACGTATTGTGTTAAATAATATATTTTTATGAGACATTTGTGTATAACCTTATATTATTATATCGCAGTATGACACAAAACATTTTTGATGAAGCATATTATGGCATTCTATATTCTTATGAAATATTTTGACATGTTATATCTTAATTATACATGTGTCACACAAAACGTACAAATTTATGAGACATTTTTCTTAGTGTCTATCTGGAAAAGAACAAAAGTTTCATCTATATATATATATATATATATAACTTTAAGAAGAAATTTTAACATATCAGAAACTTCACATTTTTTGTCAATTGGACTATTTATCTTGTTGATATTTTTATTTTATTTTTCACAGCGTTTCGATTGAGTACCCCAAGTGTTCTTTTGAGGGTGTTGGATTTTGTCCAACTGATGGTAGCTAGAGGCCAAAGTTCATTAGAATTCAAATACAAATTTGTGCAAACGATTCCATGCAAATGTAATCCACGTTCGTCTTTGTTGAAAATACCAGAAGCGTGTTTAACAATTTCAAATGATAATATAAAAAAACTTGTTTTTGTATTTAAATTCCACAAGTTATTGAACACAAGCTACCACCAGTCGAACAAATCCAACGACCTACTCCACTTCGGAATAAGGCCAGAGGGTACACAGCCGAAATGTCGAGAAAATTTTAGTCAAGTTAACAAAAAATATGAATAACAATACCTGTCTGAGAAAATACATGCAAAAAATATCAGACACAGTTCGGAACATTGAATCTTCTTTTGTATTTTTGTCGTTTTTACCATTAAGTTTGGCCCGATCACCCAAGAGAAAGGAGTCTAACATCCCATGGATATGTGAAAAATCAACCGTTCATTTAAAGTCAGACTCGCGTGACGTTAGAGTGCAAAAATGAGAATTGAGACGGAAATTATCAAGTATTGTCTAAGATACATAAAAGCAGAAGGGTACATTTACCAACTCTGGGATGATGTCCAGTCAATTAACAAGGAGCATCGTGGAGAAGTAAAAAGAAGAGCTTGTCAACAAATTACACGTCGAGCAATTACACATTTCAATATCACCGTATATACTCGAATATCATCCAATACTCTCACGAATTATTTATTGATTCTTACAACTGGAAATTGTCGGCCTAGCCTTGACCAACTATTTACATAAACAAAGTTTTCATCCCGCGTATACTGTGACCTCCCAATAAAATTTGGGTCTCAGAAAATCGCATGATACTCGAGTTTATATGGTATGTGTTTTTGTTTTGCTTTCTGCTGTGGTCTTCTGATTAGAGCGGAGGAAGAACAACTCAGACAACGGGTGATAGGTGAACGTTATTGTATTAAAAGAAAAAAGGAAGTCATACAAAAGAAGTACTAGCCGTTCTCGGCTTGCAGTCTGTCAAATTTCTCGTAAGAAACGAGAGGTTGTCTTCTCCAAGCGAGCTAAGCTCGGCGAATATGTTTAGGTTGGACGAGTCCATCTTTAGGGTATGGTAGGATATGTCCCCATAACACTTTCCTTAAAAACAAGAGCGTTAGGGGTGGGTATAATTTGGATACCTGGAATAACTAGTGCTGCTGGAATGAACTTGTTCATTTAATATATTAGTGATCATTTTCTGTCACCATTTTTAAATATGAGAGTTGAAGAATGGATCGGCCGAAACGTAATTTTAACGACATTAAAAATACAAAGACCTTCACTTCTCCGAACAATTTCTCGCATGTATAACGTGATGAACAAAGAATAAAGGAACCAGTTAAAAGCATAATGGAAAGACAATCAAGAGTTAGGCATAGTAATCTTTATATTTCAATGTCTATTTCCATCATCAGAATATTCTGACTGAAAGAGACTATCGTCGCTTATATACTGGAGCATATACATATAAATAATGAGAAAATAATTCAGAGACTACCACGATATTCCAAATTAGTTACTCATACTTCTTTTAAGAAGTGATCGAAGATACTTTCATTCATTTAATTCTGAAGATAGTTCGAATAAACATTGAAATATTAACTTAATTAAACATCATAGTTTATGTTAAATAAATGCTGATTACATACAAGTATGTTTTTCATAGTTTAATATCAACTTATGAGATGCAAATTATTTGGTTTATAAATATTTGAAAGTACAGCGAAAAATCAGATAACGAATTTCAAAATTACTTGTTACAGTCTGAGAAATTGATAAAATATCGTTTTATTTTGAAACATTCATGAAACATTATTGTATTACTATGATATAAGTGTATTACTTATTTTACGGAACAATTATGAAATATTATCCTTAAGATAAGAAAATTTTTTTTAGATATTGTTATATTACGAGAAATATACAGAATATTATCTTTTACATTATGAGAAATTTATGAAATAGTATTGGTATAATACAAGAACGTAAATGATATTATTAAATAGTATCGTTACATTACAATAAATATATGAAATGTCATCACAATATGACGAGAGATATATTAAGAATTATGGGTACATTACAAGAAATATATGAAATATTAACGGTATTGTAGAGGATATATATGTACATTGTTGATAAAGTTTTCTTTTTAAGAAAGAATACGCAAGCAATTCGTATAACATGGCGCATTTAATTTTGACAACGGCCAGACTTGAAAATGAATGCAGAAAGAGAAATGTAGATATGTGAACATTGTGTTTTCGGCTCCTGGGGCGATGTACTGATTAGCAAGTTAGACTAACAAACCTACACGAAGGAGTTTGAATCTCATTGGGCACCTTTTTCGTTCAGCCTTGTGCCACATCTAAGCAAAAAGCTTAATTACAACTATTTAAACATCGTGTTTGAAGGACTCAAAAGCCGTCACCGGTCCCTTTAAGTGTTTGTATGCCTGTGCTGTGTGGGTATCGAACTTAATCTTTTTGTTGATATACTGTTTGGGAGACAAGTGGCCACGTGTCTTATCATTAAGTCGGTCTGATGACAAAGAGAGTTCAAAATCACGCTTTTTTCTTTAAATACTGAAAACCGTTTGAAAGTGCTGCTTCTCAACGCCTATTGAAAAAACTCACTGCCGTCAAGGGTCGATAATCCCGTAGAAACTTTTAAAATGTTATTGTGGCACGAAGAGAAGTTTTTGAGAAGATATCCTTAAATTACGATATAGTTATGAAATATTATCATAACATTACGAGAAAATTCGGAAGTTATATTAAAAAGAAAGTTATAAATTATTATTACATTGTTACAAGCAATATATGAAATGTTATCTTCTAAGTATCTCTTTAGTATATTTTAACGATACTTTTTATAAGTTTGATACTATATTATTACAATTAATAAATTTAGTTGGTAACTTTTTAATATTATGCTTTTAAAATGATTATGATATTATTTCATATTAACAATCCGTATTATCTCACGTGGATATGATTTTTTAAAATCATAAGATAGAGTCACATGACGAGAAATTTATAAAATATAACTGCTGTTGCAAGAACGTTTTAGAAGTTAGTAAAGACAGCAAAATATATACTGTTAAAGATACGTCATTTCAGAATAATGTTTTACTTTAAGAGAAAAGTATTGAGTATTATTAAAATTAATGAAAGAGAAAGAGACTAATAGGAAATATGCGAACGAATCGGTTTCTCGTAAAAATGACTTCTAATGCTTGGCTTTGGAGTGGGGGGGTGTTATTTAGTAAATTTAATAACGTTTTGTAGTCGTAGAAAATTTACTAATGACTAATTTGTTTTTTTTCTTTTTTAAATCTAAACTCTTGGAAAAACATGTTTCCCATAAACAATCGTTTTTATGAATGTTTTCTTCTGTTAACCACTAATCAACCAATCTCAAATTCACTCTCTTTGACAGATTCCTGGAAAAATCTATGAATAAGAGTCTTCCTATATGTGTCTTAAATGAAAATACTTTTGTTTTATTATTAATTATACTACAACTACTACTATTATTTTTTCTTTTTTTTTTTCTTCTTTTTTTTTTACTCATTTGAGAGTTTTTTACACCAGCGTTAGCTGATGGTTTTCCATTTGAGTCCAAGTCACTGCTAGTCTCCTCAAGTCTCCAGGACTCTTTTCAGTATTCTGGCTGATCTTAACAATGCTGTAGTTTGGATGGTCTCCACTCGTCCTCTAATTTCTAAGTCCTTCAGTCCCTGTATCAATCCTTTGGTGACTGTACCGAGCGCGCCAATTACAATTGGTATCATTGTCACTTTCAGGTTTCCATAGTTTTTCAGTTCTCTAGCAAGGTTCAGATACATATCTGTCTTTTCGCTTTCTTTTAGTTTTACCCTGTGGTCAGCCGGAACGGCAAAGTCCACAATTCGGCAGGTTATTATCATTATTGATGATAATACAATTCTATTATTATGCGTTGTTTCTATTGTTTTAAGACGCAAAGGGGTGGGGGAATATATTTATTCAACTTCCCACCAAGTCAAATTTGACGTGAAGTTATTGTATAGCGGGTGACCATGTGCAAATCAAGATTCAAATGTAGCCGTCGGGAAAAAAAATCCTTGGTCCCATCAGCATTCCCCATTTTAGAGTGCCTAAGGCTCCAAGCGATAAACTTAGCCATGCGAAACAGGTATTGCCCGGGGGAAGTGTCCCACCCAACATGCAAATGGTACAGTGTATGATTCTGCCTTCACTTTAAGTTGTGGGAGCATACCTGACGTCTGCACCCCTAGCAGATAAGAGATTAATGAAGACTTTGCAAACAACGCCAAATAACTTTCTTTTTCTTCTTCTTTTTTATTATTCAAATTTTTTTTGAATATTCCATCTTTTTTTTTTTCCAAATATTTAATTTAAAAGCATTTTTCAATCGGTTTCATGAAATATAAGTAACTATGAAGAATGTTTAATTAGATTACCGTATTTGATGACATATAAGACATATAATTAATAAAGGTATTTGAGGATCGGGCGCGAACGCCAACCCCTTCAAGCATCATAACTATTGATTTCAAACTTAAGTAGATAAATCCTAATACCAGCGAATGGGATATTGTATGATATTGGCATGGAATCTAAAGTTAAGTGTGCGTCTTATATACAGGCAAATAAAGAGTTTGATAGTATATATATATATATATATATATATATATATATATATATATATGTATGTGTGTGTGTGTGTGTGTGTGTGTGTGTGTGTGTGTGTGTGTGTGTGTGTGTGTGTTAAGCATTATTCGTTAAAAAAATAAAGACAAATTTCCGTTTAATCTTTTTATTGAATTTTTTTTTTGTTATCTTAAAAATGTGGCCCAATTTCATAAAAAATTAAAAATTGAATTCTAAAAGACGCTATAAGAAGATACGAACCATTAAAAAATTTTCTAAGCTTTGGATAGAAAGCATCACAGATATCAAAAATAGAAGTCTCGCTGGTATTTAAAGAAATGATAACAACTTTGATAATTTCGTTGAAATTTTGGTCCCAATTTTAGAAATCTTTTAAGACGTCCCTAAAAAAATTAATTAAAATTGTTAAAAAGAACCAGTGGTTTTTAAAGAAATATGCCGCTTAACTCTGCCATAATGGTCGCCTTTTGTCGGAGTAGACTATGATAGATCCTAAATTGACCACTCTTATGCAAATCATGTGGAGACTCTTAGATGCCCTGTCGACAGAATCCTCTTCTTGACTATGGCGATGTAATTAAAACAAACAGAAAGATACATTTGGTATCCGCTTGACTGCTGTATCTGTCGAAAGAAAGACATCCCGCCGCTTTACTAGTCTCTACACTGTTCTAAAATCAGAGTTGCCCGTCTCCTAGACTAATGACTCACCAAGGCTAAAGAGCCTAGAGGAGAAAAGAGATGGATTCATGCACTTACTAGTGAGTAAATTCAAAGTTTATCTTCTTTTTAGGTGAACGGCCAGCGTTTGAAATAAAAGGCAACATTTCAAAACTAAAGTAGAATTTTATCTTCGGCTTATTCAAAATTGTCCCTATAATAGCTGTGGAAAGATTTGCCTGTTCCCCGTGGGTCTCATCAGCAATCAGCGACCTTGATAAAGAATTGAAATGCCTTCATAAATTTTCGCTAGCTGAGAGAAATCCAGCGGAAACCTATTCATGAATTTATGCATAATTACAGGAATTCCATTTTCTGGAGCATTGCGAAAATTTTCCGCTGTTTTACAAGTAAGCGTTCGTAACTTTGTCCTTGGCCTTCTCTGGCTGATGCTGTCGTCTGGATTCTTCTGCTGTGTCGGTTTTCTATTTTGACCAACGAAGAATATATTGCATTGTTAAAGCATTGTTTTGCAACTATAGCATGTCTTACATAATTCTATAAAATGGCTTCTTCATATTGGAATTTAAACTCTAAATTGCGTTCTGAGCTTGCCGGAGAGTACTTAATTTTGAATTGCCCAATATTTCAATTTTTGGTTAAATAGTTTTAATTACGTAGTGTTTTGGTAATAAAGTGAAGTAAATTTGGTGACCTTGGTCGAGGGTGACCCGAAGGCTCCTTTTTCAATAGCTACTACTCCAAGGTGTAGGTAAGGGCGCAATTCTTTTCCATAGATTGCTCCACTTTGCCCTTGACAGGTACCTTATAATGTTGAGTGTTAAGTAAGGAGTTATCAAGTACCATTTTTTGAGACTTTGATATGACTCAACCTGGGATTGAACCCCTGCCTCCCAAGCTATTGGCAAACATTTTACCCACTTAGCAAAAGGGTCAGTTTTTGTAATAAATATCTGATAATATCCATACTCTTTTTATAATGTTCCACTAAAAATAATAGAATCCAAGTATTTTTGTTATGGTCGATATGATAGATAGATATACATACGTAACATTATAAATACGATACTTCATTTACTGTATCAA
This sequence comes from Sepioteuthis lessoniana, assembly GCA_963585895.1. Lineage (NCBI taxonomy): Eukaryota > Metazoa > Mollusca > Cephalopoda > Myopsida > Loliginidae > Sepioteuthis > Sepioteuthis lessoniana. Next base: position 61,478,380 of record OY757939.1, read on the forward strand.
CCATAAATAAGTACACCCAGAGTAACAATTCCCGTAAAAAATCCATCCTTTGTGCTAGAGACAACAAATCAATGTTTTTTTTAATTTGTTATTTTTTTAAATTGTTATTATATCAACTTCTAGGACATACAATCTTTTTTGGAGTTTCTTGTTTCAGTAATAAATCATTATCATAATAATGGGTTGCATCTATTCTGAAACAGTTTTGAATTATTTTGTCTCCCAATAAGTAGGGACGCAAAATATTTTTCCCTCTCTTGTCCAAGGCATTGTGATCGAGAATTAATTGTTGATGGAGTATACTATTTTCAAATCTGAAACAGAAAAAAACAACATTATTATTGGTAGAGTTATTTGTCACATGAGTCCCATGTATATTGAGACACCTTTCAATTAAAACCGATATCATTAGGTATTATCTATGACTAACGTTGAAACTCTGTAACTAAAGATATCAATATATAGCTGTCTAAAGAAATTGATACATCACTGATATATATTTCTGCTAATTTATTTATAAATAAGTATTTTTAATTCTAATCATACGAACTAAATGAACCAGTGGAACTTCCATGGTATTATAAGGATCAAATTTTTCTTGAGATTCTGGCATCTTCTGCCTGTTTTGGCTGCGAATTCTTTTGCGTTTCTTTACATATAAGCGTTCGCAACTTTATCTTGACGTTCTCTGGCTGATGCTATCGTCTGTTTTCTTGTGAGTTGGTTTTTGATTTTGGATAACGAAGAATATACTACTAAATCATTGTTTTGCAGCGAAGGCATATTTTATATGATTCTGTAAAATGGCTTCTGCATATTGGAATTTAAACTCTGAATATCGTTCTGAGATGAATCGTTGGGTGTGTACTTATTTTTCGACTAAATATTCGTATGTTTGGTTATATAATTTCAATACTGCTGAGTTTTGTGAGAATGTATCAAGTGTTCTTTTTTATATATTTTTTTTATCTTTATCCATATTTGTAACTTTTGCAAATTTTTAATGCGAAAATACTGAACTGGGTATAAATCTTTGTTGGTGAGTAGTTATGGGCGATAATCTAGATAAATAGATATGCCAAACATTATTGCATATGGGAGTCATTCAATAAATAAGGGGATTTTTTTTAATGCAAAATGAATTTTTTTCAAAATTTTTTCCATAAATCCAACTTCACATTGTTTGTAATTGTTTTATAGTAAAAATGATTTCAATCTTGCAAAAATATTTGTTTTGAGGATATTCAAAATGGCGGCAATTCAGAGTCCTTCAGGCTTGAACAGAGGTCTGTCATCAAATTATCGGTCACTGAGAAGTTCAAACCATGTGAAATTTACAGGGAACCATGTTTTAGTAAAAAAAAATTGTTTACGAATTGCTGAATATGGTTTGCCACAACGAGCCTAACTTGAAAAGACAGCACATGAAGTGAAAACACACTGACTCTCCGGTAAAAAATGTTTCTGGAGCAGCAGTCAATAAAAAAGATCATGTTGACAATCTTCTGGGACATGAAAAAACCTATCACTATCGATTTCCTTAAAAAAAAGTGCAAAGGTAAACAGTGCTTTCGATTGCCAATTCCTTAGACAATATTTAAAATTATTTATTGAACAACAATCGTATAATACTTCAAATTATAAAGTCGACTATAAATTTTATATAGCTATTGCATTTGCTGTAGGAATGGCTTGTTAAATATCATTCCGCAAAATGCCAGCTATTTATTGGAAATAAATAGGTGCGTACGTGTGTGTTGCTATTTATTCATTTATTGAAACTGTAAATAACTTTCTGAAATGAGACGTTGTTCATTTCTATTTATAGTTTTGGTGAATTAGAACAAATACATATAAGTAAGTCAAGTTAGTGACTGTAGTCGAGGGCGACCTGAAGGCTCCCTTTTTAATAGCTACTCCACCGAGGTGTGAGGGAGCTACTCCTTTCCCCGGATTGATCCACTTTACCCTTAATAAGTACCTTATATCGCTGAGTGTTAAGCAAGGAGGTATCAAGTACCATTTATAAAGTCTTTGGTATGACGCGACCTGAGATTGAACCCAGGTCTCCTGGATCGTTGGCGAACACTCTACCCACCAACAAAAATAAATTCAATGTAATTCTTTTATGTGATATCAGAAGAAAATATAGCGGAAAAAGATAACTTAGGTCTTCTACTTTCTTCAGATCTCCAAAACTGTTCACAGTATTTTAATTGTTCTCAACAGAGCTTTGCTCTGGACACTTTTATGAATATTCACTTACACCAGTTTATTCTCCAGGATCTATGGGGTTTTTTCCAAGGGCTCCGACTGTAATTATTTTACTTCATTGTATGACAAATCTTTCACATTCATATCCACAACTCTATAACCTTTCTCAAACTATCTTAATATGTCCAGGTTTTTAAAGGGGACAGGGAGAGTTATGTGATAAGCTTCTCTAGATATAAGAATAAAATAGATTCCTCAATATTATACGCCATCCACGTGAATCATTAGTTCCATCCCTCACCAAATCACTGGTAATGTTTTCACATGTCCTACCCAGGGGTAATGATAAAAGAACTAGGCAAGCAGAGAAATGTTAAGGAGTTGGATTCTAACTGGGTGCCCCATGTTCATCACTAACCTGTTCTTCATGGGACCATTTTATAATGATGACGGATAGTCAAATGAAAAAGGAGTTCGCAAATCAAACTACCAATGAAATAAAAAAATTATATATATATATATATATATATATATAATCTTTATGCTATTTTTATGTTATCACACACACACACACACACACACACATGTATATATATATATATTAATAAAATGTGGTTAATATCAATGATAGAACATATGCAGATCGAAGTCTAAATCGCGTAGACACAGAATCAACGGCACTTAGAGACGACCAAGCTCGGTGTCTAAATTATTCAAATTTAGATCTCAATGCTGGACTTGCTAAACAAACGTTAATTTAGGGTTCCACAACCTTCAGGCTTCATATATATATATATATATATATATATATATATATATATATATTTAATTTTATCATTAGTTTTAATTGTTTAACACTTACTCATCAAACACCTATCTATCTATCTATCTATCTATCTATCTCTCTCTCTCTCTCTCTATATATATATATATATATATATATATATATATATATATATATATATATATTATTTATCATTAGGATTATTAATAAAATAAGAATTGGAAAAAAACCTCACATTTGATATATCATAAGGCCTCAGTAGCTGAAATTCCGACTCTGTGATATATATATATATATATATATATATATATATATATATATATATATATATACTAGTTTTCTTCAAATAAATGCGGTGAATACTTCCTTTCTAAGGATGTACAAACTTTTAAAGTCCAAGATATATGAAAAAAAAAGACAGGTGCGTACGTGTTTGTTGCTATTTTTTATTTATAAAATTGATATTTCTTACCACAATTCTTAAAATCCCATCTCCTTCTCGTAAGTATATGTGTATGTACAAGTATATATATATATATATATATATATATATATATATATATATATATATATATATATTTATATACATATATATATATATTATCTGTGTGTGTACATACGTGTGCGCGTGTGTATAATGATTAAGTGAATGTGTATATATGCACAGAGAAAAAAAATATATCTATATATATATATATATATATATATATATATATATATACCTTTATATATCTGTATACCTTTATATTTATATAATTCTAAGTATATTTATATAAATATGTATATCCGTGAATGTATATATAGTAATCATTATATATACATATATATATAAGCATAAAAATTATTCAATACACGTACTATATACGTATTTGTACATTTACAAATATACCCATATATATCTATATATATGTTTTCATATATATATATATATATATATATATATATATATATATATATAAATTCAACCACAACACAAGGTCGAACAAGTCACTACCAAGAATCTAAAATTGTTAATTTCATGAAAGAAAAGATTGGGAATAAGGAAGTGTTTATTATTATTATTGATATTAATGTTGTAGTTGTTGTTGTTGTTGTTGTTATTATTATTATTATTATTATTATTATTATTATTATTATTATTATTAATCTTATTATTATTAATCTTATTATTATTATTATTATTATTATTAATCTTATTATTATTATTATTATTATTATTTACGCATTTGCATGTTTACTGTTTACACAGAAACGTCTCGCTTACATCCATATAGATCAAGTGACAACAAGTTCCTTAAATATCCATGAGCACTCTCACTGATCCTCCCCTTCCTATTGGCCCTCCCTTCATAGGACAGTCTGTCTTCCCGCTTTCACTATTCTCCCTTCTTCCACTCCCCACTTCAAAGGTCGATGGAACTGTTTCCAATGCTCTAAAAATTACAGGGGCCACCAACTCTTTTTTTTTTTCAGAGAGGCTGGTATTCGTTCTGTTTTTGTTTTGTTTTATTATTTCGCCTTTTTCAGTTATCTTAGTCTATTGTTGTAGTTATAGTCATTGAGTTTTCCCGCCAATAGTCATGGAGATAAAATGAAAACGACCCTCCTCACTAACCATTCACTTTCCTTGGGTCCTCGCTAATTTTAACCATGCTCTTCCTCAGATTTTCAACCACTTTTTTTGTGCGATACTTGACGGCTGTTTCTAGTGCTCCAATATCCATGGGCACAACTGTCACTTTCTACGATATATCATCGTTCTTCTTCTTCTTCTTCTTATTATTATTATTATTATTATTATTATTATTATTATTATTATTATTGTTTGGGTACACATTGCACTTTCCCCTCAGTAATATCAGGTGGCTCACATTGGAGACCAAGTGACAGCAGTTCTACTCATAATGGTCAGCATTTCAATCTTTGTGAGTTTTCATACAAGCACTGGCTGGTTGCCTTCACTGGAACGCAAGTGACAACAAGTCTTCTCAGTTCTCCGGGACTCTTCTGTGTAATTTAAACGATCTCAACATTGCTGTGGTGAGAAAGGTTTCAGTCCTTTTACACATCTCCAGTTACCCCTATCTCTTTTCCAGACTATTTATGATTGTTCCAAGTGCTCCGACAGTGGTTGGTATCACCGTCAAGTTTATGTATCATAGATTATTAACCCAGTGCAAAGCTATATTGACTTATGCCCTTCCCTTGAATAATATCCCTCGTGCAGCAGGGGTAGTAATTTACGAAGCTCTTTGCTTCGATGTTGCACAAGGCTAAATAAATGGGCACCCAATGAGACTCGAACTCACTCGTGTATGTTTGCTAGTCTAACTTGCTAACCATTACACCACCGTGCAGCAGGGGTAACTTCCGATACAACCTTTATCTAGATTTTATTCTTGGTGTGTTTTCCCATCAGTACTAGCGGGTGGCCTTCCCTAGAGTTCGTGTGACAGTCAGTCTCTTCCATTCTCCAGGACTCTTCTCAGTATTGTTGCTGATCTCAGTATTGCTGTGATCTGGATGGTTTCAGTTTTCCTACTGATCTCTGTTTCCCCTCGTCTCTTTCCCTTGTTATTTAAGATTGTTCCAAAGACTCTGGTTATGACTGGCATTACCGTCACCTTCGTGATTTACAGTTACTGTTTTTGTTTTGTTTTGTTTTGTTATGTTTTGCTTTGTTTATTTTTTGATTTTTGCTCCTTTTTTTTTTTTTTTTCTTTAATTTCAAATGTGATTGATATTTTGGTAGGACGAAATCCACGAGGTGACAAAGTTTTGTTTTTTTTTCTTTCTTGTTTACCATAACATGATCTTGTCTTCCGGTCTGGATTGAGGGATCCGTTTTTTTTTTAAATTTCAAAACCCCCTGAAGAATTTTGTGTTTCCGGAACAGATTCTGGTCTGTGCATATATCATCTTTCTCAATGTTTAAAATCCAGTCGTTTGCATAATTCCCAGTTGATCATCTCCCCCCATGCAGTCGTATCTGCTCTGTTAATTCTTCTGTGTCAGTTTTCTGCATTCGCTAATTGCATATTTGATTTCTTCTCCGCCTTCTTTCTCCCTCTCTTACTCTCACTTTCTCTCTCTCTCTCTCTCTCTCTCTCTCTCTGTCGATATTTTTCTCCCTCTTTCTCTCTCTTTTCCATCTCTCTCTCTCTCTTCCCCCTCTCTTTTTCTCTTTTCCCACTCTCTCTCTCTCTCTCTCTTTCTTTCTCTCTCTTTTCTACCTCTCTCTCTCTTTTTCCTTCTCTCTCTCTTTCCTCATTTCTCTTTTTCTCTTCCTCTTTCTCTTTCTACCCCTCTTTCTCTCTTTTTCTCCCCCTTACTCTCTCTCTCTCTCTCTTTCTCTCTTTTTCTCTCTCCCCTCAACATACCATACGATTCTGATTACAATCATTCTGGTGGGGGCTTAATCTATTGAGACACAAAGAAAATTCAACTAAATACCCAATATCAATAAGTACTTATAAAAGATCAATAACCATTACGTTGCTTTCAATTTGTGACATTTTCAGTTGACCTTTGATTTTTCATCGATTAATTGATTTTATGTCAGCTCTTATTGTGGGGTTATTGCTATTGTTGCTGTTGCTGTTGCTGTTGCATTTGTTGTTGTTGTTCTTGTTTTTTGCCGACAATATTATATTTTGTATCTCAACAAATGACCTCTCACGCAGTAATTTTTTGTTTTCTTTTTGTTTTATTCCCAAGCTATTTGCCTAAAGCTTTTGTTGTTGTTGTTGTGGCTGTTGTTATTGCTGTTGTTGTTGTCGTTGTTGTTTTGATTATTATTATTATTATTATTATTATTATTATTATTATTATTATTATTGAATTTCTATTATTGATTCTGTTAATATTTTTTCACTTTAGATGAAGTGCAATACTGTTATTGTTGTCATTGTTATCAATTCTAAAGAAGAAAAAAAAAAAAAAAAAAAGGAAAGGAAAGGAAAAGAAAAGGAAAGGAAAAGAAAAGGAAAAAAAGACAAAAACAAGCACAAAAGCGAAACGAGACAAAAACAAAACGGACTGAACCAAGACTCAATTCCGTTTCTTATTTTATGATTAACTCAATTTTTATCCAGTCGGTATAGACAATCAATATTTTTGCTGTTACTTTTCTCGTTGTTGTTGTTGTTTTATATTTTTGTCATTTTTATAAGTATTCTTCTTCTTCTTCTTCTTCTTCTTCTTCTTCTTCTTCTTCTTCTTCTCTCTCTCTCTCTCTCTCTCTCTCTCTCTCTCTCTCTCTCTCAGTTTAATTTTTTTGTTGTGAGTTGCTTGACGGATTTTTTTCATTTAAAGAAAATTCCTGTATATTTATCAAATTATCAACTGGATATACAATATATATATATATATATATATATATATATATATATATATATATATATATATATGTATATAAGAGGGGATACAGAAAAAGTTCACTGCTCAACCAAGAAGGGAATATATATATATATATATATATATATATATATAAGAGGGGATACAGAAAAGTTCACTGCTCAACCAAGAAGGGAATATATATATATATATATATATATATATATATATATATATATATACGAGGGAATACAGCCAACCAAAAAGGACTGGAACTGAGTTAGAAAATATTTTGCTGAAGTTTATTGTCTCCAAAAAGTCCAAACTGAAGAAATCTTTTACCATATTAACAACAAAATCTAAATTTCAAATTTTAAGGAAATAACTAATTAACACAGACCAACTAAATTAGTTTTTCAAATTTAACAAATCTTTCATGCGTATTTTTAAATGATATTTTTTGCGAGGAAGCATTGGGTTATCCGTTTCTAAGGTTGGTTTGCACAATTTTAATTGATCTTTCGAATAAGCTGTGAAGAAACCACACTGGGTCGCAAGGAAAACTGTATGCGCGCCCCGAGGCTGACCTCGAATTATGTAACGTACGCGTTGTTACACGTATTCAGTCGGCAGTTCAGCAGACTTGGGACATCGTTACTTTAATTTCTTAAAAACACTTTCAAAAATAAAAATATAAAATAAAAAGAATAAAAAGTTCTTTCCTTGCTTGGTTGAGCCGAAAAACTTTCACTGCCCTTCATATATAAATATATATGTGTGTGTGTGTGTGTGCGTGTGTGTGAGTGTGTGCGTTTAAAACTCTTTAAGAGCTAATATATATATATATATATATATATATATATATATATATATGAGCTCTTATATAAAACTCTTTAAGAGGTTTCATATATATATATATATATATATATATATATATATATATATATATCTTTAAGAGCTCATATATATGTACATATATAATAGCTGTAATATATATAAAGCTCTTCAAGAGCTCATTATATATATATATATATATATATATATATATATATATATATATATATATATAATGAGCTCTTGAAGTGTTCTTGACCATCAACTCCATTCACATTGATGTTGTGTTTATGCGTCGCTTACAAGAAGACATTTCCGCAACAGTCAATTCATCAGAGTTGAGATCATGACTGATGAATTTTTTGTTTAACATTTCAAACCAACAGAACAAGACAGAAACAGAAAAATAGATCTTTTTTGACACCATCGGGGTTTTTTTTTTTTGGGGTGGGGGTGTCTTTGTTTTTGTTTTTATTTTTGTTTTTTTTGGGGGGGTGCTTTTTTACGAAAACAACTGCTTTTTTCTCAGTTTTGATCGCAGAACCCGAGAAACTAATGTAAAACTAACTAGGTAATAGCTTTACTTGAAACTTTATTGAAATATAACAGAACCGTAGTCAGTTGGGTTTTTTTTTTTTTTGATATATATATATCGGTGACTAATCCAGAGGTTGACATCTATGGCTGACGTCCGCACACAAACATTTTTTAATATAAATTAGAAGAAATTTGGTAGACTGATGTTTTAATTTCCATTTTTTTAAAACTTCTTTGAGGAATCACGGTTTTTTTTTTATTTTTATTTGATACTGACAAAAGCAAACGAAAAATTATACCAAAAGTGAGGGAGACTTTTTCACGTTTTAAAGCCTCAATGAAAATAATTATCTTCTTATTAGAGAGTTCTAGTAAAACAAGAAGTTTGGAACAGTTTGACAAAGGAACAACTGAATTCGTTTGTACTTTAAGGTTATTATCCCCTAATAAGGCCTTGTTGAATATAAACGGGAAGTCCCCGTGGTGTAGCGGCTAAAGTGCTGGATTATGACGCCATAGAAACTGTGTTCGAACTCCACTTGTTCTATGATGTTTACTGTTGGACAAATACCCAAGGGGAAAAGTATAAATATCCTATCCACATACATCTATTGGTCAAATAGTACAACTACTGTACTTTTACAGGGTTGGTTTTAGCATTAAATAACCCACGAAGGTTGATATACCATTAAACAGAGAAGTTAAAACACCCAAACTAATAAAGTCACACTCAATAAATTTTTAGTATCTTTACAACCAAATGTAAAATTTAAACTTTTAATCAATAACTTTACCCAAATTTAATCAATATAGGCTACATAAAAGAAATGAAAAATTTTTCTAACATTTAAATGTCTTTTTTTTCAGACTGCTTTTTATTTAAAAAAGAAAAAAAGCTTAGGAATGATATTTATCTGACTTCACACCACGTCAGATTTGACAAAAGATCGTATAATAGCGGGGGAGGGAGCGTACAAAACCAGACATAAGCGTAACCGTCACAAAAAAAGCTTCATCCCCACAACATTCCCCTTTTAAGGCGCCTCAGGCGCAAAGTGATAGAATTATCTCTGCTAAGCAGGCATTACCAGATGAGAAGGGGGTGTCCTCGTGGTGTAATGGTTAAAGCGATGGACTACGGAATCGTAGTAAGCGAGTTCGTACTCCAGTCGCGCTATTACGTTCACTTTCGGGCAAATACCCTTAGGAAAGGGATGAACCCCCTTATCCTCCCAGCTATGAGTTAAATAGTACCACTACTGTTCTTCTAGGAGAATGGCTTTGGCATTAAATAACCTACAAAGGTTGATATGCCATTAAAAAAAAAAAAACAGATGAGAAGTTAACCAGAGGCCAAGCGATCAACTTACTATGGGGGCAGGTAAAGATTAAGAAAACAGAGACATATTATATTCCTAAGTGGAGGAGTTCAATTTTAATTAGTCTTTCATCAAAGCTATGGAATGCGGCACTTGATCGTAAAGATCACAAAAAAGCCCCCACCCCCCCGCTACCTGAAACAATTTCAATCCTAATTATAGTAAGAAGAGTCTAAAACAGACATTGGAAACCTTTTCATGTTTAAAAACCGTACTGAAATTTATTTTCTGTTAATATGGCCACATTCAATAATTCTTTAACATGTTTATAAAAACTTAAAGTCTAAACTTTTACTTCTCGTGGGGTAATGATTATCGTCGTAGAAAATGAACATAGGGTCTCGAGTTCAAATCCATGACGGGGCTTTTTGAACCAGACATATATCGCTCATACTCTTAGGAAAGGTATGCATCTAACTATTCTCTCTGTAGCTATGTGTAAATAGTAGGGCAGACAAGACTCTTTAATTTTGATGTGGCAACCAGTCAAGGAGAAGAAAAAATCTGAATGCAAACCTGTTAAACTCCACATAAAAATTAACCTTGTGTCACATCCGACCCGTGAAAGAGGGGTTGGGTAAAAACAAAGTCAACAATGTTTTAAAAGTCATTGACATTCCGCGAAAAGAGATCAATATTACAAATATAAGATACACGCACTGCCATTTTATCAAAGTTTGTTATTTCAGAAAATGAATGAATAAATAAATAAATAAATAGATAAATAAATAAACAAGATTAACACAGATTAACTGATCTAAATGGAATTCTTAATCTTAAATTGTTGTATAAATATGAAAACTGTGAATTCCAGCCTTTTAAACCCCTCTTAAAAAATTGACTTTAGGTCACCACTTGTTCGTTCGGAAAAGTCGGAAATGCATTTACGAGTTAAAAGAAATGAACCTCTTTACTAACCAAATCTCTTTTTTTTTAAGAATTTTGATATCAATTTCTACAATGAAGGCGCACAATTGTAATTTGTCTTTCATCTCAAGTTAAAAGATAACTTTGGGTTACCTCCCCCTTACTATAGCCCCTTATAAAAATGTTGAATTTACTAAGATGTCTCCAGGTTATGTTTCTTTTTAAATATTATTATTATTATTATTATCATCATACAACCGGCTCATTGGCCAACTGGGTAGAGTGTTCGCCTAATGGGCCAGAAGACCTGGGTTCAATCCCAAGTCGAGTCAAACCAAAGACTTTTAAAATGGTACTTGATACCTCCTAGCTTAACACTCAGCAATATATGGTACGTATCAAGGGTAAAGGGGAGGAATCCAGGGAAAGGAGTAGCGCCCTTCCCTAAACCTCGGTGTAGTAGCTATTGAACAGGGAGCCTTCTGGTCGCCCTCGACAACGATCATCAACTTTACTTATTATTATTATTATTATTATTTGCTCCTTGAGAGTTTTTCACATCAGTTTTATCTGATGGTTTTTCACTTGAGTTTGAGTGACTGCAAGTCACTTCAACTCTTCAGGACTCTTCTCAGTATTCTGGCAGTTCTCAATAATGTTGTTGTTTGGATTATTATTATTATTATTATTATTATTATTATTATTATTATTCCTTTAAGAGTTTTTCACGCCAGCGTTGGCTGATGGTCTTCCATTGGAGTTTGAGTGACAGCAAGTCTCCTCGAGTCTCCAGGACTCTTCTCAGTATTCTGGACGATCTTAATAATGCTATAGTTTGGATGGTCTCCACTCGACCTCCTATTTCCAAGTCTTCCAGTCCCTTTATCAGTCCTTTGATGATTGTACCGAGTGCAGCAATTACAATTGGTATCACCGTCACTTTCATGTTCCATATCTTTTAATTTCTCTAACAAGCATTAATATTATCATCTAATGATTAATTATTAAATTTTAGAGTAAGTTTATCCGCATAAGCTCAGAGGTTGGTGACTTTTTCATGAATAAAAAGCCTCATTAAAATTTGTTGTTTACTCTTCACATTCAAAAGAATTCTGGGATGCTTTAAACTTTAAATTTTGAACTTCCTAGCGATTAGAGTGTTCGCCAATGGCTCGGGAGTCGGGGTTCAATCCCAAGTCGATTCATACCAAAGACTCAAAAAATGGTACTTGATACTGCCTTGCTTAACACTCGGCATTATAAGGTATGGATCAAGGGTAAAGTGAAGAAATTCAGGGAAAGGAGTAGCGCCCTCCCCCGACACATTGGTGTAGTAGCTATTGAAAAGGGAGCCTTCGGGTCATCCTCGACTATGGACTATTACTCATGAACAAAGTCGAAATTTGCTTATGACAGACGGCTTTAAAGAAAAAAAAAACTTTTATTAACTTTTTGACGGTGATTTATTTTCTTTTTCTTCTTTTTTTTTTCTTTTTTACTACACGAACACAGTCGGACATCAGTTTCTCAAGTGCGCATATTTTATTGATCTTCTGACAAGACAGTAGTTTATATGGCCGCATGGGACCTTAAAGTCTACAGGGTTCCGACCCCTGCCGCAGAGAAAAAAAAAACGATTTTAATCTACTCTTCGTAAACAAAAATAAAAAGGGGGAGGCGGTTCTCCAAGATAAATGAGTCAACGCATTGAATAGTGTGTTCGAGCGACGTGCTCGGTCGAAATATTTTGCCTGTTGACAATACAATATTTCAAGTCCTAACGCAAAAGAAAAAAAACAAAAGACATTTTTCTCGTATACACAAGTAAGTATATGGTGTATCTTGACTGTGAACTCGATGCCTGTATAGATATACGTGGTGCATTCAATAAGTTTCCGGACTTTTTTTGTATAGGCATTTAAAATTGTTGTAGACTCTTGAAGATTCAGTATGTTTTTGCTATACATCTTATGAGATGACTGACCAATTTTTATGATTTCAGCTTCAAATGAACAGCTAGAGCAGCAATTGGAATACACCCTACTAAAGTCTGATTGTCTCAGCTGGTGGATTTCAAAAATGCAATCTGGACGTGAGGACACTTTAGAAGAACGATATGCAATAAAATTCTGCTTTAAACTTGGAAAAAATGCCACAGAAACGTATGGAATGCTTCAGACTGCTTTTTGACCATCTTGAATGAATCGAGCATCAGTTTTTGAGTGGCAGTAGAGATTCAAGGAAGGCAGGGATGATGAGAGGTGTAGGAGGAGTAAGGAAGTCAATACACCAGAGTTGATTGGCCAAACGGTTAAGGCTAGGGTTACTATGTTGAGGTTTTAAGGGAGTTCAGCAAGAGATTCCTGGGGAAGAGGCCAGCACTCTTCAAATCGGGTCAGTAGCATTTCTACCAGGACAATGCACCAGTCCACAACTCCATCCTTGTCACAGACTATTTGACCAAGATGGAAATAAAGACAGTTGCTCACCCTCACTATAGTCCAGACCTTGCTCCCTGTGACTTTTGGTTATTCCCAAAGCTCAGAGGCTGTTGTCGTTATGAGACAATTGAGGATATGGAAGAGGCTGTGACGAAAGTCATTGACATGCCCATACAAGAGGTCTTCCATGAGGCCTTCCAGAAGTTGTTGGAACGGTACAACAAGTGTATTGCAGCCGGAGGAGATTACTTTGAAGGAGACTAGAGTTTCATGTGTGTACTATCAATAAAAGTGCCCATACGAAAAAAGTCTGGAAACTTATTTAATGATCCTCGTATATGTCACATATGTGAGCCATATATATATATATATATATATATATATATATATATACGAGGATCATTGCATAAGTTTCCAGATTTTTTCGTATGGGCACTTTACTCCTTTCCCTGGATGCTCCATTTTACCCTTGATACGTACCGTGTATTGCTGAGTGTTAAGTAAGGAGGTATCAAGTACCATTTTTAAAGTCTTTGGTATGACTCGACCCGGGATTGAATCCAGGTCTCCCGGACCATTAGCCAACACTCTACTCACTATACGTGGAACATAAACATGGCTGTACTAGCACGCCCACAAACATACACACCAATACACACACATACATAAACATGCATACGCATACACACATATGTATGTATACGCCGCACATGTGTACGTATAACATATGTATGATACGTATATATATTACATATGTGTACGGATGTGTGCGTGTGCGTGTGTGTGTGCGTGCGTTAGTGTGCATGTGTGTGTGTGTGTGTGTGTGTGATTACAAATAATAGATGTCAATAAATGTTAGTAAATTGGAGGTGCCCGCGGTGCAATGGTTGTCATCGTAGGAAATGGACACGGCGACACGAGTTCAAATCCTAGACGAGACTGATTGCATTTCACATAGCACTAATTCCCTTCGGAAAGGTGTGAATCCAATTATTCTCCCTCCAGCTACGGGTAAATAGTAGGACAGACTAGGTTCTTCAGCCTTGGTGAGGCAACTAGTCAAGGAGATAGAAAACTCTGAATTCAAACCTGTTAAACTCCGCTTAAACATTGACCTTGTGTCATATCCTGCCCGAGCGGAGGGGTTGGTAATTATGATAAATGTTAGTAAATTTGGACACACGTGAATATAGATAAAGAGATCTGAACACGGGCATACACTCCCCACTTTTTTTCTTTTTTTTTTTCTTTTTTTGTAATTTCATATGAAAAAAAATACTCAACCGTGATTGTAAGCCGCATTTAAAAACAATTTTGATGACAGATAAGTATCTTGTTACTTTAATTACTGAAGGAAAGAAAGAAAGAAAGAAAGAGAGAGAGAGAAAGTGCAACGATAGAAAGAAAAAAGTGACGTAAAAGAAAGAAAGAAAGAAAAAAGAAAGAAAGAAAATGCCACGATAAAAAGAAAAAAGTGACGTAAAAGAAAGAAAGAAAGAAAAAGAAAGAAAAAACACGAAAGAAAAAACACGAAAGAAAAAACACGAAAGAAAGAAAATGCAACGATAAAAAGAAAAAAGTGACATAAAAGAAAGAAAGAAAGAAAGAAAGAATGCAACGAAAGAAAGAAAGAAAGAAAGAAAGAAAGAAAATGCAACGATAGAAAGAAAAAAGTGACATAAAAGAAAGAAAGAAAGAAAGAAAGAAAGAATGCAACGAAAGAAAGAAAGAAAGAAAGAAAGAAAGAAAATGCAACGATAGAAAGAAAAAAGTGACGTAAAAGAAAGAAAGAAAGAAAGAAAAAAGAAAGAAAAAAACGAAAGAAAGAAAATGCAACGATAAAAAGAAAAAAGTGACGTAAAAGAAAGAAAGAAAGAAAGAATGCAACGAAAGAAAGAAAGAAAGAAAGAAAGAAAATGCAACGATAGAAAGAAAAAAGTGACGTAAAAGAAAGAAAAAAAAAAGAATACCAAAAGAAATAAACTCTCTTGTCGCAGTTAATGTTTCAAAGAAAACAACAAGAAAGGTAGAAAAAAAAACTACTGAAAAAAGCCCAAAAGAAAAAAGTATAATACCATTAAAAGACATTATTATTTCATTCCTTGTGAGTTCTTCACATCATTGTTCGCTGGAAATCTTTCCTAAGAGTCTGAGTGACAGAAAGTCTCCTCAAGTCTCCAAGACTATTGTCAGTTTTCTGGCCAATCTTAACAACGCAGTAGTGCGGGTGGTCTCCACTTGTCCTCTTATTTCTAATTCTTCCAGTCCTTGTACCAGTCCTCCAGTCCTTGTACCAGTCCATGAGTGACCGTACCAAGAGTACCAATTACAATTGATATCACTGTCACTTTCATGTGCCACAGTTTTTTTAAATTCCCTAGCAAGGTCCAGGTATTTACCTTTCTTTTCGTTTTCTTTTATTATCATTATTATTATTATTATAGTTTTTTCACATCAGCTAACGCTGATGGTATTCCACTGGAGTTTGAGTGACAGCAAGTCTCCTCAAGTCTCCAGAATTCTTCTCAGTATTCTGGCCGTTCTCAATAATGCTGTAGTTTGAATGGTCTCTACTCGTCCGCCAAATTCCAAGTCCTCCAGTCCCTTTAATAATCCTTTAGTTACTATTCCAAAAGCACCAATTACAATTGGTATAATTGTCACCTGCACGTTCCATAGTTTTTTCAATTCCCTAGCAAGGTCGAGGTACTTATCTTTCTTTTCACATTCTTTCAGTTTTATTCAGTAGTCAGCTGGGACAGCAAAATCGACAATTTTGCAATTTCTCTTTTTATTTATCTATTTTTTTTTTTTTTTTTTTTTTGTGGATTATTATTAGGTCTGGTCTTCTGGCCGAGATTCGATTGTTGTTGTTGTAATTATTATTATTATTAACATTTCACTCTTTGCAAGTTTTTCACTCCAACGTTAGCTCCTAATATTTCATTTGAGTCTTAGAGACAGTAAGTGTCCTTTCAGGAATATTCTGAGTATTCTAGCCGATCTCAGCAATGCTGTAGTCTGAATAGTTTCGATTCTCCCAATGAGTTCCAATTCCTCCAGTCCCTTCTCTAATTTCTTATGAACCGTTCCGTGCGCACCAACTACAATTAGTATTACCTTGATACTCATGTTGCATAGTTTTTTCAGTTCTCAAGCAAGGTGCAAGTATTCATTAATCCTTTCGCTTTCTTTTATTTTCATTCAGCAAATTCTCTTTCAATGTCAATTAGCTTTGGGCTTGGTCTTCTGGCCGGGTTTAGGTGATCCGTTTGTATCTCAAAATCCCAGAGAATGTTATGGGTCTCATTCTCTAGGATCGATTTTGGTTTGTGCATCTTATTATTTTACTCCTTGAGAGTTTTTCACATCAGCGTTAGATAATCGTCTTTTGCTGGAGTCTGAGTGACAAGTCTCCTCAATTTTACGGGACTCTTTTAAATATTCTGGCCGATCTCAACAATGCTGTAGTTTGGATTGTCTACTCTCGTCTTCTTATTTCCAAGTCCTCCAGTCCTTGTACCAATCCTTTGGTGACTGTACCAAGAGCACCAATTACAATTGGTATAATTGTCAATTTCATGTTCCACATCTTTTTTTCAATTCCCTAACAAAGTCCAGGTACTTATCCTTTTTTCGCCTTCCTTCAACTTTACTCTGTGATCAGCCAGGACAGCAAAGTCAACAATTCTGCAAGTTCTCTTTTTCTTTTTTGTTGTTGTTGTTGTTGTTGTTGATTCTTATAAAGTCTGGTTGTCAGTACCTCAAAATCCCTGGGGAGTTTTTGCGTCTCATTCTCCCGGACAGATTCTGTGTTGTGCATATACCACTTGTTCGTATAGTCTTATCATTGATATTTATTCATTTATTTATTTCAAATTTTCACTGATCTTATTTTCAACTCTAGAAGTCTTCATTCACTAATATAATTTGATTGTAGAATTTTCTGCACTAATACAGCCGAACTTGCGCAAGGTGAAGAGACACAATCAATGTCAGGCTGACCAATATCAGTAAATGATTAATTTGGAAAACCAGACATGCCGGACACTGCTGGAGAAGCAAGGACGAGCTCGTAAGTGATGTACGCCTGTGGACCCCCGCATATGGCCAATCAAAAGCAGGACGACCAGCTCGAACATACATACAGCAGCTATGTGATGATACGGGATGTAACCCTGAAGACATGCCAGAGGCGATGAATAATAGGGAGACGTGGAGAGAGAGAGGGTCAGGGATATCTGTGCTAACCGCACGACATGATGATGATGATGATGATTACATACATTCACATGCAGTTAGTTATACAAACACACACGTACAACGCCTAGTCGACTGGGGTTGTAAAATACAGAAGGGGTACGACCCCTGCAACGAATATCCTACCTATGGGTCAAATAGAACAATTTGACATTCAAACTGAGTGCAAATAAATGACTTAAGCTAAAATGAATTGTTTGAAATAGAATTGTTTGACAGTGTGTAAACAAATAACTGATGTTTAATTGAATAGTTAGAGGTACATAGCAATACTTGCAACCATTTAACTTTGTTGACTTATGCTAAACTGAATTGTTAGAAATAGAACAGTTTGACACTTTATCTGTGTATCTACAAAATATTAACAAATCATATATCTTATGAATTTGTAAAAACAGGATTTGGCATTAAATCAACAACAATGGTTGATATGCCATAAAACCAAACCAAACCAAATCAAACACACATACATTCTAAAATATCGACAAATTATATATATATATATATATATATAATCATAATTATAATCAATTTTCATCTATTTTCTTATTTAATAGTACATGCTTATCATTTTACTCCTTGAGAGTTTTTCACATCAGCTAACGCTGATGGTCTTCCACTGGAGTTTGGGTGACAACAAGCCTCTTCACGTGTCCAGGACTCTTCTCAGTATTCTGGCCGATCTCAATAATGTAGTAGTTTGTACTCGTCCTCTTATTTCCAAGTACTCCGGTTGCTTTATTACTGCGAGTTTTTCTCTCAAGCGTTTACTGGTGGGCTTTCACTGACTTGCTGAGTAGCAGCAAGTCTCCTCACGTCTCCAGGACTCTTCTCAGTATTCTGGTTAATCTTAATAATGCTGAAGTCTGAATGGTCTCGATTCTTCCTCCGATTTCCAACTGTTCTTGTCCCCCTTTCTAAGCTATTGAGGACCATTCTAAGTGCACAAACTACAAATGGTATGTTCGTCACCCGCATATTCTGCAGTTTTTATTTCGTGTTTGTTTTTTAGTTCTATGGCAATGCCCAAGTATTTGTTGTTGGTTTTTTTTTTTTTCCTTTTCTTTTATTTTCTCTTTGTGGTCCTCTAGAACGTCAAAATCCACTACTCAACACGTTCTCTTTTATTACTAGTATTTCACTCCAGGCGAGTTTTTCAAACCAACATTTGCTGGTGATCTTTCACTCAACAGCAAGTCTCCTCAAGTCTCCAGGACTCTTCTCAGTAAACTAGTCTGTCTTAACAATGCTAAAGTCTTGATAGTCTCGGTTTGTCCTCTGATTTCAAACTGTTCCAGTCCCCTTTCTAAGCCTTTGGGGACTATTCTAAGTACACCAATTACAATTGGTATCATTATCACTCTCACTTTTCACAGCTTTTTTTAGTTCTCAGGCAAGGTCAAAGTACTCTCCACTTTTCACTTTTTTGCTTTCTGTTTTGTACAATCCCTTACCGGTTCATTATTCGAGACTGAAAGAAAGAGAAGGCACCGTCATTATTATTATCTTTATTATTGTTATTTTTATATATATGCATGCGTGTGTGTGGCTAAACACACACACACACACACACACACACACACACACACACACACACACATATATATATATATAAGTTATGGTTCATGTCAAACAACTTTTTAGAAATGTTCAACATTTGCATAGAGCAGGTTTGCAGAACTGAATGCAATTGCTAAGTTTGCAACTTCACCAAAAGGATCTTCAGAGAAATATATATACTCGGTCTAACGTAAAGTTGGGCGGGTTTCGATCCCATCTTCAAGCGTTCTACGTGTCTAACCACATTGAAGAGTTGTGACACAACAAAACAGTCTGTCTGTGGATGACAATATATATATATATATATATATATATATATATATATATATAATCTTATGCGTAAGCATATGCTTATAGTAAATATATATACATATGTATGAATGAAGAATCAAACACAAACACACACACACGTATATATATATATATATATATATATATATATATATACACGTGTGTGCATGTGTGTGTGTGTGTGTGTGTGTGTGCAAACTCGTCTTATTGAAAATTACAGAAAAGGTACAACATATTAAGTTTTATTTTTTTGAATTGCTCTTGTTTTCTCACAAGGTAATATTTGTCTGTATCAAGGGAGCATAAGAATTCCCTATACTTTCTATATGTTTTTTAGGTGTTTCAAGCAATTTGGACCATTCTCTTGGCATTTTAAAGTAGAATTTAAAGAATGAGACATAAGTTCTGTTGTTTTCGAAAAAATTTCGATGTGAATTGTTTTCGGCGTTCTTCTTTTGAGACATTTACAAAATTTCTCTCTTTAGGAATTCTTTAGTTTCAAACAAATCTAGTTTTGTAGTCCTCTTCAGTTGTGTTGGTTTTAAAGAGTTGCATTTCGTTCCTTCATATATATATATATATATGAATACTATGTTTTTATACTGTATGTATGTATGTATGTATGTCCATATAATGTGTATGAAAATAAAAAATAACTTATTCCTTGTATATCCCTTACAACTAGGCGTCTTTCCCAAAAGATGCTACTCCCAGCTTCTGGAATCTAGCCTGTCTAGCCACACTGAAGAGTTGTGATACAACGAAACAGTCTGTGAATGACAATATATATATATATATATATATATATATATGAAAGCCTCTAGGAGTGTGTATGTGTGAACAAATATTGGTTCAATAAAATTTGTTTCCACAAAAACTAGCAGTATATATATATATATATATTGTCATTCCCTTATATATATATATATATATATATATATATATATATATATATATATATATATATATATTGTCATCCCCTTATGTCAGTCCCATATTGTACTAATGGCCTGTACATGATTTAAGAAAAAACTTTTTATAACTATTTGATCATTTCACTCAATATATATATATATATATATATATATATATATATATATATTAACAGAACTCGTACCCGGGATAAAAAATACTATTTAAAAGTACATTTTTTAAACAAAAATTCATTTCATTTGCATTCAACATATATGAGTCATTTCTTATTCATTATATTTATAAATAAGTTCCAATGGGCGTTTCGGCAGATGCTAAATTTATTTGCTTCCAAAAATTTAGATCTTCCAGCTTAATTTTAAACTAAAATGTTCTGGGTAATAACGGAAAAGCTGAGTTTTACACGTAGATACTTTTAAAACAATCCTTGAGATCAAGAAAGAATATATATATATATATATATATATACTCTTTCCTTTAATCCCTCAGTCTCCTCTCCTTTTTCTCACGATCCATTTTTCTCTTTCCCAATCTCACCTCTCTCTCCCTCTCTCTCTCTCTCTCTCTTCCCTCATTTTCTTTTCATCTCTTTCTCTCTCACTGCTCTTTCACTCTTCTTCCTTTCTGTTGCGTTCTGGTTAGTGAATGCTTCTAATATTAAATAAATGACCAACCACGATATGAGAGGAAATAGAGATATATTCTCAGGAAAAAGTATATACAATAGAGAGACTATTAGTAGACAAGAACATAGCATTAGTGAACGCTTGTAGTATTAAATAAAGGACAAACCACGATATGAGAGGAAATAGAGATATATTCTCAGGAAAAAGTATATACAATAGAGAGACTATTAGTAGACAAGAACATAGGATTAGTGAATACAAAATAAAGATATAGCCCAACGATAGTATTGGCTTCCGTTATTACGGTAGCAAGTAAGGTGATCTAGTGCGATATCCAGTCTCCAAAGCTCTAATACTATTCCTATAAGAAGCTGCTCTTCACCTTCTCGTCTGCCCTGGTATTAGTAGCTACTGCTATAAATGGCAGATGGACAAGTTCATTGTGTGGAAAAAGGTGGGTGATACCCAACACTTTCCTTGCTAGTCTTCTTCATTTCCTCCTCGATATGTTTCCTTCTCCCCTTTCCTCCCTCGTCCTATCACCTCTCCCCTTCAATCGCGTTTCCTTCCTTTCATTCTCTTCCCTTCCTCAATATTTCCATTCTTCCCTTTCATTTGCTTTCACTCTCTTTCTCTCCCTTTCACTTCCTTTCTTCTCTTTCTTTTCCCTCTCTTTATTCTCCTCTATTTTCTATCCTCTGCCTCTCGTTTCTCTCTCTCTCTCCTTCTCTGCCTCCTTCTCTCTCTTCTTCCCTCCCTCTCTCTTCCTATAACCTCTATCTCCTTTTCTTCTCTCCATTCGCATTTATTTACCATCCTCTGTCCCCTCTTTGTCACTTTCTCTCTCTCCCTCTCTCCCTCCCTCCCTCCCCTTGCATTTTTCAACTCTATCTCTTTATCCCTTCATCTCCTCCGGTTTCTATTCGTTTTTCTCCCCCCACAATCTTCCCCCACCGCCACCTCTTCTTTCTTCCCTCTTTTCTTTTTCCTTCTCTCCCTATTCTTACCATTTCCCCCTCCTTTTTGTTCCTTCCTCGCCCCCTCTTTCTCTATCTTTTTGAAATATTTTCTCTTTCTCTCTCTCTGTCTCATTTTCGTCCTTCTCGCTTCTTTCCCACTCTCTCTTTCTCTCTCTCTCTCTCTCTCATTTTTATACCCTCCCCACTCTCTCTCTCTCTCTCTCTCTCTCTCTCTCTCTCTCTTTCTCCATCTATCTATCTATCTCTTTCTTTCCATCACCCTCTCCTTTTATCAATCTCTACGGAATATTTACTTTTATGTAATCGGTCGGATCTCAATCCCTGGTAAAAACTAAGATTTTGAATGTAAATTTTCGAAGCTCAGTCCCCTTCCAGACTAAAAAGCTTAAGCAACACACTCTAACTACTCCCCACCAATTTGCCTTGTGCCGGATTAAATCAGGCTTAGTATTAGAGACTAGAGACGAACGATAGAGAAATATAAAATACATTATGTCTATCCAGGAAGAACCCGTAGTTTTTATTTTGAGATCTTTACATTTCTTTATAGAAGATGGTTTCTATGAGAAACAGATAAGAAGATAATATTAATATATATGTACCTACAGCATATAGTGTGTGTGTGTGTTTGTGTGTGTGTGTGAAATGTTGTATGCAAGACTGGAAACGTTGGTACTCATACGCACAACAGCGCAATATATATATATATATATATATATATGTGTGTGTGTGTGTGTGTGTGTGTGTGTGTGTGTGTCTTTGGATGTGGTTGGGTAGGTGTGTGTGTCTGTATATTTGAAACAGTGCGAGCAAGAGTTTAAAAGTAGATACTCGTTGGCAAAGCTGTGCATTGTATATATATATATATATGTGTGTGTGTGTGTGTGTGTGTGTGTGTTCCAAAATATTACAGTGTTCCTAATATTAAATACTGCTCATGATTCTGAGTTTCATTAGATTACACGATTGTATTACATATATATGTATGTGTGTGTGTGTGTGTGAGAGAGAGAGAGAGAGAGCATGTGTGTGTGGGAGTGTATATATATATATATATATATATAGTCATTGTAATCTTATATAGGATGTAGTCTAGAAGACCAGCCGGGAGCGATGGATGATTGGGGTGAATGGTGAGGGAGGGACGAGGAAATCCGTGCTAGCAGCGCGACTTGATAATGATATATATAGATATATATAGAGTTGATTGGACAAAGGGTTAGGGTTAGGGCTAGGGTTACTATGTTGAGGTTTTAAGGGAGTTCAGCGAGAAAGAGGAAGAGGCCAGCACTCTTAAAATCGGGCCTGTGGCATTTCCAGCAGGACAATACACCAGTACACAACTCCATCCTTGTCACAGAATATTTGACCAAGATGGACATCAAGACAGTTCCTCATCCTCCCTATATTCCAGATGTTGCTCCCTGTGACTTGCTTTTTCCCTAAGCTCAGAGGCTGTCGTTATGAGACAATTGAGGAAATAAAAGAGGCTGTGACGAAGATCATTGACACGCTCATACAAGAGGACTTCCATGGGGCCTTCCAGAAGTTGTTGGAACAGTACGACAAGTGCATTTCAGCCGGAGGAGATTACTTTGAAGGGGGCTAGAGTTTCATGTGTGTACTATCAATAAAAGTGCCAATACGAAAAAAGTCTGGAATCCTATCCTATGCACCTCGTACTTATCAGCAGGTATATTAATGTATAAGGATTTGATGTCAAGATTAACTTCGGATTAGTTCTTCCCTTTAATGTTGATTATTTTTTGAGGAGTGAGCCCAAATTATTAATGTGTCCATCACCGATAGTACCCAATAGTGGGGACAATGTGTCCGTTAAGTTTTGCGATGTTATGAGGGACAAAACCTACACCAGAGATGGTTAATCTTAAGGGAATATCAGGTTTCTTGGTTTTAGGAAGACAGTAAATTTCAGGGATGGTAGGGTAGTAATTAATTAACGAAGACCAGGATTTGGCCTCTTTTGAGACTATATATATATATATGTATACATATATATATATATATATGTGTGTGTGTGTGTGTGTGTCTGTGAGAGTGTCTCTGTATGTCTGTGTCTGTGCGTGCGTCTGTGCATCTGTGCGTCGGAATGTGTGTGTGTGTGTGTGTGTGTGTGTGTGTGTGTGTGTGTGTGTGTGTGTGTGTGTGTGTGTGTGTGTGTGTGTGTGTTAAACTAATTACAAATCAACTTCATTTTCTTCAAAACAGTTCTAACAAAAGACATTGTTTCCACTTCTGTAAACAACACTGGATCTTTTCAATTGGACAAACTCGATCTCTCTAATCGATTTTACGCTAAAATATTCTGAGCACCAACTGAAACGGGGCGGAAACATTCTCACGTCCATTCCTCCGTACAGTCACTTTTAAAACACGCATGTGGCGCAACGGTTTAGAAACTGTCTCGACAAACCGTTTCAAACCCTACGTTAGGCTGCTTGCGTTTCATTTCGAGCTAATGGCTTTAGGAAAGGCATGAATCCATCTCTTTATTCCTTAACTGTGGTGTCTTTAGCCTCGATGCAGCAATCGTCCTGAAAAAAGGAAAACTCTGAATTCAAACCCGCAAAACTTCACTGAAAAATTGACCTTGTGTAGCTTTCTGCACGTAGTGTGGTTGTTGTGTGAATACACACCTTTAAAATACTCCTTGGGGTGAAGGTAGTATTCTAAGTTTTATGAAATTATTCCATTATCCAGGAAACCTATAGGTAATAAACATATAAATGAAGTGAGTTATAAATGTAGATATGTATTATAGTAAGGAAGATTATATATATATATATATATATATATATATATATATATATGGGGGGAGGTTCTGCGATTATATAAGGTTTTTCTAATTTTATTACTCATAATGGTTTTATTGTGAATTTAAAAACATATCTCTAAGGCTTCTTAAGATAAAAGATTTAAGTATTTCAAGGTCGTCGAAACATATCCACCACTCTCTGTCATCGGAACGTGATTCATCGTAATGTCTTTGTTAGAGAAGGGGTTTGAAGCTTCGCACCCTTTGCTTTTTATATTTGATAGCCTCTGATTCTAGTTTCAATCTAATAGATTCGTTCAAACCTGGTGTCAAATTTTCTGTCTTAGTTCAGATAAATGAATATTTTCAACACAAGTTAACTTCCATGTTTAAACCTACATCGTTTGGTTTAAACAAGGATTAATATTTATTTTACAACAAAATAATAATGCAATATATATATATATATATATATATATATATATATATATATATATATATATATAATTTTTGTGATGTAAATGAAATCTTTTGTACAGAAATAACGGAAATCATTTCAGTTAAATTATTCGATACATGCACCAATTTCATATATCTTCTTTCGGTGAAGGTTTTTTTTAAAGTAAAATTTGATTTTGTTATACATTCTTATGGTAAAATGATTTTAATACAAAATGATGACGCAGTTTTACAAAACATGAGGAGAGAGCAAAAGAGCCGACCTTAAGACAATTTGACCAACTACTCCCAAGTCCCGCGTCTAAGAGGGCTCCACGCTTTAATGTAATCTACTCTCGGCTCGTCAAATAAACACAACAGCACATTGTAATATAATTGGGGCCCAGTACTTCTTAAGGCCGTTCATATATATATATATATATATATTATAACAGTGTTGGTTGTCACTAAATCACTTTGTGGGTTTGTGTTGAACCAAGTGCAATCCAGCCTGAAGCCAATTGGATCATGTGCTCCCAACTGGGTCTCACACCTCCTAAGGCCAGAGATCAGTCATTTCCGATCGACAATAGCAACCGAAAGAATTGGAAACGCGTTTCTTTTAAGGATGTCAAAGGAAACTGCTTGCAACAGTTATTCAACCTCTCAAGGCCCTTTCCTTAATTTCGTAGTCCTTTAACCAATCTATCCGAGCCGAGAGTCTGTTCCAGAGTCAAGTAGGTACAAAAAGAAATCTGTCCAAAATCGATCGATATCATTCACTTTCACGAGGTCTAATGGGATGGAAAATGTTTTAAATTATTGGAAACACTTCACAAGCATGAGAAAAATTGACAAGTTTCTTAGGAGACTTGTCTAGTTTCTAGGGAAAATTACCTAGTTTCTTGCTGACGTGAAAAATTGCCTAGTTTCTCAAGGAGATGAAAAAATTGCCTAGTTTCTCACGGACGTAACAAAAATTGCCTACTTTATCACGAATGTGACAAAAATTGCCTAGTTTATCAAGGATGTCACAAAATTTCTTA
This sequence comes from Sepioteuthis lessoniana, assembly GCA_963585895.1. Classification (NCBI taxonomy): domain Eukaryota; kingdom Metazoa; phylum Mollusca; class Cephalopoda; order Myopsida; family Loliginidae; genus Sepioteuthis; species Sepioteuthis lessoniana. The sequence goes on from OY757939.1 coordinate 61,504,681, forward strand.
GTTTTCTCACGGACGTGACAAAAATTGCCTAGTTTTCACAGACGTGACAAAGATTATCTTGTTTCTCACGGACGTGACAAAAGTTACCTAGTTTTTCCAGGACGTGACAAAACTGCCGAGTTTCTCATGGACGTTACGAAAATTGCAATTTCTTAAGAATGTCACAAAAATTGCCTAGTTTCTCACGGATGTGACAAAAGTTTCTTAGTTTCTGCGACATTCTCTACTTCATAAGCCCCCAACGTATCAGGAAATGACTCGAACCAAAGACCTAGAAGTGCAACGGAGTGATATTCCCCGAGATAACTGCCACCTGAAAATAGCTATCAAGATGTAAAAACAATCTTATATCCTTAGATAAATTATTATAAATAAAACATATCATAAACAAATTGTTTTAGACAAATTGTACTAAAAAACGTTCACCTTGAATACTTATATATATATATATATATATATATATATATATATATATATATATATTGGATGAGCAAATTGACAGTTTCAGAATATTCTTATATCAAATCTATTCAATCTGTTGATACTTACAACGAACTGTAAACTGTTTGTAAATAGAAGTACCAATGTTAGATAGCAATACTTAAAACCATTCAACTGTGTGCAATCAAATGATCAATACAAAATAGAATTATTCATTTACAAATCATCTATATTTAATATATATATATATATATATATATATATATGTGTGTGTGTGTGTGTGTGTGTGTGTGTGTGTGTGTGTGTGTGTGTGTGTGTGTGTGTGTGTGAACAGAATTTGGCATTGAATAACTCACAAGTGTTGATATGCCATAAAACCAAATCTACTTGCCAAAACCAACGGATGTGGGGCTTGCAAGTTTATTCACATAAAAACCTAGGTAAGTAATAGGAAGGGGGAGATGTACCAACCTTCTTTTTACTTCATACACAAAGTGACAGGAGAGTGTAGCGTAATGGTTATCGACTCAGGAAACAGACTCACCGAACCAAATTCGAGTCCAACACTAGATTGTTTGTTTTCCACTTTCTCGCTAATACTCTTGGGAAAGGTATGAATCTTTCGCCAGGCTATGGTTAATTAGTAAGGCGGTTTGTATAGACAACCAGTATAGAAGAAGGAAAAAAGGAACAAAATGAGAAAGCTCTGTATTCAAAACTATAGGAAGAGGTGCCAGCTACTCCACCCAATAAAAACTGAATAACAAGAAACGGGGGACAAGTACCTTCTTCATATATGCCCGTTAGAAAAGGCCACAAGCTTTTAATTCTGTACTTTGTGGTAGCAGACTAATAAGTAACATATTGGCGGCTGTCAAGTGGTCAGTCTATCGTTGTGAAAATCTTTGATTTCTTTGTTTAATGGCATATCGACCTTCGTGGGTTATTTGATTCCAAAGCCATTCTTATAGAATAACGGTAGTGTTAGGATTTAACCGATAGCTGGGGTGGGAGGGTTAGGGTTCATATCTTTTCTAAGTGTATTTGTCCGAAAATGAACGTAACAGCGCGGCTGGAGTTCGAACTCACTCACTACAAAGTCGCAACTACGCCAATGGAATTCCTCCCCAAAAATAAATCTGAAGATGCGATAAGCAGAAAATGAATTAAAAAAATGATTAAATGGGCCGATAAATATTGTTTTAATCATCACTCTGAGACAAAATACCCTAGACTAAAAGGTCTAACAGGCCTGTGGTGCAACGGTTATCGTTGAAAGAAATGTACACGGGTACCCGTGTTCAAACCCTGGACGAAGCTGTTTTCGTTTCACATATCGCTAATACTCTTGGAAAAGGTATGCATCCAATTATTCTTCCTATAGCTATGAGTAAATACTTAGGCAGACTATGCTCTTTAACCTTGATATGGCAACCGCCCCAGGAGAAGAAAAACTTTGAATACAAACCTGTAAAACTCCACTTAAAAAAACAACCTCGTGTCACACCCTACCGGTGAATGAGGGGTTGGGTAAATACAAACAGTCAACAATATTTTTAAATTGAAAGACTTATACAAAGAAAAAGATCAATATTATATATATAAGATACACGCACTGCCATTTTATCAAAGTTTGTAACTTCAAAAAATAAATGAATAAACAACATTAACTCGCGTTACTCAATCTAAATGGATTTTTGATTTTTAAATTAATATTTGCTGTGTAAACTTGTTTTACTTTTGATGGAATGAAAGGTTAATTTTGATAGTCTAGCAATATTAAATCGTATTTTTCTGTGGTATATCATCATCATCATCATGTCGCACTGCTATCTCGGATCTCCCTAACCCTCTCTCGCCACCCGTCTTTAACGTCGCTCCCGGAAGGTCTTCCAGGCTACATCCTGTAGCGGTACAGAGCTCTTGTAGATAAGTTCTTGCTGGTTGTACTACCTTTGCTCGTCCATGTGAAGGGTCCACAGGAGTATATCGCTTATGAGCTCGTCCCTACTTCTCCAGCAGTTTCTCGCATGTCTGGTTCGTCTAACTTGGATAGTTTTCGTGACGAGTGGTAGGTGTCCGTACAGCTGCTGTTTTGTGGGTGACGCCTCCAGGACTTGTTCAATTCAGCTCGAAGCATTCTTGTGTAATTGCCGTCTAGCTTTTTCTCCATACGTTTAGTTAGCGTCCATGCAGTGCATCCATATAGCAGTATCGACACGACAGCTGCTTGGACAAAACTGTTTTTTATTTTATTTTTATTTTATCGGTCAGGTCTGACTTCCATATGACCGATAGTCTATGGATAGCTGTCCATGCCTTTGTTAGTCGCGTTTTGATGTCATTCTTGGTTGATGAGACGCTGCTTCCAAGGTAGGTGAACTTGTCCATTATTTGTCGCTACCTCCCACCAGACACGACTTGACACAAGGTCAAAAGCCCGAAGGCCGATTAAAGTGGGGATAAAGGGGAGGGGAAGTCGGGAACGAGCCGAGACTCGAACCCTGCTAGTCTTTGCTGCTGATCGGCTCACTTAGTGCAATGTGGGCCTGATGAGGCAAGCAGTTTCACGAACCCAAATGTGGGTCCGGGCACGTATGCCAGTTTACAGCTTAAACTAGACGCTCGGTCTAGTGCCGTACATGAGTGACAAAGGAGACAAAAATGCAGCTCGCCCACCCGAGGGTAGCCTAGTCGAAACTAGGTGCTTAATAAAAGGCCCCAAGTCTGCCATTGTTCCTTTTGCAGAGCCACGCTCCAGACCGAAGTCCAGAACAGGCTCCGGGGCTTCGCAAAAAGCGAAGAGGTAGCCCAGGTAGGTGAACTTGTCCACTAGTTTCAAACGACCACCATTTAGTGTGGAGATATCGCCTCTTTGATAAAAGCAAATGTATTCGGTCTTGTCTACGTTGACATGGAGGCCTATGCTACCTGCAACTCGTTCCAGACTATGTAGCAAGGATTTGGCTTGGGCAAGTCTATTTGCTAGAAGCGCTATGTCATCGGCGTAGTCCGCATCCGTAATTGTTTGTGCGGGGTATCTTCTGCTTCTTTCCTTTGCTAGCTTGAAACCGTTTTAAGGAACTTTTACTTTCATGTGTTTGTTTTGTTTTTTGTTTTGTCAGTAATTTTGATTCATTCATAATTAATTAGACAAACCAGGAGCGAACTGGATTCCCGTCGTACTGGCAGTCCTTGATTAAGTTGATGCTTCTATTTAGAAAAGAGTAAATGCTTCTAATCAGTATTTCATAATTAATTACTATCCATAATGATAATTTGGAAAAAGTACTGGATTCTAATTGATATTTTTTAGTCATTTCGGTTATATCGAGATCTTGAATGATTAAAAAATTATGTTCAGAAAGAAGAAATTTGAAAATTATCGTTTTGTTGAAAATAGAACAGAAAATTGTTTTATTCCATAAGAACCCTTTAAGTTTATTGCTCTTCTAAAAGTCTCACTATGATGTACCGTTTAATAAACGTGGAAATATCGTGAGAATTTTTACTAATATAGACAGTTTACCATTGGAAAAATTGCGATATTGCTAATGTTTATGCGAAAGAGAAATTAACAATTTGTTATGTGGTTTTAATAAACCCATATATAAAATTGTATTAATAATGGTAAAAGATTTTTTAAAGAATTATAAATTTTTGTAGCTATCACTATGTACCTATATATATATATATATATATATATATTCTTTATCTTTCTCTACTTCACAACCCACTCTCTCTTTTTTCATCTCTCTCTACCCCTCTATATATATATACATATATATATATATATATATATATATATATATATATATATATAGACTTGCATACATTATTTTATAATCATATATATTATGTACGATTATAACATTGTGTATAAATATATATGCATATATACAGATATTTTCATATCTTTTAACCAATATATATATACATAAATGTCTTTCTGCATGACATTATATATAAATATATATATATATATCTGTGTGTGTGTGTGTGTGTGTGTGTGTGTGTGTGTGTGTGTGTGTGTGTGTGTGTGTATACATCTTTGTATATGAATATTCATGCATGTATACACGTATATATGTGGGTGTGCTTATATATATATATATATATATATATATATATATATATATATATATATATATATATATAAGAAAAGAAAATATTCATATATTTTATATATGCCAACGTAAGGGTCCAACCAACCATTATTAAATTATGTACATTATGCACTGAACTTTGCTCCTTTCAATATAAAAATATTTTTAAAACAAAAATTTGATTTACTCAGGGATTCATCTCTTAGCGAAATTCTATCTTGTCTTTTCCTCAAATTTCTAGAATTATGTCCTTTTAAATATATAATGTCAAAAGTTTCTAAATATTTTCGTTATAAAAATGATAATGATTTATTTGTTTATCTATTTATCAACAAAATGTGATCAAAACTAAAATAATAGAAAAATTGAATAACATACGAGGTGCATACGATAACTTTCCAGACTTTTTTTGTACAGGCATTTAAAATTGTCGTAGACTCTTGAAGATTCACTATATTATTGCTATACATCTTATGAGATGACTGACCAATTTTTATGATTTCAGATTCAAATGAACAGCTACAACAGCAATTGGAATACATCCTACTAAAGCCTGATTGTCACAGCTGGTGAATTTCAAAAACGCAATCTGACACTTTAAAAAAACGATATGCAATAAAATTCTGTTTTAAACTTGGAAAAAATGATGCCACAGAAACGTATGGAATGCTTCAGACCGCTTTTGGACCATCTTGCATGAATCGAGCATCAGTTTTTGAGTGGCATAAGAGATTCAAGGAAGGCAGAGAGTCTGTGAGGGATGATGAGAGGTGTGGGAGGAGTAAGGAAGTCAATACAGCAGAGTTGATTGGCCAAACGGTTAGGGTTAGGGTTACTATGTTGAGGTTTTAAGGGAGTTCAGCAAGAGATTCCTTGGGAAGAGGCCAGCACTCTTCAAATCGGCCCAGTGGCATTTCCACGAGGACAATACACCAGTACACAACTCCATCCTTGTCACAGACTATTTGATCAAGATAGGCATCAAGACAGTTCCTCACCCTCCCTATCTTCCAGACCTTGCTCCCTGTGACTTTTGCTTATTCGCTAAGCTCAGAGGCTGTCGTTATGAGACAATTGAGGAGATGGAAGAGGCTGTGACTAAGGTCATTGACACGGTCACACAAAAGGACTTCCATAGGGCCTTCCCTGAAGTTGTTGGAACGGTACAAGTGCATTGCAGCCGGAAGAGATTACTTTGAAGGGGAGTTGAGTTTCATGTGTGTACTATCAATAAAAGTGCCCATACGAAAAAAGTCTGGAAACTTATCGTATGCACTTCGTAAAACCAACAGGAGATTTGACCTTCAAATAGAAAATAACGACCCCTTCTTTTTTTTTTTAGATATATCATTAATAAAAAAGCAACAAATTAGAATTTAAAGTTTATCATAAATCCACAAATATTTTTGACCATATCCATTTTTTATTCACATTACACAACAAAATAAAGAGATGGAGTAATTATAGGTTTTTTTTAAACTCTTAAGATATGTAGCCCTAAATATTTAGACAGAAAACAGAATTATGTAGAAAAGTTCTTGCAGTATAACGTCTTTTATACAACATTCAAAAATCAAATCTTCTAAAATAAACAAACAAAATAAACAACAAATAACTATCTCACGAGAAATAAACTCAAATTTTTAAATAAAACACACATAAAAAAGATGGACGTGTTCATGGGGTAATAGTTACTGTCGTAAGAATTGAACCCGGTGGCCCAAGTTCAAATTCTGGACAAAGCTGTTCTAATTTCACGGCTTATTAATACCTTTAGATAAGGTATGCATCCACTTATTCTCCCTCCAATTATGGGAAAGTAATCGGTCAGACTTGGCTCATTAATCTTAGTATGGCAACAAGGGGAGGAAATGTCTGAATTTAATCAAACCTGTTATACTCCACTTAGAAATTGACCCTGTGTCACATCCTGCTCGTGGCGAAGGGATTGGGATATGTATGATATTTTACCAACTTATTCAACCATATACTTAAATTTAAAAAAACAATTATGCAACCTGGTTTGGTTTGGTTTTATGAAATATCAACCATTGTTGGTTATTTAATGCCAAATCATCTTTATACATATATGTTAAAAATATATGATTTGGTTGTGTTGGGTTTTATGGCATATCAACCACATTAGGTTATATAATGCTAAATCGTCTTTATAAGCATATATTAGATATATATGATTTATAAACCCATTTTGTTGATAACGTTTTTAAACAAGCCTAAGCCCATTTTTTGCACACAGTTAAATGGTTCCAAGCAATCAAGGGGTACTCCGCATTCCCCAAAGCTCAAGCATTTCTAGAAACTCATTATCAGATTGTTTGTTGTCATAACTAGGATACTCGTTGTGGAGGGGTGTCTTACCTCTCTACTGAGATGGAGTCGGCTTATTTTACAGCCCCAGCCGAATGGGCTTAAACAACCTGCATATTTCAAACTGTTATAAACTCTTCTTGGGACAATTAGGAACATAACTGATAATAAAAATAACATGAACAGAACAACAGCAGAAACATGTATGAATATTATCCCTTATAATATCTATAGGAGGTGCACGTGGTGTAATGGTTATCGTCGTAGGAAATGGACACGGCAACACAAGTTCAAATCCTGGACGAGACTGATTGCATTTCACATAGCACTAATACCCTTGGGAAAGGTATGAATCCAATTATTCTCCCTCCAGCTATGGGTAAATAGTAGGACAGACTGGGTTCTTCAACCTTAGTGAGTCAACTAGTCTAGGAGAAGGAAAACTCTGAATTCAAACCTGTTAAACTCCGCTTAAAAATTGACCTTGTGTCATATCCTGCCCGAGCGGAGGGGTTGGTAAATATGATAAGATAATATCTATAACAAATTTTACGCAGATAAAACTTCTAGAACCAAAAATAAACATTACTATGAACATAAATCATCATCATCATGTCGGGCTATCAGCACAGATATTTCTGACCCTCTCTCGCCACCCCTCCCAATCGTCCACCGCTTTTGGCAGGTCTTCCGGGCTACATCCAGTATTTGCACAGAGCTGCTGTATATATGTTCGAGCTGGACGTCCTGCCTTTGCTCGTCCCTGCGAAGGGATCCACAGGAGTACATCACTTACGAGCTCGTCCCTACTTTTCCAGCGTTTCTGGTTCACTTAATTTTGATAGTTTTCGTGATAAGTGGTAGGTGGCCGTACGGCTGCTGTTTTGTGGGTGGTGCCTCCAGGACTTGTTCAATGCAGCTCGCAGCATTCTTGTGTAATTGCCGTCTAGCTTTTTCTTTATACGTTTAGTTAGCGTCCATGTAGTGCATCCATATAGCAGTATCGACACGACCGCTGCTTGGACAAAACTGTTTTTTATTTTATTTTTATTTTATCGGTCAGGTCTGACTTCCATATGACCGATAGTCTATGGATAGCTATCGATGCCTTTGTTAGTCGCGTGTTGATGTCATTCTTGGTTGATAAGACGCTGCTTCCAAGGTAGGTGAACTTGTCCACTAGTTTCAAACGACCACCATTTAGTGTGGAGATATCGCTCTTTGATTAAAGCAAATTTATTCGGTCTTGTCTGCGTTGACATGGAGGCCTATGCTACCTGCAAGTCGTTCCCGACTATGTAGCTGGGTGCTATATCATCGGCGTAGTCAGCGTCGGTAATTGTTTTAGTGGTGTACCTTCTGCCTCTTTCTTTTGTTAGCTTGAAACCGTTTTCTTTAATTTTTCA
>OY757939.1:61517961-61660461 GCA_963585895.1 Sepioteuthis lessoniana
ACAGAATAAATCTGAAGGAAAGTGAAAAGAAAGATAAGTACCTCGACCTTGCTAGAGAATTGAAAAAGCTGTGGAACATGAAAGTAACGATTGTGCCAATAACTAAAGGATTATTAAAAGGCCTGGGGGACTTGGAAGTTGGCGGACGGGTAGAGACTATCCAAACGACAGCATTGCTAAGGACGGCCAGAATCCTGAGACGAGTCCTGGAGACTTGAGGAGACTTGCTGTCACTCAAACTCCAGTGAAAAACCATCAGCTAACACTGATGTGAAAAACTCTAAAGGAGTAAATAATAATAATAATAATAATAATAATAATAATAATAATAATATTAATAATAATAATAAAAGCAGGAAATTAGCACAGAAAGAATATAGGACTAGGTACGACTGGGTGGGCAACGTGATCCACTGGGAATTGTGCAAGAAGTTGAAGTTTGACCATACGAAAAAATGGTATATGCACAACCCAGAATCTGTCCTAGAGAATGAGACGCACAAACTCCACTGGGATTTCGAGATAAAAACGAATCACCAAATCTCGGACAGACGACCAGATCTAATAATTATCATTAAAAAAAATGAGAACTTGTAGAATTGTGGACTTTGTTGTCCCAACGGACCACAGAGTTAAATAGAAAGAATATGAAAAGAGGGATAAGTACCTCGACCTTGCTAGGGAATTGAAAAAGATGTGGAACATGAAAGTGACGATAATACCAATTGTAATTTGAGCTCTTGGTACAGTCATCAAAGGATTAGTACAAGGACTGGAGGACTTGGAAATTACAGGACTAGTGGAGACCATCCAAACTACTGCATTATTGAGATTGGCCAGAATACTGGGAAGAGTCCAGGAGAGTTGAAGAGACTTGTTGTCGCTCAAACTCCAGTGAGAAACCATCAGTTAACGCAGGTGTGAAAAACTCTCAAAAGAGAACAAATAAAAATAATATGCAAATACTATGGATATTGAAATCAGAAAAATGGTATAAACACTAACGTGAACCAATCCAAAGAAGCTAATATTCTCCGGGACTTTGCTTTACTAACTGACAGAAAAATAAAGAACAATAGACCAAATACTGTGGTTAAGAACTATAAAAGAAAAACATGTCTTTAAATTAATAAGTCAGAGCAAACAGATAAGATATCTGTTGAAGAGTATCAGATAAGTAAATACAAAGACCTGGGAATAGAAATTGAAAAAAAATGTACCACTTTAAAACTAGCACCGTGCCACAAATAGTGGGATCCCTGGGTGTGATCAAGAAAGGGACAGATAAACACGTGGTGGTCAAGCTGATATGAAATCCAAAAAAGTTGCATTTTGTGGAACTCTCCTTAAACATAAAGTGTGTGTGTGTGTGTGTGTGTGTGTGTGTGTGTGTGTGTGTGTGTGTGATGTAAGAACGTAAATACATAGAACACAGAATCACAACTTTCCCTCACGCTAGGTCTTGGGTAAAGACTCATTGAAAGATTCTTAGAAACCGAAAGAAAAGCTGAAAATTAAATAATAATAATAATACACGGCCAGAAGATCAGACCTCATAATAAAAAAAAAAGAGAATTTGCAAAATTGTTGATTTTGCTGTCCCGGTTGAGCAAAGAATAAAACTGAAAGAATGTGAAAAGAAAGATAAGTACCTCGACCTTGCTCGGGAATTGAAAAAAACTATGGAACATGAAGGTGACAATTATACTAATTGTGATTGGTGCTTTCGATACAGTAACAAAAGGATTATTAAAGGGACTGGAGGACTTGGAAGTTGGCAGATGAGTGGAGACCGTCTAAAATACTTCATTATTGAATACTGAGAAGAGTCCTGGAGACTTAAGGAGACTTGCTGTCTCTCAAACCCCAGTGAAAGACCATCAACTAACACTGATGTGAAAAACTCTAATGGAGTAAATAATAATGATAATAATAATAATAGAGGTGAACCAGTGATAGAAGGTTATGAAGCCGCGATTCTTAGGGACTTTACTATTCATACAGCGGAAGTCTCCGTGGCGTAATGGCTAAAGTACTGGACAGCGAGTTCGAACTTCACTCACGCTATTGTGTTCCCTTCCGGACTAACCCCCTTATCCCGTCAGCTAGGGTTTAATTCATTTTCTTCTTCAAAGATGGCTTTGGCATCAAATAACCTAGGAAGGTTGATATGCCATTAAACAAAGAAAACAAATCAAACCTTTTCATGCTGAATGAGGGAACCCATCTCAAATGAGAAATTATCGTTTTAAAAGCTTAGCTGGCCAGTTTAGAGCTCACCTGGCGTTCGCACCAGGTGGGCGATTTTAAGTGGATTCCCGGGTCTACTCAGGCGCTACAAGCTTAGCAGAGCTGACTTTATTATATGTTGCATGAGGCGCTCCTCAAAGATAATGCCTAGAGGACTGAACATTTTTTGTAACAGTCACACATGAATATAGATTCGTGCGTATTTCCGACAATAAAAATAGCCCGGTGTCAAATTTGATTTCATTCTGATAGATTTTTAAAAGCTAATTGACCAGATGTAGTAATTAATGATAAATACAAGGAATTAATTTTTCAGAAATATGGCAAAAATCAAATACGAGGTGCATACGATAAGTTTCCAGACTTTTTCCGTATGGGCATTTACAATTGTTTTCGACTCTTGAAAATTCACTATGTTATTGCTATACATCTTATTAGACGACTGACCAATTTTTACGATTTCAGGTTCAAATGAACAGCTACAGCAGCAATTGGAATACACCCTACTAAACCCTGATTGTCACAGCTGGTGAATTTCAAAAATGCAATCTGACACTTTAGAAGAACGATATGCAAAAAATTCTGTTTTAAACTTGGAAAAAATGATGCCACAGAAACGTATGCTTCAGACTGGTTTTCGACCATCTTGCATGAATCTAGCATCAGTTTTTGAGTGGCATAAGAGATTCAAGGAAGGCAGAGAGTCTGTGAGGGATTATGAGAGGTGTGGGAGGAGTAAGGAAGTCAATACACCAGAGTTGATTGGCCAAACGGTTAGGGTTAGGGTTGCTATGCTGAGGTTTTAAGGGAGTTCAGCAAGAGATTCCGTCGGAAGAGGCCAGCACTCTTCAAATCGGCTCAGTGGCATTGCCACCAGGACAATGCACCAGTCCACAACTCCATTTTTGCCACAGACTATTTGACCAAGATGGGCATCAAGACAGTTCCTCAGCCTCCCTATAGTCAAGACCTTGCTCCCTGTGACTTTTGCTTATTTCCTAAGATCAGAGGCTGTCGGAATGAGACAATTGAGGGGGATGAAAGAGGCTGTGACGAAGGTCATTGACACGCTCACACAAGAGGACTTCCAGAGGGCCTTCCAGAAATTGTTGGAACAGTACAACAAGTGCATTGCAGCCGGAGGAGATGAATTCGAAGGGGTCTAAAGTTTCATGTGTGTACTATCAACAAAAGTGCCTATACGAAAAAGTCTGGAAACTTGTATGCACCTCTTATGTTAAATATTATAATAAATAAATTTAAAGATCTTGAAATTGTAACTGTAATAACGAAACACCTTGAAACTACAGTTATATCAATAATGATTGGAACCCTGGGTATGATCAAGAAAAGTAGAGAGCAGTACATTAACAAGATATTTGTTAGTCTCTGCTTATAAGGGATTCAAAGAATTTCAGTCATTGACTCAAGTGGGTGTTTTCAATTTAAAAGAAAATATAAACTATATGTATGATAAGTAAAACTTTGCATTAGAATTTGTGCAAACAGAATCCACATTTTCTCTGCCTGAAGTGTCTGATGATTAAACGGTAAGGAATTGTACTCAACAGAAAGCAAAAAAAAAAAAGGAAAAAGAAAGACAAGTTCTGAGACCTTGGCAGAAAATTAAAAGTTATGGAATATAGGGGTGACGGTGCTACCAAACGTAATTGGCGCGCTTGGAACGATTCCTAAAGGCTTGGAAAATGGGCCGAAAGACTTGGAAATCGGAGGATGAGCCGTGACCATCCAAGCTACAGCATTGTCGAGATCGACAAGAATACTGAGAAGAGTCCTGAAGTGTGTGTGTGTGTGTGTGTGTGTGTGTGTGTGTGTGTGTGTGTGTGTGATGCAATGTTTTGACAATATCTCCTCTGTGTGTGTGTGTGTGTGTGTGTGTGTGATGCACTTGTTTGACAATATCTCCTGTGAGTGTGATTGTGTGTGTGTGTGTGTGTGTGTGTGTGTGTGTGTGAAGTAACGGTTTGACGATATCTCCGGTGTGTGTGAGTGTGTGTATGTGAGTGAAATAATGGTTTGATGATATCTCCAGTGAGTTTGACTCAATGATTTCACTCAGACGCCACTGAAAGGCCATCTGCTAACGTTGGTGTGAAAAACTCACTAGTAAATAATAATAATTATAGTAATAATAATAAAGGTGATCCACTGGGAAATGTGCAAAAAAATTTAGTTTGACCATACTAACAAATTGTATATGCACAAACCAGCACCTGTCCAAGAAAATGACACGCATAAACTCCTATGGAACTTTAACATACAAACGGATCACCTAATCACGGCCAGAATACCAGACCTCATAATAATCAACAACAAAAAAAGAGAACTTGTAAGATTGTCGACTTTGCTGTTCCAGCGGACCACAGAATAAATCTGAAGGAAAGTGAAAAGAAAGATAATTACCTCAACCTTGCTTGAGAATTGAAAAAGCCGTGGAACATGAAAGTAACGATTGTGCCAATTGTGATTGGTGCGTTAGGCACAATAACTAAAGGGTTATTAAAAGGCCTGGAGGAAGTTGGCGGACGGGTAGAGACTATCCAAATGACAGCATTGCTAAGAACGGCCAGAATCCTGAGACGACTCCTGGAGACTTGAGGAGACTTGCTGTCACTCAAACTCCAGTGAAAAACCATCAGCTAACGTTGATGTGAAAAACTCTAATGAGTAATAATAATAATAATAATAATATGGAATCGCCTTGGAACAGTAGTTGGCAAGTTTTCATGGAAACCATTGTAATTATTATAAATCCTATATCCACATTATCTAAACCTGTGGTACTGAGCAAGAATATACTAAACTTAGAATGAACGGGGGTTGAAAAGGCATAAAACAATCAAATGTAACAACAGTAGTCCCAATACTCCAACAACTACTGTTGTTATTTATGTTTTCTGTTCAGTACAGTAGGCGCATCTTTTTTAAACGTTTCTTTATCTAGTTCAAAATTTTTATTTTTTTAAAGATTATTTCCTTCTTGGTTGGATCGAGAACTTTCCTGTACCAACTCATAAATAACTATCGTTGGTTTAATCATAGAGCAATGTTTAACAAGCTAGTCTCTCAAACTCTTACTACTTCTTCATTAAGTGATCCACACGATTAGCTTTGTGCCGTTATCAATCTCAGTTAATTAAATCTCAGTCCAACCTTCAGTCTACTTCGGACACATCTCGTAGTGTAATGATTAACGAGTTAGACTAGCCGATTATTGTTAGCAACTACGATTCTCACTGGGTGCAGCATATTTTTAGCCTCACACAAACTAAGCTTAATAAATGGCTGTTTGATTCTCACTGGACGCCTCATACTTATATATATATATATATATATATATATATACGTGTGTGTGTGTGTGTGTGTGTGTGTGTGTGTGTGTGTGTGACGAAAATTTTAATCAAAGAAAGATTGACGTTGAACATGGAAGGAGATTCTTCAAAATCATCACAGAGATGCAAATTGGACAGGAAATTGCTATATTTTCTAAGTTAGACCAGTTTAAGAATATTGTAGGGTTTGTTGTTGTTGTTGTCGTTGTTGTTGTTGTTATTGTGTGTGTGTGTGTGTGTGTGTGTGTGTGTGTGTGTGTGTGTGTGTGTGTGTGTGTGTGTTTATATCTCGCTCAAACATAATGAGAATTTTCATAATAGATAGATAGATAGATAGAAAACGAAGATTCCACAAAATTATCATTCAGTCCCAAATTGCTATACTTTTTATGTTAAATCAGATTTAGTATATTGCCGTTTTTGGTTGTTTGTTTGTTTGTTTGTTATACTTTTAGGTTGAGGGTTTTGGTTATATCTTATATATACATAATGAGAATTTTAGAAACATGGAGGCACCTTAGAAATAGTGTGCAAAATGAAGAAGAGTTAAAATATCCTAAGTTACTTTAGAGGAGTGCGAACGAAATATAGTTAATTTCTTCTCTTTCAACGGAGATGATATACGCCATTATCAATGGTTGCTGTCGAAAGCAGAACATCATGCAAAGAAAGTGAAATCTTTTTTAAATGTGATCAACATCCTCCGAATGAATGCAACAGATATATTGTATGGAATAAACTCATAGGTAGATCTGTTCACATATTTCAATTAATTAATCCAAATAATCAAATTTTAAAAATACTGTTGAGTGAAGATCGCTGCTTAAAAAAAAAATAAACAAAAAAACTGCTCCATTCTTTTTCAAATACTAACACTCCAGTGTATGTGTGTGTGTGTGTGTGTGTGTGTGTGTGTGTGTGTGTGTGTGTGTGTGTGAAACAATGCTTTGACGATATCTCCAGTTAAATTTCAAGTCATTATCCTTTTTTTTCAGTTTGGACCACACATTGTTTACGTCTCTCAAGAAATAAATCCCAAAAATTTAATTTTAAAAAGTACTCTTAACTGATGATACAATAAAAAAAAAGAAAGAAGACGCCTTATGCCGGATAGGTCTCCCATCCCCGCAAAACAAAAACAATTTTTAAAAGTTTTTTTTTTTTTCCGTCGGTTATTTATCTGTCTAAATTTCTGAGATGAGATTTTATAACTTTTAATTGTCAGACTATTGGCCTCATCTTTGATGAAAACAATAGTCCAAATACTGTCAGTGATGAAAAACATTTTTTTAAAAAGTTGGTTATTTCTTTGAATTTCGGCCACCACGAAAAAATCGAAATATTATTAACTTTCTTGGTGAACCCAACCCCACCAATATTTTTTCTTCTTTTTTTATGTGTGTGTGTGTGTGTGTGCCACTGAAAATTTGAAGTTACATGTTGCCATAATATTCAGCAATTTTTTTTTCTTAACCATACAGGAAGTGGATCGTCTCTTCTATTCTTTCCAACCGCCCACCATGAACACCACGACACGCATGCGCAAACGTTTCAACCAAAATGCACTAAACGTTATTAGCCTTAAACTAAAAACATTAAAAAAAAGGAAAGAAAAGAAAAAAAGGAAAAAAAGGAAACTTTTAAAGGAATAATTTGTTCGGGAAAAAAACCTGATTTGAATAAAAATTAGTTTTAAAACCACAAACTAATGTTATTATTTCGTTATAAGAATTACACAGTCATTTTATGATTGTCGTTCTTTTTCACGAATTTCCTGGTCGATAAACACTTCCACCGGCACAACACACGGCTTTAACTCGAAACAAAGAAAATAGCAAAGAAGCACAACAAAAATGACAAGAGAAAGGGTGTCAAAATAATTCTGAATTAGCAATCATCGTCTTGATGGAGCACCTAGCGAAACGGTTATCTTCCATCTGTGCGTAAAATCGAAGGGAAGGAGTCAAAATGGTTTTAACTCAGCAATCATCGTCTTGTCGGCGCACCCAGCGAAACGGTTATCTTCTATCTGTGGTGCCCGTGGTGTCTTGGAGGTGCCCGTGGTGTAGTCGGTATCGTCGTAGGAAATGGACACGGCGACACGAGTTCAAATCCTGGACGAGATTGATTGCATTTCACATAGCACTAATACCCTTGGGGAAGGTATGAATCCAATTATTCTCCTCCAACTATGGGTAAATAGTAGGACAGACTAGGTTCTTCAGCCTTGGTTAGGCAACTAGTCTAGGAGAAGGAAAACTCTGAATTCAAACCTGTTAAACTCCGCTTAAAAATTGACCTTGTGTCATATCCTGCCCGAGCGGAGGGGTTGGTAAATAGTATCTTCTATCTGTGTGTAAATCAGTAAGGCAGACTTGGCTCTCAAGACTCGGTATAGCAAATGGTCTAGTAGAAGGAAAACTCTGAATCCAAACAAGCTGTACTCCGCTTAAAAACTGACTTGCTGTCTCAGATTGTCAAAGGCGGGTGGGTTGGGCAAATGTATATTTAAAAATCAGTTCTTCCAGGGCTGAAGTAGTTAAAGCGATGTCTATGAAAGACAAATGTGTGCAAAGTTGGTTCAAGTCTCACTGGAACTGACTTTTTTTTTTTAGTTACATTGTCTGCTTTAGCGGTTGAAGATTATATCGACCCAGAAAGTTGTGAAAAATGTTTTGCCATTTCCTCTTATCTTTATATAAAGAAACTCTTGCTCTGATTTCTCAAGACTGACGGATAGCAACACGCACACACACACACACACACACACACACATACACACACACACACATATATACATATTGTAATGGTTTATAGTTATCACTTCGTGAGTTAATAGTGGTCCAAATTTTGCAGTATTATTAAATAGTGCTCAATATCAATGATAGAGATTTTATACTTATATATATATATATATATAAATTACATGGTTGTGTCTGGTGAAAGTCAGCACGAAACCCAGGGTCACAGATAGTACTAATATATATATATATATATATATATATATATATATATATATATATATATATATAATATTCCTTTATATATATATATATATATATATATATATATATATATATATATATACACGTGGTTCATTCAATAGGTTTCCAAATTATTTTTGTACAGGCATTTAAAATTGTCGTTGACTCTTAAAAATTCAGTATGTTATTGCTATACATCTTATGAGATGATTGACCAATTTTTATGATTTCAGGTTTAAATGAACTGCTACAGCAGCAATTGGAATACTAAAGCCTGATTGTCACTGCTGGTGAATTTCAAAAATGCCATCTAGACGTGAGGACACTTTAGAAGAACGATATGCAATAAAATTCTGTTTTAAACTTGGAAAAAAGGCCACGGAAACGTATGGAATGCTTCAGACTGCTTTTCGACCATCTTGCATAAATCGAGCATGAGTTTTTGAGTGGCATAAGAGATTCAAGGAAGGCAGGGAGTCTGTGATGTATGATGAGAGGTGTGGGAGGAGTAAGGAAGTCAATACACCAGAGCTGATTGGCCAAAGGGTTAGGATTACAGTTAGAGTTACTATGTTGAGGTTTTAAGGGAGTTCAGGAAGAGATTCCCTCGGAAGAGGCCATCACTCTTCAAATCGGCTCAGTGGCATTTACAGCAGGACAATGCACCAGTCCATAACTCCATCCTTGTCACAGACTATTTGACCAAGATAGGCATCAAGACAGTTCCTCGCCCCCTATAGCCCATACCTTGCTCCCTGTGACTTTTGGTTATTCCCTAAGCTCAGAGGCTGTCGTTATGAGACAATTGAGGGGATGAAAGAGGCTGTGAGGAAGGTCATTGACACGCTCACACAAAAGGACTTCCATGGAGCCTTCCAGAAGTTGTTGGAACGGTGCAACAAGTGCTTTGCAGCCGGAGGAGATTACTTCGAAGGGGACTAGAGTTTCATGTGTATACTATCAATAAAAGTCTGGAAACTTATTTAATGATCCTCGTAACAGAAATCTAGTACTGCAGGAGAAGGGGGATATTAATATTAATTTTGTTTTGTTTTGTTTTGTATTTTGTTTGTCTTTTTTTATCATTTTGTTTTGTGTGTGTGTGTGTGTGTGTGTGTGTGTGTGTGTGTGTGTGTGTGTGTGTGTGTGTGTGTGTGTGTGTGTGTGTTATGAGGATCTGAAACATCACAGAGTTGGGATTTTGATTCACATGTTTGGCGTAATAACCGAAAGACATGATCAGGACACGTTGCCATCGTTAAAGAGATCATCCACATCTATCTCAAAGAGAAACGCGTGTTTCTTTTTGTTATGGCTTGATCCTCTGTATGGAAAAAAAAGTCAGAATAGGAACACAACTAATCTCTTTTTTTTATTTATAGATTTGAAAAGTTTTTATAACTTACGTTTTCTAATGTGAAGTGAAAAAAGAGAACAGGGAGGTCGAACAAAAGGGAAGTTTTTTTTTATCATTTTAAATCCCTTGATCACTCGTAATGGCATAAAAAGGTAAAGAAGAAGGACTTGAGGTAAAAGGTTTTGTTGATTACTTTATCATGTGTGTTTTTTGGCTAAATCCACCTCAACAGCTTGAGACATGTACTTGTTTGACCGAGTGATTTGCGACTTGTCTTGTCATCTTCATCATCATCATTAAGTCACACTGCTAGCACGGATTTCCCAGACTTTCTTTTTCCATCCGTCCCTATCATCCATCGCTTCCGGTAGGTTTTCCGGCAGGATTACATCCTGTGTCCGCACAAAACTATTGTAGATAAGTTCTTGTTGGTCGGCTAACACTGGCACGTCCAAATGAAGGATTCCATAGAAGAATGTCACTTATGAGTTCGTCTTTGCTTCTCCAGCAATGTACCGAATGTCTTCTTTGTCTTTTTTGAAGGTTTTTATTGATAGGAGTTAAGTGGTCATATAGTTGTTGTTTCATGGGAATATACAGGATTTGTTCAATATAGTTCGTAGCATTCTTGTCGGGTCTCCATCTAGCTTTTTCTCTATACGTTTTGTCAGAGTCCATATGGTGCATCCGTACAGTAGTACTGACACAACCGCTGTTTCGAGGAAACCCTTTTTTATTTTATCGGAATGATCAGACTTCCATATGATCGATAGCCTATTGATAGCACTCCACGCCTTTGCTAGGCGCATACTGATATCATTTTTAGACGATACTATTTACCAACCCCTTCGCTCGGGCAGGATATGACACAAGGTCAATTTTTAAGCGGAGTTTAACAGGTTTGAATTCAGAGTTTTCCTTCTCCTAGACTAGTTGCCAAACCAAGGTTGAAGAACCTAGTCTGTCCTACTATTTACCCATAGCAGGAGGGAGAATAATTGGATTCATACCTTTCCCAAGGGTATTAGTGCTATGTGAAATGCACTCAGTATCGTGCAGGATTTGAACTCGTATCGCCGTGTTCATTTCCTACGGCGATAACGACAACACCACGGGCACCTCATTTTTAGACGATGAAACGCTGCTGCCGAGGTAATGGAAATGGCTCCTTCTTGATTAAAACACTTGTACTTCGTTTTGTTTGTGTTCACATAGATGCCAATGCCTCCTGCTACCTACTCCAGGCTATACAGTTAGGATTCGGCTTGGGTAGGTGTATTTATAAGAAGTGCTGAGTCATCTTCATAGTCTGTGTCCGTAATAGTTTCTGCAGAATATCGTCTGCTTCTTGCTATTTTTAATGAAAAGCCATTTTCTTTTATTAGATCTATCGACATTCGAAGTACATAGTCTTGGCAGATTATGAACAGATATGATGCCAGTGTATCCCCAGAACTCTAGTAACAATGTCAATGAAGTCTGTGTCTCCATCCGCTGAGCGAACTTTGACTTTCGAGTTACTATAGAGCATTATTATGGCTGTAATAGTTTTGGGGAGGAGACCATAGGCATGAAGTATTTGCTCCATCTTTTCACTGAGTATGGAATCAAATGTCTTGGAGAAATGTACAAACAAGAGTGTTTGTCCTCTTAACCCCACCATATTACCGAATAGGAAAAGCGTGTCCATTTGACAAACTATCCTTTATAGTCTTTGCCCAAGCACGTTAGGGAATTTATTAAACAATAATGTGATCAGAAATTATGACTTTCTTAAGATTCAGTGTAATTTTTTAAATAATTCATTTTCAAAAATGATTTTATGGAAGTTGAATATTTTTTTCTTAATTGCTTTCTCTTCTACGTCAATCTTTTGAAAAAAAATTGTTATTCACTGCAAGTTAAAATATTTCACCAATCGTGTTTGTATGAAGGATTCATCCGGTTTCACGCTGAGTAAGATTTGACACAAATGATATGGGGCGCTTCTTATATGATTTAAAGATAGTTCCATCACAACTAGTTTAATTGAGTTAAATCCTCGGTAAAAATGTTATCATTTTATAACTTATAAGATGTAGCCCAGAGCTTAAATATAGCCACAAGGCATATGAGATAATTTTAAAAGTTGTTATTACACATAGAAATTGATTTCTTTCTCCGCGGAATTTCTGGTGTATTAGAACAGTCATAGGCAACATTTTTCGAGAATCAGGCTGCAGGAGATTAGTTTCATCATCTGGCTTGCCGTATCAAACATGGCTCATCATCAGATGGCCCTCATGAGACATGGTTCATCATCAGAGGGCCCTCATGAGACATGGCTCATCATCAGATGGCCCTCATGAGACATGGCTCATCATCAGATGGCCCTCATGAGACATGGCTCATCATCGGAAGGCCCTCATGAGACATGGCTCATCATCGGAAGGCCCTCATGAGACATGGCTCATCATCAGATGGCCCTCATGAGACATGGCTCATCATCGGAAGGCCCTCATGAGACATGGCTCATCAGATGGCCCTCATGAGACATGGCTCATCATCGGAAGGCCCACATGAGACATGGCTCATCATCGGAAGGCCCTCATGAGACATGGCTCATCATCGGAAGGCCCTCATGAGACATGGCTCATCATCAGATGGCCCTCATGAGACATGGCTCATCATCGGAAGGCCCACATGAGACATGGCTCATCTTCAGGATAAGACATTGCTTATTATCGGCGGCCAGGATAAGACGTCTTATTACCAAGCGGCCTGCATGAGGCATGGCTTATTATCAAGTGGCCGGATAAGACATGGCTCATCGTTAGACAACCCGGATATGACGTGGCTTATAACCAGGCAACCCAGATGAGACATGTCACATCAATAGGTCGCCCGGATAAGATATGCCTTATTATCAGGCGGCCCGGATAAGACATGGCTTATTACCAGGCGACCAGATGAGACTTGTCTCATCATCAGTCGGCCCAGATAAAACATTACTTATTATCAGGAGGGCCGGATAAGACGTGGCTCGTCATCAGGCAGCCGGATGAGACACGCTCATCATCAGAGGGCTCGGATAAGACATGGCTCATCATCAGGCGAACCGGTTGAGACACGCTCATCATCAGGCTACCGGCAGGTGACATGGATGATCATCAGCGAACTGCACGTCTAAAAATTCAATGTGATTTTATGTTGAAGATACCTCAGCTTTTTTTCACCACAGAAGATGTTACGCGTAAGTATCTGCCTTAAAAATAGCGAAAAGTTGATTTCTAAATTGACCTCTTTCTGGGGATGGCACTCAGAAAACACTACGGGCTGCATGTAGCCCGCGGGTCGCAGTTAGGAATGATTAGTCTTGTAACCGTATCCCCAGTAATTACTGCCTTCCATAGTTGTTGTCTATCGCACCACGTTCATTCCTATCCGAGGTCGCGGTAAAAATCATCTGAAGAAGGCCAGAGGAGAAATTTGGCCGAAACGTAGTGAAAGAAGAAACAACACAAAAACTACCAAGATGAGGACAAAAAAAAAGTCCGCAAGAAATAAAAATAAAAAAAATTAATTCTCAGATTAAGAAGCCTCATCTCAAAATGATTCCAATTAAAGACAATCCAGATAATGTTCGATTTTTATTTAGCAGTAAGTACACTAATGACAGATAAGACGCAAAACATTTTTCTCTTTAATAGCTGAACATTCTGGCTTCATAAGATATTTATCAAATAAACTGGAATAGATTATTTAGATTAATGATATAATTTTTACCAGCTATGTAGAGGAAAATATTATGGAATAACCTAATGTTAAGGAAATAATTTGGGAATGATCATGTAATTTTCCTTCCTTAATCAAATACCAGCAGGAATCTAGATATGCAAATTTGCTTATAATTAAAAGACAGTTTTTAGCAAGAGGTCCAGCATTTTTAATTGATAGGAAAAATGGTCACAACAAAATAAGTATCAATTGAAACAAATTAATCGTAAAACTCACTCAAGAAAGCAATCCACGGTGGAGAGTGACTGGAGATGTTGATTGTTCCAAGCCAACTGTGTCTCAAAATTTGATGCAAATGCAAATGAATTGGGTTTGATTTTATGGCATATCATATGATTATTTAATGCCAAATCAATTCTTATCATGGAAAAACAGTTCTATTTCAAACAATTCAGTTTAGCATAAGTAAACATCTAAAATGAAAAAAAAACAGTTCTATTTCAAACAATTCACTTTAGCATAAGTATACAGTTAAAATGGAAAAGCAGTTCTATTTCAAACAATTCACTTTAGCATAAGTATACAGCTAAAATGGAAAAACAGTTCTATTTCAAACAATTCACTTTAGCCTAAGTACACAGTTAAAATGGGAAAACAGTTCTATTTCAATTAATTCACTTTAGCATAAGTACACAGTTAAAATGAAAAACAGTTCTATTTCAAACAATTCAGTCTAGCATAAGTACACAGTTAAAATGGAAAACAGCTCTATTTCAAACAATTCAGTTTAGCATAAGTACTCGGTTTAATTCTATTAGGCCCATAATTAGAACCCTATCAGGTGCTACTTGTCCAGGCCAGAATGGAGCGACGATCAATGACAATAAAGAGGTACTCCGCATTCCCCAAAGCTCCAGCATTACTGGAATCTCACCATCAGATTGCTTAGTGTCCTATCTCGGACACTTGTTGAAGGAGTTTTACCCCTCTGCAGAGATGCAGTCGGTGTATTCTGCATCCGACTGGGCCAAAAAGAAAGCATACTAGAAGACCCCAAAAGACATCAAAGCATAAAGATATAAAAATCAAAGCAATATTTACATTCAAAATAGAGATCTTATCTATCAATCAACCTTCATAATTCATTTTGATATTGGTTCCATTATTTTCTCTGTTCTAAAATTTGACCCTGAAGATTTGAGACTTTATTTATCAATTCACCTTTGTAATTCATTTTAAAAGCAGTTTCATTAATCACTCTAGTTTAAAACTTCGTTTTTGAAATATAAATCGAGAAAATAAAAGTAAAAAATAAATAAATAATCCGTGAAAAGGAAATAGATTCGAAAACCCTATAAGCCAGATGAAAATGGATCCGTTTCGTTGCAGCAATCATATTGGAAGCTCAGAGATTAAAGGTCAAACTAGAAAGATTAGTGGTTATTTAAGATCTTGCTGGGGCGCTTTGAACCGGCGATCATCTTTCTTCCGTTTTGAAACCAAAGTTCATCTCATGAAGATCTTGTGGCGAGTGCAAGAGGAAATTTATATACTGAGTGGCACAAAAGTCACACAATAGGCGTAAATAAATGTTCAAATAAATACATAAACATTGATAAAATGAATAAAGTTTTATAGATGCAATAAAAGGCAATTGATTAACTTATTGCTTTTTGCCCAGTCGGCTGGCACTGTAGAATACACCAACTGCTTCTCTGCAGAGGGGCAAGACCCTATACAATGAGTATCCTGGGGCAAGACCCTATACAATGAGTATCCTGGATTTGACACTAAACAATCTGATGGTGAGATTCCAGTAATGCTGGAACTTTGGGGAATGCGGATATCCCTTTATTGCCATCGCTCCCAGATCCACTCTGGCCCGGAATGATAGCACCTGATAAAGGTCTTATCTATCGGTTAAATAGAACTAAACCGTGCTTCCTTCACTATACTGATATTGCATTTAAACTGCGTATTTATGCTAAACTGAATTGTTTAATATAGAACTGTTTTGACATTTAACTGTGTGTATACAAAATCAATACTTATACTAAACTGAATTAACTTAATCAGAACTGTTTGAATAAACTGAATAGCTTGAAATAGAAATGTTTTTGACAATTAATCTGTGTACTCATGCTAAACTGTTTTTTTTTTTTAAATAGAACTGACTATTTGCATAAAAACGAATTGGGCGTTAAATAACCTACAAAGGTTGATATGCCAAAAAACCCAAACAACAAACCAACCAACTTATTGCTTTACTTACTGTGATCCATTTAAGAGGAAGATTCTTTAGTTTTTACAGTAAACTTGATCCAGAGGAAGACAACTCTGTTTGACATTACTGCAATTCCTAATTAATTTGGACCGGTTTGGGCTTTAAACCAGGGAAGATTTATTTCATGACTGTTTCCATTTATGAACGTTAGGGTTAGCGGTCACTGATAATCAGCCTTTTACTGCGAGGGGCACAAGATGTTGACGGTACCTTCCAGTCCAGTCACCCACCAAAAGTACCGGGTAGAATTTTATGGGCTTAACCAGGGGCCAAGTAGTGTCGAGGAAGAGATAAATATTTGGGAACAAGTTTCTCGTTTTCTAATGAAATATTAAAAACGTCAAATAAAACAGTTGGAAGAAATGATTATACAAAATTTAATGGGAATTATGTCTGAAAAGACGATTAGATTATCATCGCTAAAAAAAACACGATTGGACAACAGTCAAGACAAAAACTGAAAAAAAATCAACAAGTTATTAATATATATCTCAACGAACAACATCGCAGAATTAATTGAAATAACCTATGCAGGAGCGAAATTAGTCTGTGAAAAAACAGTGTTCTCCAAAAGAACACGAACAGACCCTCAAAATCTGGATGGAAAATTCGACCAGAAACGCGGATAAGAAATCTACGACACGAAGCGAAAATGATAAGACAGAGAAAGAACGCTGGAACATGTAGGGGAAAAAAGAAAATAGCACTACAAGTAAAAAAAAAATCAATACAACTCGAGGAAATAAATCAAAAGGTACTGGCAAAAGAAGAAAAACTGAAAAGATATCGAGAGAGGATAAAATGATACAGACAAAATAGGACATTCCAAACAAGCGACAAAAAATTCGACGTGCAAATGGGGTAGAAAGTACGAAGACATACCAACAACCGGATGACAAGGAAACAAAACAAATGGGGAGCAAAATATGGGAACGAAGAAAAGCCGAATAGATAAGCAACATGAGAAAAGAGTTAGGACTCGAAGAAGAAACTACAACACGATTTACTCATTCAAAAAAGTACCAAACTGGAAAACGCATGGTCACGATGACATACATGGATACTGGTTTTAAACATTCACTTCCATCCATAACGGACTGGTTATCGAAATGAATAAATACTTACAAGAAACGGACGTAACCGAATGGATTACAAACGGAAAGACCTTCCTGATCCAAAAAGACCCCCAAAAAAGGAACTGCCTCGAACAGCTATAGACCCATAACGTGCCTACAGATGATATGGAAAATACTAACGGCACAAATTAGCGAGAAGATTTACTATTCGTTAATAAGTCGCAGACTGTTACCCGAGGGACAGAAAGGACCAGAGGAACAGGAGAGCTACTATACATTGATCAATGTATCCCCAAGGACAGCAAAACGAGACGAAAAAAAACTATCTATGGCGTGGATAGACTACAAAAAGACATATGATCTGGTCCCACAAAGCTGGATAATAGACTGTCTTATTATGTACAAGATATCCGGTTTAGTCATAAAGTTTATAAAAAATACCATGGAAAACTGTAGAGTAGAACTGACATCAGGAGAAAAAAGCTTAGCTAAGGTGAAAATCCAGAGAAGGATCTTCAAGAGAGATGTGCTATCACCATTACTATCTGTAATCACATACTTAAGAATTGCACAGGTGAATACATACTTCATAAATCACAAGAAAAATCAACCACCTTATGTACATGGACGACATCAAATGGTTTGTCAAAAATGAAAAAGAATAGGACACCTTAATTCAGGCAGTAAAGATATTCAGTATAGATATAGGGAGTGATTTTGGCCAAGAAAAATGATCGAAGGAATAGAACTACCAAATCAAGAAAAAATCAAAACTCTCGGAGAAACGGAAACTAACAAATAATTGGGAACGTTGGGAGAGGACACCATCAAACAACTGGAGATTTTAAAAAATAAAAAAAGAATATCTCAGGAGAACGAGGAAACTACTCGAAACCAAATTACATTGCAGAAATCTCATCAAAGGGATAAAAACCTGGACTGTCCCCTTCGTAAGATACTCGGGATCATTCTTAAAGTGGGCGACAGAAGAACTTCAATAAATGGACCAGAAAACAAGAAAACCCATGATGATTAATAGGGCCTTACAACCCAGAGATAACGTAGACAGACTGTATGTGTGTTGAAAAAAGGTGGATGAGGATTCGCCAGTGTTCAAAATAGCATCGATGCATCGATACAACGACAAAAAACTACATAAAACAGCGCGGATGAAGGCTGATTACAATCACCAGAAACAATGAGGACAACACAAGCGTCAGTGGAACAAAAATAACCAGAAAACAAAAACGGAAAGAAAAACAACTGTATGGTCTTTTCAAGCGACAAACAGGCGAAATCTCACTCGAGAAAATGTGGATAGGGCTAAAAAAAGGAAACCTTAAAAGAGAAACTGAATCCCTTCTGATAGCAGCACAAAATAATGCCATAAGGACTAACTGTGGTAAAGCAAAAATAGAAAAGACTCAACAAAGTAGCAGAAGTACAGGGTGGAACGATAAAATTGTCGTCCTAGAAAAGACGACATGATTCCATTTCCGTTTAATGAAAACCGGTTTTCTTTTTTTTTTTTGTTGCAGACCATCTACTAGTTGGCCAGTTGTGTACAAATCCCAAGAGCGATAGGAGTCTTCTATCATGTCTGAAAGTGACAATGTTCAACGAGCGAGATCGGAGATGTGCCGCTGTACAACTCATGCTCTCTACCGATCCAAGTTATGACAACAGGATCCAAGTTATGACAACGCTGGATTGCCACGAATAACAGGGACATGTCTAGGGTGATGAAAACAAAGTTTCCGGCTACGATTATGGTCTTTGGTGTGGTTTCAAGTGAGGGCCACATCATGCCACCTCACATCTTCGAAGTCGGCTTGAAGGTCAACACCAAAGTGTACCTGGATGTGCTGCAGAGTGTGATGATTCCCTGGTGCATTCAGGTGGCTGGTGGCAGACCCTGGGTGTGGCAGCAGGACTCGGTGCCGGCTCACAAGTCTAAAGAGACCCAGGCTTGGCTTCAGAAGGAGTGCTACGACTTTGTACCCTTCTCTTACTGGCCCCCTCCTCCCCCGACCTGAACCTTCTGGACTACTTCGTTTGGTCATACGTCGAGAACATCACCAACATGACCTCCCACAACACCAAAGCCAGCCTGATCGCCGCCATCCGCCGAGTTTTCGCCGAGCTCCCGCCGGCACTTGTAGAAAAGGCGTGCTCCCAGTTCCGGATCCGTAGCGAGGCGGTGATTGAGGCTGAAGGAGGCGGATACATTGAATAGATGTCAGCTCTACTAAATAATCAAGTTACCTGAATTGATTTTTTCAATAAATGTTTTAAAATAAAGCTGTAGTATTGTTTTCTTTAGGACGACAATTTCATCGTTTCACCCTGTAGATGTCAGCTTTACTACATAATCAAGTTACCTGAATTGATTTTTTTCAGTAAAAGTTTTAAAATAAAGCTGTAGTGTTGTTGTCTTTAGGACGACAATTTCATCGTTCCACCCTGTAGATGTCAGCTCTACTACATAATCAAGTTACCTGAATTGATTTTTTTCAATAAAAGTTTTAAAATAAAGCTGTAGAGTTGTTTTCTTTAGGACGACAATTTTATCGTTCCCCCCTGTAGATTATGTAGTGATTGATACGGAATGGTCACTCATATAATGACTGAATACAGTAAACGAGAGAAAAGAGAGTACTTATACTGGGTGGTGGTAAGGTGATCCACAGGAAATTGAGCAAGAAGTTTAAATTTGACCACACGAACAAATGGTATATACACAACCCAGAATCCATCCTGGAAAAGAAAAGATAAGTACCGAGACTTTGCTAGAGAACAAAAGAAAACTACGTAATATGAAAGTGACAATGATACAAATTGTAATTGGCGTGTTCGGTACAGTCACCAAAGGATTGATACAGGAACTGGAGAACATGGAAATAAGAGGACAAGTAGAGACCATTCAATCTACAACATTGTTAAGATTGGCCATGTAACATATTTACCCTCGACCGAGCCGTCAATCAAAAGATGTACCCGTGTAAATAAGCGGAAGAACAGCGGAAGCAGGTTGAAGTAAGACAATTATATAACCAGGTGCCCGAGGTGGTTCGAACCAGTTGGAGTCAGTCGGAGACAAAATGCCGGAGTGAGAGACAGCCAAGATGAGAAAGAAGTACTGCTGGGTCAATATAGCAGTCTGTCCCCATCTCCAGCTCATCTCTCACACACAACCAGCATCAACCCTTTCAAGAATAAAGTGTGAGAGATTTTTTTTTGTTAGTTCGTTCATTGAAGTTCGTCATTATTGTTGACTATGTTTCTGCTTATATTTGTATTATGTATATGTATGTGGCTATACAACAGCCAGAACACTGAGAAGAGTCCGGGAGACTTGAGGTGACTTGCTGTCACTCAAACACCAGTGAAAAACAATCGGCTAACGCTGGTGTGAAAAACCTCACAAATGAGTAAATAATAATAATAATAATACTTCAAAGGCTTGGTACAGGAACAGGAAGATTTAGAAATCGGAGAACAAGTGAAGACCTTCCAGACTGCAACACTGTTAAAATTGTGGAGACCTGTTGTCACTTAAACTACAGGGAAAAACTATCAGCTAATGTTGGCGTGAAAAAACTCTCAACGAATAACAGTCGACTTTGCTGTCCCGGCTGACCACAGAATAAAACTGAAAGAATGTGAAAAAGAACAACTACCTCGACCTTGCAAGAGAATTGAAAAAACTGTGGAACATGCAGGTGACGATTATACCAATTGTAATTGGTGCGTTTGGAACAGTAACTAAAGGATTATTAAAGGGACTGGAGGACTTGGAAGTTGGCGGACAGGTGGAGACCATCCAGACGATAGCATTATTGAGAACGGCCAGAATACTAAGGAGAGTCCTGGAGACTTGAGGTGACTTGATGTCACTCAGACTCCAGGGAAAAACCAACCGGCTAAGGCTGATGTGAAAAGCTCTAATGAGTGAATAATAATAAGTACCTAGACCTTACTAGAGAGCAAAAAAATAACCTATGGAACATGAAGGTAACGGTGATCCCAATTGTAATTGGTGCGCTCGGCACAATACCCAAAGGATTTGTGGAGAGACTGGAATACTTAGAGATAAGAAGACAGGTGAAGAGCATCCAGATTAAAGCATTAAGATCCCCCAGAATACTAAGAAGAGCCCTGGAGACTAGAGGAAACTTACTGTCACTCAAACTCCAGTGGAAAACCATCAGTTGATGCTGGTGTGAAAAATTCTCCAAGGAATAATAAGAACAAGAACAAGAAGAAATTTAACAAGATACCTGATAGTCCTAGCTTATACGAAATACAAAAGATTTGCACTTAGCCAACCTGCTTATCTCGTTAGGAGGATACTATCAATGTGACTGAAGAATATCTCCCAAAAGAGTCGGCAAAAACACACATACATAGAATGTATACATTCACTGCCTTCCTTCATCTTAGGTCCTGCATAAAGGAACCGATTAAGGATCAGAAGTGTGGACTTCGCTGTCCTGACGGACCACAGAGTGAAATTAAAAGAATGTGAAAAGAGGGATAAGTACCTCGACCTTGCTAGAGAATTGAAAAAGCTGTGGAACATGAAAGTGATGATAATACCAATTGGGATTGGTACTCTTGGTACAGTCACCAAAGGATTAGTACAAGGACTTGAGGGCTTGGAAATAACGGGACGGGTGGATACCATCCAAATTACAATATTATTGAGATCAGCAAGTAATAATGATAGCTTCATCTAGTTATCCTCTTAGTTGTCCTTCATCTAGTTTGTTTAATGGTATATCAACCTTCTTGGATTATTTAATGCCGAATCTATCCTTCTAGAAGAACAGTGGTGGTACTATTTAACCAATAGCTGGGACCATAAGGGGGTTCATACCTTTCCAAGGTTATTTGTCCGTAAGTGAACATAATAGAGTTCGAACTCGCTTACTACGATTCTGCAGTCCAACGCTTTATCCATAACGCCACGAGGACACCCTCCAGACTTCATCAAGATATCATTTCTTTCTTCAGATGAGATTCGTTTCTATCATAACTTGGACTAGTGTACACCGCACGTTTGCTGTTGAAACATCTTTTTTTTTTAGAAGGGTGAATCTTTTAATATCTCCTTTATGCAGAGCACGACAGAAATATCTCCACATTAGGCAAGTGGCAATCGTAGCTCCATCTATCCTACGATATATATTTTTTTCTTTTTTCTAACGTCTGACGGTTATTCTGCTACTTTTTGGTGAATAATTGCTTTTAATTCTTCTAGGTGGCGTAATGGTGAAAATACTAGAGTGTGTCCACAAAATAAGTTATTATTTCGAACCAAAACCTCTGGAATAAGTATAAACTCTTTTATCTCCCAGTTATGATTTAAATAGCACCACCATTGTTCTTTTTCGAGGATGGCTTTGGCATTAAATAAACTGTAACCAAAATATTCAAGATAGGACCAAGATACGAATATGTGAAATAGACATATTCATTCGGATACGGAAAACGTTCACAAATGTTCATAAACATAGGAATCCGAAAACACTCGAAACTCTTACGACGTTCTTTTTTGGTTCAGGTACGAAACTTTTATTTACCTTTTTGAGTTTAAGGTTTTCCGGCATGAGAAGAGAGATACATTTTCTTACTATGCTGACTGTTCGTACATTGTCAGCCCTCAACTCACTGACTCAACCAACGTGCGCGCGCACCCCGCAGTCCATAACTGGACTGGCTTCACCCAGGTCCAAAAAAAATCAACTAGCTTCGTTCAAGTCCAAATCTCAACTCTGTTTTTTTTTTTCAAATTCCAAAATCCTCAGCCCATCGCTTCCGGGCATGATGTCATTCACGTCCCCGGTCTCATTTCCTATCTGGGGTTTTTATTGTGACATCTGTGATTGTCACATCCGCCTTGCGCGCGCTTGAACACCTGCACTCAATGTGTGCACCTAACTAACCCATGCCCTAAACCGAAAGGTTCTCAGCCTAACTAAACCGAAAGGCCAGATATATAAAACGAAAAATGATAATATAAAAAAAATCCCTCCGCAATTATATAACAAAACCACAAAAGTTGATATGTCATTAAACAAAGAAACCAAACCATTCTCTGAATAGTCTTCTTTCAATCGATAAACTTGTGTTTCTGTAATTTTAAACCCATAGAAGTATAGATATTCAATCTGGAATAGTATTATTCCGACTTAACATAAAATGAGCACATACGACTTATAGATTCCCCACTTTTAATTTTAACAACAAACCTACAGTATACATTGGTCCAAACAAGAATGGTAACAAACTGTATCTAAAAAATATGGTAAGATATTAGCTAGATTGGGCTACCATTACCGTACAGGTGACGGTTAAAAATGCAGGAAGTATTTGTCGAACCCTTTATAAAGGAGATATTTAAAGATTCACCAGTCTTTAAAAAAAACGTTCCAACAGCAAACGTACGGTGTGCACCAGTCCAAGCCATGATAATAACAAATCTTATCTGAAAAAAGAATGGTCAAAAAATTGCTGGATGGAACTACCATTATCACTTGCCTAATGTGAAGATATTTCTGTTGTGCTCTGTATAAAGGAGATATTTAAAGATCCACCAGTCTTTAAAAAAAACGTTTCAATAGCAAACGTACGGTGTGCACCAGTCCAAGCCATGATAATAACAAATCTTATCTGAAAAAAGAATGGTCAAAAAATTACTGGGTGGAGCTACCATTATCACTTGCCCAAGTTCACTTTCACCACACAAGTAAGAATTTAAAATGTGGGATGTATTTCTACAGCGCCCTGTATTCCTCGGGTTGAGACTGTATGTTAATGAATGTACGGTCGCTTCGTGCACACCCCGGGGATTCTTAGCTTTACCTCGATTTATTTCGCGTAACAGCTGCTTAATCCCGATATTCTGTAAATAAGTCTGTCGTCAGCTTTTATACATCCACGTTTAACAGCTTTTATAACCATAAAGAACATAAAAGTAGGTATCACGTCGTGTTTGCATTTCTCGTACGAGCAATGCCACTCCACAAACCCTCAATCTCCCGATTACATTTCAAATCCATGTACCTTTGGACATTATAAATATATGAGCCTCTTTGGATTCAGTCCTTATTTCAATAGAAAGTGGAATCAGTGACCAGAATTCGAATGTTACATGCTCTATTATCCATATTTACCCAACCCCTCCGCTCAGGCAGGATATGACACAAAGTCGATTTTTAAGCGAAGTTTAACAGTTTTCCTTCTCCTAGACTAGTTGCCTCACCAAGGCTGAAGAACCCAGTCTCTCCTACTATTTACCCATAGCTGGAGGGAGAATAATTGGATTCATACCTTTCCCAAGGGTATTAGTGCTATGTGAAATGAAATCAGTCTCGTCCAGGATTTGAACGACGATAACCATTTCACCACAGGCACCTCCAATTATCCTTAGTAAAAGTTTTAACCCATTTGTTCTCTCTCAGTTATAGGTATATTTCAAGCCACACTGAGTTCCTTAGAATTGATAAGCCAACCACTCTAGGAGAAAGAAAATTCTAAATTCAATCTGCTTAAAAATTGACATTATTCATACCCTGCTTGTGGAGATGTTTAAATATATATTTAGAGCCCCACCAATATATATATATATATATATTTGCTTTCCTTTGCTCTGCTTTCGTTTGGTTTGGTTTGGTTTGGTTCCTTTGTTTAATGACGTATCATGGGTTATTTAATGCAAAGTCATCTTTTTTGAAGACTAGAGTTAATATATTTCAATAATTTACTGGTTAACATCACAATTAATCTCTCGGGTTAAGCTGATCTAGTATAATCCGGATTAACTCAATGCTTTATCCACATTTCTAAGTAGAAAGTTTATAATTTCTTTTTTTCAATCTCTTTGATAAATTCTCCACATTATTTTAGAAAGATAGAAATATGCTTGTTCAACAACTAATTATATAATTCTTTTAAAATATCTTAGAGAAATTTAGCTGTCAAAACCCTAAGTCGAGAGCGAAGTGTACAAGAGGGCGCTACTCGTTTTCCTGGATTGCTCCACTTTACCCTTGATCCGTACGTTATAATGCTGAGTGTTAAGAAAGACAGAATCAAGCAACATTTTTGAGTCTTTGGTATGACTTGACCTGGGATCGAACTTCACTCTTCCAGGCCATTGGCAAACACTCTACCCATTAGACCAAAGTCAAATTTTAATCTCTTCCACAATTCCTAGTGGATCACAATTCTCACTCTGTCATGCCTAGTCTTGCACTTTTTTTTGTGCCTGTTTGCGACATTAGTTTATAATTATTATAATTATTATTATTATTGGTTGTTATTGTTGTGCTTGTTGTTCAGAAGTGGAGTATTGAGGAAAGGTGAAGAGACAAAGAGATGAAGATGAAGAAGTTCTCCATATCAAATAAAGAAAAGACACGCACGAGGTCACAAAAAAAATTCCCCTCTCACCTTTATTAATGATACTATCTCAACTTGGTAAGAAGGATATCAATATGCATGGATCGGTTTTATTCTGTCGAAAGAAGAAGTCCAGGTCATCTACAAATCGTCGATGACGTGGGGGTGGGAGAGTGGCTTCGCTTTGCCTCGAAATTGAGATCTTGACTTGTCACTGTCCCGATGACTCACAAATTGTCCCTAAGTCTCGCATCTGATCGTCTTTCGCTCCCAAAACGAGAGATCACGCAGTTGACCTTTTGCTGTCGGTTACGTCCCACACAGCCAGTTACCAGGGTCGCTGATGAGGAAAAAAAAGCGGTACCTGCATTACATCATTTTTATCAATTAGATATGATCAGTAGACAAATCCGAATTTTGATTCGCCACTGAAAGACAAGCACTGTTCATAATAACTTGGCCCTCCGGGTAATGTCATTAAAAGTATTGATCTCCTACAGAAGATGTTCATCTAAAATCAATGTGCCTTCTCAAAGTTTGTTCAGTATTCGAATACTCGCATTATTTTAAAAAGAAAAATCTTTTTTTCTTTTCTTTTTCTAACGATTAACTATAAGCAAGAATAATCAATTGTTTATTTCGTTGTGGAAAGAGCGAATCTTTTATTCTTATATATTTTCTTTTAAAATATGTACGAAGAGGATAATATTTCATGCTCTTATTCCACTCTCTGAATAGGGAGTGAGAGAGAGAGAGACAGAGAGAGAGATGGATATAAATAGAGTGAGATATATAGATATTAACAAAAGTATATATATATATATAAAGATAGAGAGAGAGAGGAAGACACAGACAGACAGACAGACAGGGAGTGGGAGTCAGATAGATAGATAGATAGATAGATAGATAGAATTCCTTCAGAGTTGCTGTCTTCACAAACAGGTGATTTTACTTTCTCAAGTCCATTCATTTTTTCGTACGCATATGAAGACGTCTTTTAACAATACTCCAAAGATTTTCGATAGGGTTCAGATCTGGGGAACACGAAAGCTACTCAAATTGATTCTTTTGAGATGGTTGCGTATTTAAAAAATGGAACTTTTTAGATAATCCTATTTTGCGCATTCAAGAATAAATTAAATTCTATATCATAAAAAATATTTTTGTTAGACTTGGGGGATATTCAAGATCAACGTGAAGCAATATTTGGCCGAAATTTGGTGATTCTAAAACTATCAGTTTTATATTTATCATCAGTCTATTGATTTGCATATAATTTTGAAATACGCACATACACACAAACACACACACGCACACACACACACACACACAAACACACACACATGTGTATATATATTGAGAGATAGAGAGAGTGAGAGAGAAACAAAGAAGACATTCTTGATGTAATGGTTAATGTCGTAAGAAATGGACACAGCGAATCGAGTTCAAATCCTGGATGAGACTATTTGCATTCCACATAGTTCTAAGACCCTTGGGGTAAGGTATGAATTCAACTATTCTCCCTCTAGCTGTGGGTAAATAGTAAGGCAGACTTTGTCATTTAATCTTGGTACGGCAACCAGTCTAGGAGAAGGAAAACTGAATACAAACCTGTTAAACGGTGCTTTAAATTGACCTTGCGTCACATCCTGCTTGTGCAGAGGGGTTATATATATATATATATATGTGTGTGTGTGTGTGTGTGTGTGTGTGTGTGTGTGTGTGTGTGTGTGTGTGTGTGTGCAGAGAGGTTATATATATATATATATTTGTGTGTGTGTGTGTGTGTGTGTGTGTGTGTGTGTGTGTGTGTGTGTGTGTGTGTGTGATCAGTATATCATTATATATTAATATATATACATATATGTGTGTGTGTGTAATCAGTATATTATTGTTATATATTAATATATATATATATATGTGTGTGTGTGCGTGCGTGTGTGTGTGTGTGTGTGTGCGTAATCAGTATATCAT
The DNA here is from genome assembly GCA_963585895.1 of Sepioteuthis lessoniana. Taxonomy (NCBI): domain Eukaryota; kingdom Metazoa; phylum Mollusca; class Cephalopoda; order Myopsida; family Loliginidae; genus Sepioteuthis; species Sepioteuthis lessoniana. Next base: position 61,545,363 of record OY757939.1, read on the forward strand.
TATTATATATTAATATATATATATACATATATATGTGTGTGTGTGTGTGTGTGTGTGTGTGTGTGTGTGTGTGTAATCAGTACATCATTATTACATACTAATATATATATATATATGTGTGTGTGTGTGTGTGTGTGTGTGTGTGTGTGTGTGTGTAATCAGTATATCATTATTATATACTAATATATATATATATATATATGTGTGTGTGTGTGTGTGTGTGTGTGTGTGTGTGTGTAATCAGTATATCATTATTATATATTAATATATATATATATGTGTGTGTGTGTGTGTGTGTGTGTGTGTGTGTGTGTGTGTGTGTGTAATCAGTATATCATTATTATATATTAATATATATATATATGTGGGTGTGTGTGTGTGTGTGTGTGTGTGTGTGTGTGTGTGTGTGTGTGTGTGTCTTTCAGATTCACGAAATCGTTTCATTTCTATGTTCAATGAATTACATTTACTGTAGATACTTAAATATAAATAGATTTTTTTTACGTAAAAAGCACCCTAAATTTTACTACACGACTTATATTCGTGTCAGTGATAAAGAAAAATGTGTGATAATATTTAATTAATATTTGTAAGCTATTTTTCATTCGCCAATTACAGCAACCAACTATTCACTGAGCTGACGCGGGTCCCAATTAGAAAATTATTACAAGGAGTCTTCTACCTTAATGTTTTAGTAACTACCCCTCCATCAATGCTGTGTTTTCGTGTCGTTTCATTTAAAGCTGCTTCAAGGCCTGCAACGTGCTTCCTAATTTCAGCATTTTGTAAATTCCACAAGTTATTTGAAATTTCAAATTCATCAAAGTGTCCTCCGCTCGACGTGTGCGCGGAACCCAATTTGATCAAATCTGTCTAATTCGCTTAAAACCGGCTCTGTATACACACACACACACACACACACACACACACACACACACACACACATATATATATATATATATATATATATATAATGATATACTGATTACACACACACACATATATATATTAATATATAATAATGATATACTGATTACACACACACACATACACACACACACATATATATATAAGTTATTAAGTCATTACTTACAAGAACATCACTGTCTTATATTCCTTGTTTGTTACTCTCTTTTCGAATTGTCATACGACTTCCGTGAGACACTCAGGATGTAACGGTTATTGTTACAAGTTATGGACTCGGTTTCTTCACAGGTCCCATAGCTTGATTTGATTATGACGACAGCGAGTCTTGGGCAGGAATAGTCTGACGGAGCCCATTTCTCTCCATGTCTACAACTGGTTTGAATTCAGAGTTTTTGTTTTTTTCCTGCTGAGGTTTCCGTACCAAGGTTAAAGTGCTCAGCCTGCCCTACTATTTTCTCATAACTGGAAGGGGAATAGTTGGCTTCATACTTTTCCAAAGGATATAAGTACCATGTGAAATGCAATCAGTGTTTGTTCAGGATTTGAACTCAGATATCTGGGTCCACTACAACTATAACCCATACGCCACTAGCGACTCCAATTTGAACTCTGCGACTCGAGTTCAAATAATGAATGAGATTTTTTTGCATCCTCATAGTGTTAAAAAAAAGTAGGTAAAATTGGTGACCATAGTCGAGGGTGACCCGAAGGCTCCCTTTTCAATAGCTACTACACCGAGATGGAGGGGAGGGCGCTACTCCTTTCCTTGGATTGCTCCAGTTTACCCTTGATCCATACCTTATAATACTGAGTGTTAAGCAAGGAGGACACAAGTTTCATTTTTTAAGCCTTTGACCTGAGATTGAACCCCGTTCTCATTCCCCCTCCTGTTATGGGTAAATAGTAGAGTAGACTCGGTCTTCAACCTTGGTATTACAGCCGGTCCATAAATTAAGAAAGCCATTATAAAGAATTTGTTTTAAAATGGGTAGATTTTAACCACAATGCATTATCACAGGGAAACTAAATCGATAGACATTTTCTTATTCTTTCACAGTCAATAGTTAAGCTCTGCGAGAATACTCAGAAAAGTCCTAGAGATCTGAAGAGAATTCCTGTCACTCAGACTCTTGGGAAAATCCGCCAGCTGACACTGGTGTTAAAAGCTCGTGAGAAGTAAAATTATTAAGTTATTAAGAGTGGAAAGGAGGGGAATTAAAAAAAGCAACAAAAAAAAAACAGTGGGAAGGGACATAAATGCTCGTACAAATACTCTTAGAAACTAAGTGAAAAGTTCGAGAATTCAACAGAGGTCAACTATCATGGCTTAATCCAAAACTGACGATCCCTGGAGGTGAGGGGGTTTCCCCGCAGTGTAATGGTTAAAGCGGTGGTCTGTGAAATCGTAGCACGCGAGTTCGAACTCCAGTCGCGCTATTATGTTCACTTTCGGACAAATACCCTTGGGAAAGGTATGAACCCCCTTATCCTCCCAGCTATGGGTTAAATAGCACCGCCACTGTTCTACTTGGAGAATGGCTTTTTCATTAAATAACCCACGAAGGTTGATATGCCATTAAACAAAGAAATCAAACCAAACCATTAATTATCATGTTTTCTTTCTTTGTTACTAATATAATTATAATTAAAATTATTATTATGAGTATTATCATTATTATTATTGTTGTTGTTGTTGCTGTTGTCTGTGTAAAGGTAGTACCTGTTCAATTGAAAGCTTTGGTTTCCGATAAAGTAATTAAGAGTGGGGGGGGGGAATTAAAAAAGCAAAAAAAAAAAATGTTCTGAAAAGCTGAGTGAAAAGTTCGAGAATTCGACAGAGGTCAACTATCATTCCCTAATCCAAAACTGACGACTCCAAAAGGTAACTAAATTATCGCTCAAATGTTAGTATCTGTCGATGGTTTTAATGTTTTTTTTTCTATGGTTATTTGTCGGTCTAAAAATAACCAAATAGAAATAATCCTTACAAGGCTTAATCTTAGAATAACTGGTCCCCACAAGTCAATTGCTCGGGACCTACAATACCTCCGAATTTCAAAAGTAACGTAAACGTGGAATTTTACTGAGTAAAAACTTAAAGAATATACAGGAGGGAAAGACAAGAATTAAAAGGTGAAAAAGAAAGCAGAGTAAAACTTTTTTGTGACCCGCTTAAGATTTCTCTTCGAGAAAACCAGGTCACGTCTCTGTCAGGTGCACAGCTTTTAAACAACCCCTGGGTCTGGTATAGCCAAAATATACCACCCATGACAGAAATGTTGAATCAAAATACAAAGTAACGAGGGACCCAGGCAACAGACCTGGGTGTCATGATCGGCAGGTGCTCTCCTGATAGCCAACATGCGAGACCCAATCATCCTACAGATGTTGGCTTTTTTTTTCTGGTACACGAATGACAATCTGAGGAACCAGACAAACTAGAGACGCAAACAAAAAACATGGACTTGGGCAGGCAACCAACTCGCACTACATTGTTATTTTGGGAGCAACCCTACACAAAAAGGATATAGAAAAAGAATGATTGAGATCTGTCAACAAGCCAAAGACTTGCTGACCAAGTTAGAACAATAATAAGAAAGATTGATTTTCTGACCTTGAAATACTAGAAATACACCAGAAAACAAATAATGAACAAGAAACTAATACAATAACAGACACATCAACTATTGACAAACAAAAACAGTCTAACCGAACTGAACCGCCAACTTGTGAAAATAGAAAAACCACACAACCAAACGACACACAACAAACACTAACACAAGAACAAAAAATGAATTTAGAAAATTTAAAGTGAATTATGAATGGAAAAAAAATACCTTATCATCACTAAGAAACATAGAATGGAAAACAGTCAAAACGGAGACGGAAAAATAAATCAAGTACTACCTTATATATTAACAAATAATATGACCGCATTAAATGAACTAATCTATGCAGAAACGAAATTATTTTGTGAGAAAATCGGGATCCCCTCAAAAAGCACAAAGAAAAAAATCAAAACATGAGAGGTAAATTCGACTGGAAACGCAGATAAAAAATGTACAAAAACAAACCAAAATGATAAAACAATGGAAAAATACTGGAACATGAAGAGACAAAAAGGAAAAGGTTATACAAGAAAAAAATAACAATACAACTTGAGGAAATAAACCAGAAAGTACAGGCGAAAGAAGGAAGATTAAAAAGATATCGACAAAGGGTAAAACAATACAGACAAACCAAGACATTTCAAAACAACGAACAGAGATTCTACCAACAAGTGGGGGGGGAGATGACCCTAAAACATACCAACAACCTGGATGCAAGAGAAACCAAACCATTTTGGCCTAAATTACGGCAACCAAGAGAACATTACAAAAAAACCGAATGAATAAGCAACATGACTCAAAGAAGGCTCGAAAGCGTAAATACACATCACTTTACTCAGAACAACACTAAAAAAAATATCAAACTGGAAAACACCAGGCCATGATGGAATACATGGATTCTAGTTCAAAAAATTCACCTCCATTCACGACAGACTAGCACTAGAAATGAACAGATGCCTACAAGGAACACACGTACCCGAATGGAAGAACAAATGAAAGACCACATGGATCCAGAAGGACCCACACAAAGAATCTGCCCCAAACAACTACAAACCCATAACCTGCCTACCGATGATGTGGAAAATATTAACAGCACAAATAAGGGAAGAGATTTATTACTCGCTAACAAGCCGCGGATTGTTCCCTGAGTAACAGAAAGAATGCCGCAAAGGATCCAGAGGCACAGGAGAGTTACTCAACATAGATATGCAGATCCTCAACGAGAGCACAACCAGACGGAAAAATCTAGCTATGGCATAGATTGACTATAAAAAAGCATATGATATCATTCCGCAAAGATGGATAATGAACTGCCTCGAAATGTACAAAATATCATATGAAGTCATAAACTTTACCGAGAGAACCATGAAAACCTGGAAAGGGGAATTGATAGTAGAAGGGAGAAGATTAGCTGAAGCGAAGGTCCAAAGAGGTATATTTCAAGGAGATGCACTATCAACGTTACTATTCATAATTGCGATAATGCCATTTTACCACTTACTCAGAAAATGCTAAGCCGGATACAAACTTAGTAAATCGCAGTAAAAGATTAATCTCCTAATGTACATGCATGGTATCAAACTGTTTGCAAAAAGGTGAAAAATAACTGGAAACTCTAATACACACAATCAGAATATACAGTCAGGACATAGGAATGGAATTTGGCATAGAAAAATGTGCCTTGCTAGAAATGAAAAGCGACAAACGACATCTGACGGACGGAATGGAATTGCCAAATCAAGACAAGATTAGAACGCTCCGAGAAAAGGAAACGTACAAATACTTGGGCATCTTGGAGGCTGACACCTTTTTAAAGTGGACCAGAGAAGAACTTAAGCAAATGGACCAAAGAACAAGAAAACTAATGATCATGCATAAGGCATTACATCACAGAGATGACGTTAACAGACTATATGTATCAAGAAAGGGTAGAGGAAGAGGAATTTCCTGTATTGAAGACAGCGTTGACGCATCGATACAACGACTCGAGGACTACATAGAAAAACACGAAGGAGGACTGATTACAGCCATCAAAAACGATACCGACAGCACGAAGACCAACAGAATGACAATAACTAGAAAAAATAAATGAGAAGAAAAACAACTCTATGGGCGTTTTAAATGACTAATAAGGAACATCTCACAAGAGAAAATTTGGACGTCGCTAAGAAAAGGAAACCTTAAGAGAGAAACTGAATCTCTCTTAATAGCAGCACAAACAACGCCATAAGAAAAAATCATATCAAAGCGAGGATTGATGAGACGCAACAAGATAGCAATTGTAGGTTATGTGGTGAAAGAGATGAAACGATCAATCATATAATAAGCGAATGCAGCTAATTAGCAAAAGATCAGACATTATAATAATCAACAAAAAATGTGAACTTGCAAAATTGTGGACTTTGCTCTCCCGGCTGACCACAGAATAAAACTGAAGGAAAGTGAAAAGAAGGATAAGTACCTGGACCTTGCTAGGGAATTGAAAAAACTGCAAAACATGAAAATAACAATTATACCAATCATGATTGGTGTTTTTGGTACTATCACCAAAGGGTTATTAAAGGGACTAGGGATCTTGGAAATAAGAGGACGAGTTGAGACCATCCAAACAACTTCATTATTGAGAACAGCCAGAATACTGAGAAGAGTCTTGGATATTTGGGGAAACTTGCTGTCACTCAAACTCCAGTGAAAGATCATCAGCTAACACTGATGTGAAAAACTCTCAAGGAGTAAGTAATAATAATAAGAAGAAAGTATAAGACTAGACCCAACTGGATGGACAAGGTGATCCCCAGTGAATTGCGCAAGAAGTTTAAATTTGACCATACGAACAAACAGTATAAGTACAACCTGGAATCCGTCCAGAAAAATGAGACGCACAATATTCTCTGGAATTTTGAGATACAAACAGATCATCTAATCTCAACCAGACGACCAGACCTAGTTATAATCAACAAAAAAAGAGAACCTGCCGAATAGTAGACTTTGCCTTTCCTGAAGGAAATCGAAAAGAAAGATAAATACAAAGACCTTGCAAGAGAACAAAAAAAACTATGAAATATGAAAGTGGCGGTGATACCAATTATAATTGGCGCGCTCGGTACATTTACCAAATGATTAGTAAAGAGAGTGGAATCGTTGGAAATAAGAGGACGAGTGGAGACCATCCAAACTACAGCATTATTGAAATCGCTCAGAATAATAAAAAGAGTCCGGGAGACTTGAAGAGACTTGTTGTCACTCAGACTTCAGTGGAAAACCATTAGTTGACGCTGGCTTGAAAAATTCTCAAATGGGTAAAATAATAATAAAATGCTACAGCAAATTACAGCGCAAATTAGGTAGAAGATTTACTATTCGCTTTTAAGCCGAGGACTGTTCCCCGAAGAATAAAAAGGATGTAACTCGGGAACACGATGAACAAGAGATTTACATTCCTCTGATCAACACATCCTCAAGGTGAGCAAAACGAAACAAAAAGTCTAGTTATGGCGTGGATTGACTACAAAAATGTATAACGATATTGTTGCGTTCTGGTTAACGAACGCAGGTAGTAGTAATAAAAAGACAAACCACGAGATACGAGGAAAAAGAAAAAGTGTTATATTTACAGGAACAAGTATTTACAAGAGAGAGGCTGTTAGTAATAAGAACATAGGATTAATGGATAGAATAAGAATATAGTTCAACAATAGTTATTGGCTTCCGTTATAAGGAGAGGCTATTCACCTTCCAGACTTGGCTCTGATTTGTTCAGACTAGTTCAGACTCAGGCTTAGACTGACTTCACTAGCCTTACTGGTCTTATAAACTACTGCTATATATATATAGCAGATGGGACTAGCTCATTATGCCGAAAAGGTAGGTGATAACCAACAGATATGGTACAGCAAAGCTGGATAAGAGACTGTCTTAAAATGTACAAGATATCCGCCAAAATCATAAAGTTTATCGGCTACAAACTTGCTTAATCGTGAGAAAAGATTAACTGCCTAATGCATATGAACGGCATCAAACTATTTGCCAAAAATGTTAAAGAATTGGAAACCCTAATACAGGCAGTGAGAATATACACGCAGGGTATAGGGATGGAATTTAGCATACAGTGGGGAACGATCAAATTGTAGTCCTAAAGAGACCTACACTACAGCTTTATTTTAAAACTTTTATTGAAAAAATCAATTCAGGTAACTCGATTATGTAGTAGAGCTGACATCTATTCAATGTAGCCGCCTCCTTCAGCCTCAATCACTGCCTCGATATGGATCCGGAACTGAGAGCATGCCTTTTCCACAAGCGCTGGCGGGAGCTCGGTGGATGGCGACGATCAGGCTGGCTTTAGTGTTGTAGGAGGTCATGTTGGTGATGTTCTCGACGTATGACCAAACGAAGTAGTCCAACGGGTTCAGGTCGGGGGAGGAGGGGGCCAGTGAGAGAAAGGTACAAAGTCGTAGCACTCCTTCTGAAGCGAAGCCTGGGTCTCTTTGGACTTGTGAGCCGGCACCGAGTCCTGCTGCCACATCCAGGGTCCGCCACCGGCCACCTGATTGCACCAGGGGATCACCACACTCTTCAGCACATCCAGGTACACTTTGGTGTTGACTTTCAAGCCGACTTCGAAGATGAGAGGTGGCATGATGTGGCCCTCACTTGAAACCACACCAAAGACCATAACCGTAGCCGGAAACTTTGTTTTCATCACCCTGGGCACGTTGAACCGTCCGAATTTGCATTTTGAGGGTGCTGGCAATGGTCCTGTTGTCATAACTTGGATCGGTAGAGAGCATGAGCTGTACAGCGGCGCATCTCCGATCTCACTCGTTGAACATTGTGTCACTTTCAGACATGATTGAAGGTTCCTATCGCTCTTGGGATTTGTTTACAACTGGCCAACTAGTAGATGGTCTGCAACAAAAAAAGAAAACCGGTTTTCATTAAACGGAAATGGAATCATGTCGTCTTTTCTAGGGCGACAATTTTATCGTTCCACCCTGTAGAAAAATGGGCCATGCTAAAAATGAGAGCCGAAAAACGACAAATGACGAAAGGGATAAAACTTCTAAATCAAGAAAAAATCAAAACGCTCGGAGAACAAGAAACTTACAAGTACATGGGAATATTGGAAGAGGACACCATCAAACAAGTGCAGATGAAAGAAAAAAATTTTCAGGTATCTCAGAACTCAAAGCCAAACTATATAACATAAATCTCACTAAAGAGATAAAAACTTGGGCTGTCCTCCTCGTAAGATACTCGGGACAATTCTTGAAGTGGATGAGGTGAGAACTTCAACAAATAGACTAGAGAACAAGAAAACTCATGACGAAACATAAGGCTCCAGAGATGGCATAGACTAAATGTATCAAGAAAAAGGAGAATGAGGACTCGCCAGCATTCAAGATAGACTCGATACAAGATATACATCGACTCGAAGACTTCGTAAAAAAGAGCAAATAAAGACTAATCACAGAGACTAGAAAAAACACAAATAACACAAGGGTCAACTAAAAGACAATGAATAAAAAACAAAAATGGGAAGAAAAACAACTGTATGGTTATTTCGAGCGACAAACAGGTGAAATTTTATACGATAGGACTTGAATAGTGTTAAGTAAGGGAAGCCTTAAGATAGAAACTTAATCTCTTCTAATAAAAGCCCAAAACAACGCCATAAGGACCAACTATGTTAATGTAAAAATAGATAAGACGCAACAAAATAACAAATGTTAGTTATGTGGTGATAGAGACGAAATGATCAATCACATAATAAGCGAATGTAGTAAATTAGTGCAAAAAGAGTATAAAACTTGACACGACTGGGTGGGGAAGGGGAACCACTGGGAATTGTGCAAGAAGTTTAAATTTGACCATACGAACAATTAGTATATGTACAACCCAGAATCCGTCCTAGAAAATGAGATGCACAAACCACTCGGGGATTTCGATATAGAAACAGATCACCTAATCTCGACCAGACGACCAGACCTCGTGATGGTCAACAAAAAAAAAAGAACCTACCGAATAGTGAACTTTGCTGTCTCGGCGGACCACTGAAGAAAATTAAGAGAAAACGAAAAGAGAGATAATTATTCAGAGATTGCAAGTGAACTAGAAAAATAAACTATTGAACATGAAGGTAACGGTGATACCATTTGTAACTGCTGCACTCGGAATAATCCCTAAAGGATCGGTACAGGGACTGGAAGACTTGGAAATCAGAGGACGAGTGGAGACCATCTTATCTACAGCATTATCAAGATCGCCCAGAACACTGAAAAGTCCTTGAGAAAACTTACAGTTACTCAGACTCCAGTGAAAAACTATCAGCTTCCTCTGGTGTGAAAAACTCTCAAATAATAATATCAATGTTTCATCTAAGCTTTTCAGACCATTTCAAATTATTACCTCTAAAAAAAAAAACACTATCAGAGACAATAAGTTTAGTATTTTTTTAGTCCTGTAAGTTCATATTCGCAATGGGGGAGTGTTTGGCGCCAATATTTTAGTGTTGAACAGTTTGGGCGCCAATTCAGAATGACAAATGATTTGAAGTAGAAACAATCTCGTTGTCAATAATATGTTTTGTTTAAACAGGTGACAAATATCAACCAACAGACAGCACAATGGACAAAGTAACGAGAAAAGAAGAACAACAACAATAACCAATTGGTTTGAAGATAATTATGTTGGAAAATCAATGAGACAAGGAAATGGGTGACGTTCGACACTCTTCCCAAAAGAAATGAGGAATGTCTACCGTCGAACAAGAAGTGAAAACTGATCAATTATGCTAAAGTTCCTTTAAAACTTATGCAGAACTGGGAATCAACCATCCTTTTATATAAAAATTCATCGTTGGTGTGAGAATTGAAAAAGAGTATTATGAACAATTGATTGTCGGGAATGTTCCAAATAAAATACAGGCAGCGTAACGGGAAATGAACTGCAATATCCAACAGGCAGCGTTGCATACCAAGAAATGGGAAACAATCCCCAGAAACCCACGAGCAGAGCAACGGGCCAAGAAACGGGGAACGAACAGAAGCAACCGGCGGAAAACCCAACGGACCAAGAAACCGGAAAGGAACTGCAATATCCGACGGGCAGCGTCACGTACCAACAAACGGGAAACGAATAGCAGTAATTGACAGACAGACAGACAGACAGAACAACGGACCAAGAAATGGGAAACGAATAGCAGCAATCGATGGACAGAACAACGGACCAAGAAACGGGAAACGAACAGTCGACGGACAGAACAACGGGCCAAGAAACGGGAAACGAACAGTCGACGGACAGAACAACGGGCCAAGAAACGGGAAACGAACAGCAACAATCATCAAGTAACATTTGTTAGATTGTTCCATGTGTTTAGGGTTAGTATTAAGCTTAAGGTTTTCCCGGGAAAACTCTAAATGAAAAACGTTTGAAATCCATAAGGACAGATGAGCACATTTTGAATCTCATAAAACAGTCTGATTCACGTGTTCCTCTGGAATATTTGTGTACTTTGGCTCATAATTATGAGATGTCTTTAATCTTTAATATTCTTTTTACTCATTTGATTTGAGTAATATCGTTAGAAAAGATCCAGTTCTTATTAAATTATCAATATTTGGCCATTCTTTACAAGCTTATCTATCTATTCGAGATTTGTGCGCCAAAAAAGTTCTACCCCAAAACGGTGACAGACCGGTCTTATAACTGGCTTGTTTTTAATATTTTTTACAACTCCTGAAATGTTAAGGAAATCAATACGGAAAAATACGATTTTCCTCAACGATTTTTAGCGGGAACACAAGCGAACTTGAGCGCACTTTTTAAGCGTCTGGTGTGCATGTCGAACGTATCACGTGCATATTTGTCTGTATTTAGGTGGTTGCGAGTTCTTGTTCCCGTGTGTGTGTGTGTGTGTGTGTGTGTGTGTGTGTGTGTGTGTTACATGAGAGTGTTGCTTATCAGTGCTTGTTTCCTATTTGGCGAGGGCGTGTCTCGTGCATGTTTTTTTTTTTTTCACATTTTCTTCGTGTGTAACCAAGGCTCTTGTTGCGACCATATAGGTGTTGGGGTGCTGCTTCCGTGCCCTTGCATTTATCTGCCTGTCATAATCCTAACAATATATAATGATTCTTACTTTACTGCTGAGAGGTAAAACCCCACCTCAACGAGTGTCCTAGATATGACACTAAACAATCTTATGGTAAAGCTCTAGTAATGCTGGAGCTTTGGGGAATGTAGAATACCCCTTCATTAACTCTGCCTTCAGGCCCACTCTGGCCCAGAGTAGTAGCACCTGATTGGGTCCCATCTGTGGGCTAAATAAAACTGTTTGACATTTAAACTCTGTGCAAACAAATAACAAATGTTTAATTGAATAGTTAGAAATAAAACTGTTTGATTACTTAACTGTGTGTAAAAACATGACTAATGTTTAATTGAATAGTTAGAAATAAAACTGTTTGACATTTAAACTCTGTGCAAACAAATAACTAATGTTTAATTGAATAGTTAGAAATAAAACTGTTTGATCACTTAACTGTGTGTAAAAACATGACTAATGTTTAATTGAATAGTTAGTGATACATAGCAAAACTTGGAACCATTTAACTGTGTGCAAACGAATGAGTAATATCGAAATGAATAAATAGTGTTAAATAGCAATACTTGTGACCACTTCACTGTGTGCGAAAAAATATTTGCTATTGATTGGAATGATTAGTGTTAGATAACAATAATTGAAACCCAATGGTTCAGGAGACCGGAGTTCAATCCCAGGTCGAATCATACCAAAGACTCAAAAAATGGTACTTAATACCTTTTTGCTTAACACTCAGCATTATAAGGTAAGGATCAAGGGTAAAGTGAAGAAATCCAAACCCTCCCCTACACCACGGTGTGATAGCTATTTGAAAATGGGTCCTTCGGCTCCCCCTTGACTAAAGGGAGACAACTTTACTTACTTTTATCTGTTTACTAGTGTGCAAACAAATTTAAAAATGAAATTACCAACAACCTATTCACTTGATAATTATATGTAAATCTATTTAAATGTATGCAAACAAATGATTAATAAATAATAAATAGAATTATTCGTGTTAGATAGAAATACTTGAAACCATTTAACTGTGCGCTTAAAAATAATGAGCGGAGGCTCATTTAAAAGTGCTATCTTCAAAATCTGTTTGCAAATCCTATATACTTAATATGTATAAAGTGGATTGGGGATTAAATAACCTACAGTGATCGATATGCCATAAAGCCCAACCACGTCAAATCATATATATTCAATATATATATAAAAAGACGATTTGGCATTAAATAACCTACAATGGTTGATATGCCATAAAGCCCAATCAAGTCAAATCATATATATTTAATATATATATAAAAAGAGGATTTGGCATTAAATAACCTACAATGGTTGATATGCCATAAAACCAAACCACACCAAATCATATATATTTAATACATATGTATAAAGAGGATTTGGGATTAAATAACCTCTAATGGTTAATATGCCATAAAACCCAACCAAACCAAATTATATATATGTAATATATATGTATAAATAGGATTTGGCATTAAATAACCAACAATGCTTGATATGCCATAAAGCCCAACCAAACCAAATCATATATATATATATATATATATATATATATATATATATATATATATATATATATATATATATAAAGAGGATTTGGCATTAGGCAACCAAAAATGGTTGATATGCCATAAAACCCAACCAAACCTCATCATATATATTTAATATATATGTATAAAGAGAATATGGCATTAAATAACCAACAATGGTTGATATGCCATAAAACCTAACCCAACTTATCATTTAATTTTTATCGAAAAATCAGTTCATTCCAATTTTTACAACAAACATTTTAGATGGAATCATCAAGATTAGTTTTATCTATACAACCCACCTCTCTCTCGCTCTCTCTCTCTCTCTCTCTCTCTCTCTCTCTCTCTCTCTCTCTCTCTCGCTCTCTCTCTGACGCACACACAAACTCACACACACATGTGAAACTCGGAGTCATAAGTTGTAAATGACTTAGTGACGATTTTCTTTTTTTAGATTTTTAATCGGCTCTGCTTAATAAGAATATTAAGTATTTTTATCAGTCAAGGTTTTCGGACTATTGTCTTTATATTTATTCTTATATTTACAATGTTTCGGCCGATATGTCCTCCGGCCTTCTTCAGGTGTTTCTTTTCGAAGTCGGGAGCCCATACGGAACTTCGAACCACTGAATATTTTGTTTTTAAATTCTCATACATTTTGAGAAACCACATGGAAAAATTTTAGAATGGTCTTCTAATTTGCATTCCTAAAACAAATAGCATCAGAAGCCGGGATATGTAAATCCGTAATCGATTAAAAGCTTCTTAAACACCTCAACAACCAGTTTGGTATAACTAATTGAAAGTAAACTTGGTTTTAGCAAAAGAACTATCAACTGATACAATGGAAAGAATCATAAAACTCTTTCAAGAAGGAAATCCACATTGGATGAATAATACATTTTATTAAAGAGCAAAAGAGGTTATAGCTTTTCTTCAGGAAAAATCAGAGATAAGGCCAGAGAACAGGTCGGATCTAATTCCCATTAAAAACTTATGATGTAATTTTTTTTTCAATTGGCTTTGGGAAGGCTCTATCCTGTAAAGAAGATTTACTAACTGCTATTTGTGAAATTTAAAATCACTTTCATTAAAAAAATGCGGCTTTAAGTTATGAAAAACTATGCCAGAAAGAATTAACAGCGTCATAAAAGTTCGAAGAAAAGGAAACTAAGTATGAATTTATCCGGACTCCATTAAGATGGATTTGACGTTATTTTATCCAAGATTGGGATGCACGAATCGAGACTCGTGCAAAGCAGGTACAAAAAAAATCCTGTTCCCTTTAGTATTTCCCCTCAGGAGCACCTCTGTCACCAAACAATAAACTCAGCCCTTTACGAAGCTTTTTGCTTCCATGTGGCATAAGGCCGAATGAATGGGACGCCCAATGAGACTCGAACTCACTTGTAAAGGTTCGCTAGTCTAGCTTGCTAATCATTACACCACCCGAAGTGCCCAGCTCTGCCGAGCAGGTATTGCCAGGGAGAAAGCGTCCTGGAACCAGGTGATTAACATAATATCATCCACCCGGTGAGAACGCCAGATGGACCCACCCGAGGGCAACTGAGTAATAAATCTATTTTTTGTCAATGAATTCCAGACTTTTTTCTTTAATAATGGGGTATTCTTGAGGAAATAATCTTGTAATTTGAATTTCTAAAACAAATACCAGCAGAAGCCTAATATGCAAATTGGTCAACAGTTAAAAGATAGCTCTCTTGGACACTTTAGGTGGTCTCATATTTAGCAAACTAGACTAGCAAACCTTCACGAGTGAGTTCGAGTCTCCTCGGGTACCCCATTCATTCGGTCGTGTGCCACATGGAAGCAAAAAGCTTCGTAAATTACTATCTTCTTGGCATCTTCGTTCCTGTTTGGCCCAAACAGTTGTTGGGCTATAAAAGGTTGTCTTGAATTTCTTGCTGAATGGGACTTAATGTCTACTCGTGGATCTGTTAGGGTTGTAAGTAAAATATATAATCGAAACGAAATTCCTGACACATCTTTTGGCCTAAACTCGAAAAATAAGCCAAGCACCCTTGCTGGATATGCTAACAGGTCGCTGAACCTTTATAGTGGTTTGAAAGCGTGTGAAGGCAGCAGCACAAACAGCAGGCATTGCTTCTGGCGGGAGAGAGAGAGAGAGAGAGAGAGAGAGGGAGAGAGAGAGACCGCTTAACAATATCTTCATAAATTCATCGAACCAGCTTTTCGTTTTTCTTTTTTTTTCTTTCTTTTTTTCAATGCGATTTGCTTGTAAAATGAAGATCCATTTACATTTGGAGTTTAAATGACTTCGTAAATCGATTAAAAAAATAAAGAAATAAAAAGATAAAAAAAATGACCAAAATCCGATCCTAAATTCGTCGTTTGTCAGGCAGCTGTGGGGCTTAAATTCGCTTGAGGGGATGAAGACGCTGTTGGCTGATGTTACTAGCGGCTTCGTGTTCTCCTTTCGCTGGCAAGCCACTTTTCTTGCGGGTGGGGAGTTGTTTTTTCTACATTTCATCATAACTGATCTTTTTTTTTTTTTTTTTTTTTTTTTTTCACAAAATCGGTTTCTCAAGTGGCCGGAAGGAACAACGTCATTCCGTTACTTCAAGGAATCGGAGCAGACGTTCTTTTCAATCGAAATCAATCAAGCGTTTTAAACAAAAAAAAAAAAAAAAAAAAAAAAAAAAGCAAACAAAACAAACAAAAAACAAAACTACAGCAGAAGAGTAAGAAAATTCTTTGCGTGGTTACTGGGTCGATTGGAAAAGATATTTTTCTAACAAGGTTTCATTCGTTCGTTTGTTCGTTATTTATTTATTTCTTTTAAGTATTATCTTCTTCTTCTTCTTCTTCTTCTTCTTCTTCTTCTTCTCATGAATGTTGGTGTTTATTATATTGGGGTTTTTTATCGTCTTTTTCTTTCTTTCTTTCTTTCTTTCTTTCTTTCTTTCCTGTCTTTTTTTCCCACGTCCCTGTCATCTTTATTGCCTTCTTTCTGACTTTTTTCTTTTTCTTTCTTTCTTCTTACTTTTTGTGTTTTTTTTTTAAATTATTTTTCTTTGTTAACAGTATTATTGCATTTTTCCCTTTATTGTTTCCTGCTTTTTCTGTCTTTTTTCTTTATTTCTTTTTCTTTCTTTGTTTTCTTTTCTTTTTTCTTTTTTTAGATATTATGTTTTCTTTTTTTTTTCTTTTTCTTTTTTTTTTTTCTTCTTTCTTTTGGTCTTTCTGCTTTTTTAACTATTTTTCTTTGTTCACATCACTTTTTTTCCTCTTTATTGCTCTCTTGATTTTTCTGTCTATCTTTCCTTTCTTTCTTCCTTTTTTTCCACAATTTTTCTTTATTAACCATATTATCACTTTTTTCTTCTATATTGTTTTCTTGTTTTTTCTGTCTGTTTTTTTTTCTTTCTTTTTTCTTTATTTCTTTTTCTTTCTTTCTTTTTTTCTTTCCTTTTCTTGTTCTTTTTTTTAAACTATTTTTCTTTGTTAACCATATCATCACTTTTTTCAACTATCTTTTTTGTATTTTCTGTCGTTCTGTTTTTTTTCCTCTTTTTCTTTCTTTTTTCTTTCTTTTAGATAATATGTCTTCTTTTTTCATATTTTTAATATCATTGTTGTCTTTTTTTTTCTTATCCATTCTCCTTTATTGCTTTCTTTCTTTCTTATTCTTTTCTTTCTTTCTTTTTTCAACCTTTACTTTTTGCTTTCTTTCTTTACCGTATCGTTTTTCTTTCGTCTTTATTGCTTCCTTTTTTTTTACTTTTTTTACTTTTTTCTAATTTTTATCTTTTTTCAGTTTTTTATGAGATTTTTTTACTTTTTTTTTACTTTTATTCCATTCTTTATTTTTCTTTTCTTTCTTTTCTTTATTATCCTTTTCTTTTTTCTTTTTTTTTTTTTGTTGTTTTTATATCATCTTTTTCTTTCTTCGTCTTCTTTGTTTCTTTTTCTTTATTTTTTCTTTCTTTTTCGTTTCTGCTTATTCTATTTACCCTATAATCGTTTCTTCTTAAACTTCTTTTTTTTCCTTCATTCTTTTTCTTTCTTCCTTTCGGATACTATTGTTTTTCTTTCACCTTTACGGTTTTCTTTCTTTTTTTATCTATTCTTTCCTTCTTTCATTTTTATTCTTTCTACTTTCTCTTTCCCTTTCATTTTTTCTATTTTTCTTTCTTAACCATATTATCACTTTTGTTTCATCTTTATTATTTTCTTTTTCTTTTTTCTTTCGTGTTTCTTTCTTTTCTTTCTTTCTTCTTCCTTTCCATAATATCGTTTGCTTTTTCTTTTCATTAATGATTTTTATATCATCTTTTTCTTTCTCTCTTTTTCTTTACCCCATTGTTTTCTTTTGAGTTTTGCTTTCTTTCTTTGTTTTTCTTTTCTTTCTTTCCATCCTTCAGTCTACTTTTCTTTTTTCTTCATAACAATGTTTTACATTTATTCCATTTTTTTCTTTTTCTTTCTTTGTATTTTTTTTTATTTTGATTTTGTTTTTATTTTTACTCATTTTGCTTTTGTTTTTTTAATATTATCTTCTTTTTTTTTCTTGATTGTTTTTATATGAACTTTTTCTTTCTTTTCTTTCTTTCTTTCTTTCTTTATTCCTTTCTTTCTTTCTTTTTTCTTTCTTTCTTGAATTTTCTTTCTTTCTTGCTTGATTTTTCTTTTTTTTGCCTTCTTCTCTTTTCCTTGATTTTTCTTTCTTTTTTCTTTCTTTCTTGATTTTTCTTTCTTTCTTTCTTGCTTGATTTTTCTTTTTTTGCCTTCTTCTATTTTCCTTGATTTTTCTTTCTTTCTTGCTTGATTTTTCTTTGTTTTTTTTTGTTTTTTTTTCCTTCTTCTCTTTTTCTTGATTTTTCTTTCTTTCTTTCTTTCTTTTTTCTTTCTTTCTTGATTTTTCTTCCTTTTTTTCTTTCTTCTCTTTTCCTTGATTTTTCTTTCTTTCTTTCTTTCTTACTTTCTTTCTTTCTTTGCTATATATTGTGTTTCTTTCACGATTATTGCTATCGTTCACATTTATTGCTTTCTTTCTTTTCTTTACTTTCTTTCTTTTTGCCTTTATTCATTTCCATATTCTTTCCTCATAATTGTTTTTAATCGACTTTTTCTTTCTATTAGGCTTTTTTTTCTTTTCTTTTCTTTTCTTTCTGGCTTTCTTTATCTTATTATCGTTTTTCTTCTTTTACTTTTATTGCTTTCTTTTGATCTTTTCTTTTTTCCTTCCTTCTTTTCTTCTTTCACTTTTTTTTTTCTATATTATCTTTTTTCTTATTTAACTTTTATTATTTCCTTTCTTTCTTTCTTTCTTTCTTTTGACTTTCTTTCTTTCTTTCAATATTTTTTTATTTTTATTTTTATCTTTTTCATATAAATCTTTTTTTGTCGCAATAGTTTCCTTTCTTTCTCCTTTGTTTAGTCTTTCCTCTCTATTTCTTTCTTTCAAGAAAAGAATCATTTTCTTAATATCATTTCTCTCCTCTCACTTATTTGTTTGTTTGTTTGTTTGTTTGTTTCTTTCTTTCTTTTTCTTTCTTTCTTTCTTTCGTATCATTTTTGTTTTCTCACCAACCTTTCCTGCTTTCTTTCTTTTTCTTTTTGCTTCTTTCTTTTTCCTTTTATTCTTTTTCTTTTGTTTTCTCTTCTTTCTTTCTTTTCTCTTCTTTGTGTTTTCTTTCTTTCTTTCTATCATTTTTCTTAATTCACTTTTCCTTTCTACTTTCTTTCTTTCTACTTTTGTTTCTTTCTTTTTCTTTTTTCTTTCTGTTTTATTCTTTTACTTCTTTCTTTCTTCCTTTCTTTCTTCCTTTCTTTCTTTCATAAAGAAAACTCTTCCTTCACAATCTTTGATTTTCTTTTCTATCCCAAACTCCTGCTCCTTTTTCACTTTACCTAATTTTCAAGTTCTTTCTTTCTTTCTTTTTCTTTTTTTCTTTCTGTTTTATTCTTTTATTTCTTTCTTCTTTTCTTTCTTCCTTCCTTTCTTTCTTTCCTTCTTTTTTTTTTCTTACTTTCTTTCTTCCCTTATTATTTTTTTCTTTTTCTAGTCTCATTCTAATATTTCTTCCTTTTGCCCATGTTCTTAATGACTATTTTTATCAATCATTGATTTTCTTTTTATTTCTTTTGTCTTAATACTGCACCGATTATTTGTTTTCGCCGTCATCAAAATGAAGAATGAGTTTCTTTCTATTATTTCCCATCAAATATCGATACGTCACTTTAATTGGCCGAAGTACAGACGAACTAAAGCTTACTAACCAAGTCACAACTCACAAATCCAAATACAGACGCCATATTGAAATTCTTTTTTATCATATTGTTATACACTTTTCTTTTAGTATTTCGTAATACTATTTTTAGTAAATGTTTGTTGTCTCTTCTTTTACCGTGTGGTAATACACTTTTCTTTACCATATGATTATACTTGTTTCTCTTATATATGTTAATAGCATTCTTTGCGGTAAAGTACCATATTTTTTTCTGCATTATTAATATACTTTGCAAGGACGAGCTCATAAGTGATGTACTCCTATGGACCCCCACATATGGCAGTGCAAGAGCAGGACGACCAGCTCGAACTTACATACAGCAACTATGTGAGGACACAGGATGTAACCCTGAAGACCTGCCGGAGGCGATGAATGATAGGGAGAAGTGGCGGCACGACATGATGATGATGATGATCTCTACGGTATAATATTAATCTTCTCTTTACCATATGGTTATACTTGCTTCTTTTATATATGATAATACACTTCTTTTCCCACCCCGATGATGGGGCTTAAAAAATACACGGACTGTATGTACGCAGAGGAGCAAGAACTCCCCCTACCAATAAAAAGGTCGTCTTGTGTATGGCTCTAAATTGCATCCAATGTTGTGGCT
The DNA here is from genome assembly GCA_963585895.1 of Sepioteuthis lessoniana. Lineage (NCBI taxonomy): Eukaryota > Metazoa > Mollusca > Cephalopoda > Myopsida > Loliginidae > Sepioteuthis > Sepioteuthis lessoniana. The sequence continues at coordinate 61,565,432 of OY757939.1, forward strand.
CCAGTTGTGAAGATCTGGGGAGTGTTGAGTTCTCTTTCATTATCATTACTCCTAGGTCCACTCTGACTCAGAGACGTAGAACTTATTAGGGTCCCATCTATGGATCAAATAGATCTGTATATCAGGAGAGGGTGGATTACCCCTTCATTGCTATTACTCTCAGGCCCGCTCTGACTCGGAGACGTAGAACGTGTTAGGGTCCCATCTATGGGTCAAATAGATCTGGATATCAAAGGAGAGTAGATTACCTCTTCATTACAATTACTCCCAGGTCTACTCTGACTTGGAGTGGTAAGACTTGTTCGGGTCCCATCTATAGGTCAAATAGATCTATTAAAGGAATATTCGTATTCGATAAGATCGTGTTAAAAAATCTTAAAAATAACAACATTACCAAAAAAGTAAATATAAACTGACAATGGACGTGATTCCCGATCATCAAGGCATAAAATAATCCAAGACAGGTTGACGTACCATTTAAATCAATCAAGAAACCAAACAAACAGAATAGAACCTAACTGATGCTATATGAAAATAAAGACCATGGCAATATATTTGCTTGCTTTCTTTGTTTAATGATATACCAACTTTCATGTGTTAATTGACGCCAAAGTCATCCCAGAGCTAGAACTTTAAGAGGGTTCGTACTTTTCCCAGGGGTATTAGTCCAAAAGTGAACGTAATAGCGCGACTTAAGTTCGAACTTGCATTCTACAATGTCGCTGTCCAGACACAACGATACAGGAACTTTTCTTGGCCATATGATAATACTTTTTCTTTGAAATATAGTTCTATTTTTCTTTACCATATTATACCATTCTTTACCATATTGTAATAATAATCACCACCCATTTAACTCTTTTTCTTTACTATATCTTTAGATTATTTGCTTTCCACAAAGAAATGTTATTTTCATTAATTTCGTTATAATTGTTTTCGTGATCATATGGAAATAAATTTTGTTTCATTAATTGTTATTTCCAAGTTCTTCAACACCTGATTATAACCCTTTTCATGATAAACTTTCTCTAGATCATATTTTTTAATCTTTTTCTTTACCATCCTATAATATCCTTTTCATTACTCTAGCCCCCAAAAAAGGAATTTCCAGTTGTTTTTTTCCATTAGCCGAAGAATTTTTAAGAAAATCTTCATTTGATATACTAGAAATCATATAACTGTGCAAATTATTATTGTCAGATAAGAATACTTAAAATCATATAACCGTGCACATATTGTTATCGTTATGTAGGAATACTTGAAACCATATAACTTTGTGCAAATTATTATTGTCAGATAAGAATACTTGAAATCATATAACTGTGCACATATTGTTATCGTTATATAGGAATACTTGAAACCATATAACTGTGTGCAAATTATTATTGTCAGTTAAGAATACTTAAAATCATATAACCGTGCGCATATTGTTATCGTTATATAGGAATACTTGAAACCATATAACTGTGTGCCAATTATTATTGTCAGATAAGAATGCTTGAAATCATATAACCGTGCACATATTGTTATCGTTATATAGGAATACTTGAAACCATATAACTGTTTGCAAATTATTTCTGTTTGATATAAATGCTTGAAGCCATATTACTCTGTGTAAATTATTTCTGTTAGATAGGAATACTTGCAACCATAAGACTGTGTGCAAATTATTCGTATTTGATAGGAATACTTGAAACTATATAACCTTGTTCAAATTCTTTCAGTTTGATAGAAATACTTGAAGCCATATAGCTATATGCGAATTAATAGTATGGTATAGGAATACTTGAAACCATATAATTGTATGCAAATTATTTGTACTTAATAGGAATACTTGAAACCATATAACTATGTGTAAATTATTCGTATTAATTTGGAATTCAGGAAACTATATTAGTGTGCGCAAATAATTTGTTTTAGTGTAGTAAATTGAAGCTATAATTGTTTACAAAAGATTATTAATTACTTGAAACCATTTAATTGCGTAAAAATTATTGGCATTGGATAAGAATACTTGAAACCATATAATTCTGCGCAAACTATTTGTTTTTATATCGAAAAACATTAAAACTTAAACAATCACACCTAATTCTTAAAATGTCTATATTTGTAAACATTCTTTTAAATATTCTACTTATATGTCAGCTTTATAAATACTTTAGTTATACTTGAATTAAACTTTTGTCATTGAATTGCCAACAACAAGTTGAAATGTCACAAAATTCAAACATGCGCTGGTGTCTGTTTTTGTAAAAGAAATAGAAAAAAAATAACATTATTTACATTTTTCGGACTAATGTCCTCATCTTTGTCGCCATGTTTATCACAACGTTTCGGCCGTTGTACGCTCCGGCCTTCTTCAGGTGGTTGAAATGTCGAACTTAGCCTTTGATTTCGCTCACCAGGGTAGACTGTTCTAGTTCCACGAGCCATGTTTCTTAATGGATGTCGTTTATCAGTTATCTTCTGTTAATTTCCCTTCTGAAAGTTCTCTACTGCCTTCACCGGGTATTGAACTCACACTCTTTTGGGTATGTCACTGGATCTAACCAACTAGAACAGCTACTCAAGTGGGCGAAATAAAGGGCTAAGTTCGACGTTCCAACCACCTGAAGAAGGCCGGAGCGTACAACGGCCGAAACGTTGTGATAAACATGGCGACAAAGATGAGGACAATAGTCCGAAAAATGTAAATAATGTACATAATTCCTCATCTCGGAAATATAGAGAGATATAGAAAAAAATTAAATAAAATGAAAAAACTAAAAGCTTTAACAAATCTTTGATAGCCCTAACGACTTGGACTGTAGAATATACTGACTGCATCTCCGCAGTGGGGTAAAACATCCCCCAACGAGTGTCCTGTAAATGACACAAAACTGCATTAGATGGTGAGGCTCCAGTCCTGAAGCTTTGGGGAATAGTTCATTGCTATTATTCCCAAGCTAATTATGTCCCGGAAAATTAATACCCGATAGGGTCCTATCTACGGATCAAATAGAACTATTTTATCATTTACTTTACTATAAACCATTTAACTGTGTGCAAACAAAGGATTAAGATTAAACTGAATAATTCCCATGACATAGCAATACTTGAAACGATTTATCTGTCCGCAAAGAAATGAGCTCAGGCTAGTTTTAAAATAATGTTACCAACAAACTGTTCGCTTAAAAACCATATATATATGTACGTGTGTGTGTGTGTGTGTGTGTGTGTGTGTGTGTGTGTGTGTGTGTGTTTATATGTAAACGGGATTTGGCATTAAATAACCCACAAGGGTTGATATGTCCCGAAACACAACCAAACCAAAGCCTTAGAAAAAGGAAGAGACGATTTAAATATGTCAGACAGGGGAAAAGATGAGAAGAAGGGGGAAGAGGAAGATGGAGAAGAAGGAGAGGTTAAGAAAAGAAAAGGTTGTAAGAAGGGAGAGTGGAGAGATGACAAAACTACAGCAGGATTACATATAAGTAAACCTCTTATGTAAACTTAAGAATTATTCATTCTATCCATTATTCAGACAGCTGTTTTTTCCACTCTTTCTCCTGTCCTCACCAAATTGATACTAAACGATTATAGAAGACTAAAAGTCGTAAACAACAAGAAATCAAACAAAACAACTCAAGGAAAAAACCCTTTGGCGTAGTGGTTAACGGGCTGGATTTCAACATCGTAGAAACCTAGTTCGAACTCCAGTTGCTCTATCGTGTGCACTTTCTAACAATTACCCTTCAGAAAGGTATGAATCCCCTTTATTCCCCCGGCTATGATTTAAATAGTACCATTACCATATTTACCAACCCCTCCACTCGGGCAGGATATGACACAAGGTCAATTTTTAAACAGGATTTAACATGTTTGAATTCAGAGTTTTCCTTCTCCTAGACTAGTTGCCTCACCAAGGCTGAAGAAACCAGTCTGCCCTACTATTTACCCATAGCTGGAGGGAGAATAATTGGATTCATACCTTTCCCAAGGGTATAACCTGCGAAGGTTGATATGCCATTGAACAAAGAAATCAAACCACAATAAACCATCTATTTTAATAGGTTCCTTGTATTTATGATAGTGTTATTCTATCCTCTCTATTCCCAGCTATGGTTTAAATAGTACCCCTACCGTCTTTCTATAAGGATGGCTTTCGTATTAGATAACACAAAGAGTTGATATGCCATTAAACAAAGAAGTGCAACTAAAAAATGAATACATGTTACGATAGAAATACCTCCTACATTTAAACTGTCACCAATGTGTTGCCAGTAAACTTAAATTTCTCAACTGAGTAGCACTTTTGAGTGGTAATGACGAACTGAAAGTTTACAAAAGTATTTCACGAATGTCTCAAAACGAACTGAATACTTTCAGAAGTCTTTCTACGAGTGTCTCAAGATAAGCAGAATGTTTTAAAAAGTCTTTTCACAAGTATCTCAAGAGAAACTAAATGTTTGCAAAAGTCTTTTCACAAATATCTCAAGACAAACTAAATGTTTGCAAAAGTCTTTTCACAAATATCTCAAGACAAACTAAATGTTTGCAAAAGTCTTTTCACGAATGTCTCAAGACAAACTGAATACTTGCACAAGTCTTTCTACGAGTATCTCAAGATGAACAGAATGTTTTTAAAAAAATCTTTTCATGAGTATCTCAAGAGAAACTGAATACTTTCAAAAGTCTTTTCACGAATGTCTCAAGACAATCTGAATGTTTGCAAAAGTCTTTTCACAAATGTCTCAAAACGAACTGAATGTTTTCAAAAGTCTTTTCACAAATGTCTCAAAACAAACTAAATGTTTACAAAAGTCTTTTCATGAGTGTCTCAAGACAATCTGAATGTTTTCACAAGTATTTTTACGAGTGCTTTTAGACGAACTGAATATTTTCACGTATTCAAGCTGAATGAATCGTTTTCACATCTGTTTGCACATATGTCTCAAGACGAATTGAATGTGTTCACATATGTTTCAAGATAAACTGAATATTTTCCCGTATGTTCAAGGTCAACAAAGATGAGCTGATTTTCAATCGGTTTTCCTACATGAAAATTCGAAAAATCAATCTCCTAATTTTCTACACCGACCTCTTATATGAACAAAGTTTGTTTGTTTGTTTGTTTGTTTGTTTGTTTGTTTGTTGTTATTTTTTTTAATAGATGCTCAATAAAAGTTTTAAAAAGAAAAACTTCAATTATTTTTTCGCAAGATTAATAACAAAAGAGCAGCAGTGTGTTCTCCAATGCGATAGAAAAATAATCCACTTGATAATCTGCGGTTCCGGACGCGACTGAAAATGACGTTGAATTTTCAAATAAGGTATTTAATCGATACTAATGGCTCAGATATCGATTACTGCTAAACGAGTGATAATTGGTTAACAGCAAAACGCGTATCGAATCCTAAATTACTTTTGCCTGAAGGAACGACAGGCAAAGCTTCAATTGAGAACAAACCGCGGGACAGACACAATGGGAAAACAAAATATAGAAAGGAAATCAAAATTAGAATTTTAAAAAATTTCTTTAAAAAAAAGATTCAAGACAAAGAAGTTAATTCATAATTATCGATTATAGTATTAAATATATTTTTATCGTTATCTCCACGTCAAACTTTATTTAACTGAGTAATTATATGAAATAATTTCGATCAATTAAGTGAAACACTAAGAAAACCAAGGAATATTTAGCGTCTGTCGATACTCAACCTGCGTTAAGATGCCCCTCATTAAACCCCCGATAAATCCAGCCTTGTGCCATAACATAATAAATAACTACCCCCAATTCCGTAAATTAATAATCATCTACCACACACCCAAATCAAAAGAATTAGTAAAAAAAATATTTGTGTCACGTGGCTATTTGCTACGAATTAGCTTCAAGTAATTATACTTAATGAAAATAATTTGCACACAGTTCCATGGTTTCAACTATTCTTATCTAATATAAATGATTTACACACAGTTGTATAGTTTCAAGTATTCTTATCTAATATAAATAATTCGCACACAGTTGTATGGTTTAAAGTATTCCTATCTAATACAAAGATTTCTCACAGCGTTCTATGGTTTCAAATATTCCTATCGAATACAAATAATTTGCACAGTTATATGGTTTCAAATGCTCATTGGCCTAAGGCCCCGGGAGACGGGGTTCAATCCCAGGTTGAGTCATACCAAAGACTCAAAAACTGGTACTTCATACCCCCTTGCTTAACAATCAGCATTATAATCTACGGATCAAGGGTAAAGTGGAGCAATCCAAGGAAAGGAATAACGCCCTCCCCTATACTTCTGTGTAGTAGCTACTGAAAAGGAAGGCTTCCTGTCGCCCACGACTACGGTCGCTAACTTTACTTATTTTTTTACAAATAATCTGGACACGGTTATATGGTTTCAAGTATTCCTATCCAATACAAATAATCTGCACACAGTTATATACTTTCAGCTATTCCTATCCGGTACAGTAAATTTCCTCGCAGTTTTATGGTTTCAAGGATTTCTACTTAATACAAATAATTTTCAAGTAGATCTGTCCCTTAGATATAACCGTTTAGTACATTTATTCGTTTTTAATAGATGTTTTATTTGTTTTTATTGTTTATTTATAACAGGTTACTGACTTGTTTTCACCGAGCTTGGCGTATAGAAAATGACTTCGGGTTCATTTGGAAAACAGAGATATTCTCGAAAACACCTCATGATTAATAAGTATTTCGAATAAAGATTTTATTTTTTCTTCCAAACGTAAAGGGGTGGTATTAAACTATATATATATATATATATATATATATATATATATATATATATATATATATATAGTTTCAATAGCTATTACACCGAGGTTAAGAGGAGGGCGCTATTCTGGATTGCTCAACTTATCCTTGATCCGTACCTTATAATGTTGAGTGTAAAGCCAGGAGGCATCAAGTACCGTTTCTAAAGTCTATGATATCATTCAACAAAGTGTTGAACCCCAGTCTCCCGGACCATGTGCAAATACTCTAACCATTATACCAATGGGCCGGTCAATAATATATATATATATATATATATATATATATATATATATATATATATATATATATATATATATATATATATATATATATAATCAGAAGAAAATAGTCTAAGGATTAGAATATTAAGTAATAATCAAAGGGTTAAGAATATCCAGTTGAGTGCACAATACCAACGGCTATCGGCTATATAATTAATTTCAGATTAAAAATACATCGAAACTCACATGGAGAGGGAAAACATTTTTTATAAAATTGAAAGAAAAAATTAAATTGAGTGGTTTTATTATAAATTTATTTAAGGTCTATGGTTAGCCTCTTCAGATGGAGAAAGGAATACCGTTGCGTATTTGAATATAACTAAAGCAGGTTTACATTGCTCCTGATTAGAAGAAAATTTTAACTTTCTTAATCCTTTCGATTTATCCATTTAGAAAAATTTAACGGTGGAAATATCATCATATATTATTTAATATAATGTTTATACAATCTTCTTTTTTAAAAAAAAACGTTCCCCTAATTTAAATATTACTGAATTTAAAAAAAAAACGTGAATACTGAAAGAATTAATTGTGGCTTAAGACTCAATTAAAATCATAAATAAAGCCTGATATAGATAAAAATGAGATCTCGTGTACTTTCATCCAAATAAAAATGAAATCAATCAAAAATATCAAATGAAAGTCACATCTAATATTTGCACTGGGTAATGTCATTTGGTGATACGGATATGCTCACCTTGCTTGGCTCAAATTGTCAATTCTTGGTGATATTTTTGACAAAGAAACACAGAATTCGCTTTGCACAACAACTCTAGATCTGTATTTGGTCATCATATTAATAACTGCTAAAAATATTGTTTTATATCAATATGTTGTTGCGTAAGGCAGCAGCATTTTGACCACCTTTTCAGACAACAATGGATATTCAGAGGCCACACTAAGCCACAATTTTGGGAGTGGTTGATGTTTAAACTGAATATTTATAGGTGTTTACTAGTTTGTAAAATTTGCGGTCCTATCGCTAATCGGATAATATAAATATTTAAGATCCTATTTACCCAACCCCTCCGCTCGGGCAGGATATGACACAAGGTCAATTTTTTTAAGCGGAGTTTAAGAGGCTTGAATTCAGAGTTTTCCTTCTCCTAGACTAGTTGCCTCACCAAGGCTGAAGAACCTAGTCTGCCCTACTATTTATCCATAGCTGGAGGGAGAATAATTGGATTCATGCCTTTCCCAAGGGTATTAGTGCTATGTGAAATGCAGTCAGTCTTGTCCAGGAATTGAACTCGTATCACCGTGTCCATATCTTGTGACGATAACCATTACACCACGGGCACCTCCTAGATATCCTTTCAGTGTCTGTGAACCCTTACTGTTGACGTTACGGACATTCTGTAATCCACGGACCATAGTTTGAAAACCACTGGTTTCGCCTGCGAGAATGGACGAACCATACGATAAGAGAGAACAATATTTGCCATGATGTGTCGGGTTTGGAATACAAATAAAAAAGGCAACATATATCCAATTGAATATTTAATTTTACTAAAAGAAAGAACAATATTTGCATTTATATATTAATTTTGAAACGTTAATAGAAAGGCAAAATAGATCCTACTTTAATTTTACTTGAAGAAAAAACAATAATTGTCCTAAATAATAAAAGGGAATATAGATTATGTACTGGAAGGAAATTTCGTATTTTAGTTTGGCGCGCAATTTAATTCGACGCATAATTTCACCCAATCAAGATTACCTATCCTATTCATCCTGATCTCTTTCCCGGGCAGCAGAAATTGGGTAAGCTGCCAAACACACTCTCTTTGGCTGAACAACGCCGTCCGGTGCAGACGTCCCACTGGCTGTTCTTCAATAGCAGCAGCAGCAGCATGGAGACATGAGGGAACCTATCTAATTTAAGGATTCCTTGCGTCTATATTTCTCTTAGACCAAGGAATCCCAGTTGAATTTGAATTAGATACATTCAACACGCCACACACAGGAACAACTCTATGTCACCCCCAAAATTGGCTATGTCGATGTGATGCCTAATCCCGCTCTCAGCACCAAGCTCTCATTTCACCTCTGGGCCACTTTAATGGAGACAACGCACGCTTCTCCCCAAAACACAAAACTCAAGACACACAAAACTCAAGGTGACTCCAAATTTTATTTCCTCCAACGGCAAACAAGACTTTCGTTAAACTACGGCGAACACAATTCCTCGCACGTCCAAAGATACGCGCTGCTTTCTCAACTTTCTCATAACTCCATTTCGTCTCTTTACTCACAACCTCTCCTATGAGGCTTGCAGCACAAAAGCAAACTCTATTTTCCATGCTGCAAATAAAAACTATTCCTAAAAACATTTCGACTTCGACATCTTGAACCTTCTCCTTTATATACCTTACAACACTTAGTGAGGAAACAACTCAACCAAACACACACACGCACGTTACAACTTTTCCTCGCCCAACAAAACCAAATATTTTCCATCGATAAAAAAAAAATAACAATATCACCGCTAAAATTCTATTTAATATTTAATTTAACTCTAAGAAAGAACAATATTTGCTATGATGTGTCGGGTTTCAAACGTAAATAAAAAAAGGCAACATAGATTCTATTTAATATTTAATTTAACTCTAAGAAAGAACAATATTTGCTATGATGTGTCGGGTTTCAAACGTAAATAAAAAAAGGCAACATAGATTCTATTTAATATTTAATTTAACTCTAAGAAAGAACAATATTTGCTATGATGTGTCGGGTTTCAAACGTAAATAAAAAAAGGCAACATAGATTCTATTTAATATTTATTAGGAGCCATACATTCCTTTAACTTCACTTCTGCTATGGCAACGATTTGATGACAAATCAAATCTTTCAGTTCGTCTGTTGTTTGCAGCCTACATTTAAAGACTTGACCCTTCAGGTATCCACAAAGGAACTAATTACAAGAGGATAGGTCTGACACAGGATAGCATCACGGAGTGAAAAAGTCACCATTTTTTTAAACGTTTCAATCACAAACGCATAATGTTCTCCACTCAATGTCATAAAAGTAGCTAAAATGGAATGGCTGTTGCTATTGCTCAAAGACATTTCCCTCCAGTTCACTGCAAGTAGGGTCTGTTAAGTGGCTGTTTTAAATCTGTGAGATCATACAACCGAAATCTCTCTCTCTCTCTCTCTCTCTCTCTCTCTCTCTCTCTCTCTCTCTCTCTTTCTATATATATATATACTCAAAGACAATTCCCTATTGATCACCGCTATTATCATCTGTGTACTGGCAATTTTAAATCTGGAAGATCCCACTACCGAACCATATATATATATATATATATATATATATATATATATATATATATAGTTGCTAGAATATTTGCATAGTAATTGCTCGAATTAATAACATTTTTACATAAATCTATTTCTTTTTTTTCTTTTTTTCTTTTTTTTGTAATTAATAAGCACGTGCGTTATTTAACAAAATCAAATCAAACATAACATTAAAAAATAAACTTGAATGAAAAAAACTGAATATTTAGTTTGAAGAAGTAAATAGCTTCCTTCTATATATTGATATATTCATTTTATTTTTCAGAAAAATTTACGTAACTTTTTTCCGTATGTGGTTCGATTTACAATAAGGTCAACATAAACGGTTTGCGAGAAGGTCAAGGTTGTTTATAGTATTATTGCTGTCAAAAATGATTATTAAAGTTTTCAATGGAAATTGTTTAAAAAAGAAAAAAAGTTACCAAGAAAAATTATACTGAAAATAAATAGTAATATTGTCATTCTGTTATATAATTAGGGAATGATTTTTTTTATATAAATCATTTTCGTTAATTATATCTTATCATTCGGTTTGGTTAGGCTTAGAACTATTTGGCTTAGTGCACGTGCAGGTGCACACATTGTGTACAGTTCTCGCTCGCGCGCAGAGGATGTGACAATCACAAATGTCATAATAAAAACTCCAAATAGGAAATGAGACTGGGGTGTGAATGATGTCATGCCTGGAAGCGATGGGCTGGGATTCTCGGTGATTTTGAAAAAAAGCAGTTGAGATGTTTGTCTCTGGGCGAGGCTAGTAGAGATTCGAATCTGGGCGAGGCCAGTCCAGTTGGGGCCTATGGGATGCGCCGCGCGTTTGTTGGGTCAGATGGAACGGTGAGCATAGTAAAAATTGTGTGTGTGTGTGTGTGTCTCTCTCTCTCTCTCTCTCTCTCTCTCTCTCTCTCTCTCTCTCTCTCCTCGTGTCGAAAGACTAAACTCAAAAAAAGTTAATAAACGTTTCGTACCTGAACTAAAGAAAGTCGTCAGTGTTTCGGGATTTCTATGCATATAAACATTTTACATATCCGTATATTTGTGTAGTTGTATCATGGCTATACAACAATTCTTATTTTTCTTGTTTTTAATAACTTGTTTACTTTCTTTTAATTCATATGCAATTTTTAAAGCAGAATATACAAATTAGCTCACACCATTTGGCCAAAATCGCTACCCTTGTCGAGTTACGTATTGAACAAGTCAGAAACGTGTTTGAGAAGAAAAAAACAGAAGCTTTGATTTTTGCCGATATACTGAAAAGCTTAGCTTCAGAGGACCGTCTCTCAGACAGCACCTACCCCTTGCCTGACACGATAAGGGTCAGGTTCATTGCCTTATGCCCGGTTCCTGAGGCACCTCCTGAGAAATGGGCTTGCTGATGACAAACAATTTTTATCACTTCTCTTCTTCGTGTATTCGTGTGCAGGAGAGCTTCCGCTCAAAGATTTGAACTTGTGTTACATCCTGCTCGTGACGAGCTGGTTAGGTAAATACTGACGCGAGAAGTGTTTGTTTTTGACAGCACAATCTCGTGAAGAACCCGCTTTCAAACAAAGAGGCAGACAGACACAGGAGCTTTATGTGTGTCTGTGTGTATATGTGTGTGTTTGTGTATGTGTGTGTGTGTTATCACCCAAGTTTTCCAAAAATCAAGTTTCAATACATGAACAGTTTTATTTAATAATTTATTTGAACTATATGCCCATAAAATTCATTTATATTCACAAGTTTAATTTTTAAAAAATGTTTTCTATATACGTGGTACATTCAATAACTTTTCAGACTTTTTTATACAGGCATTAAAAATTGTCGTAGACTCTTGAAAATTCAGTATGTTATTGCTATACATGTTATGAGATGACTGACCAATTTTTATGATTTCACGTTCAAATGAACAGCTACAGCAGCAATTGGAATACACCCTACTAAAGACTGATTGTCACAGCTCGTAAATTTCAAAAATGCAATCTGACACTTTAGAGGAACGATATGCAATAAAATTCTGTTTTAAACTTGGAAAAATGCCACAGAAACGTATGGAATGCTTCAGACTGTTAGACTGTTTTTGGAGTATCTTGCAGGAATCGAGCATCAGTTTTGGAGTGGCATAAGAGATTCAAGGAAGGCAGGGAGTCTGTGAGGGATGATGAGAGGTGTGGGAGGAGTAAGGAAGTCAATAGACCAGAGTTGATTGGCCAAACGGTTAGGGTTAGGGTTACTATGTTGAGGGAGTTCAGGAAGAGATTCCGTCGGAAGAGGCCAGCACTGTTCTAATCAGTGGCATTTCCACCAGGACAATACACTATTCCACAACTCCATCCTTGTCACAGACTATTTGACCAAGATGGGCATCAAGACAGTTCCTCACCCTCCCTATAGTCCAAACCTTGCTCTCTGTGATTTTTGGTAATTCCCTAAGCTCACAGGCTGTCGTTATGAGACAATTAAGGAGATGAAAGGGGCTGCGACGAAGGTCATTGACACGTTCACACAAGAGGACTTCTATGGGGCCTTCCAGAAGTTGTTGGAACAGTAAAACAAGTGCATTGCAGCCGGAAGAGATTACTTCGAAGGGGACTAGAGTTTCATGGGTTTACTATCAATAAAAGTAGCCATACGAAGAAAGTCTCGAAACTTATTTAATGATCCTCGTAGATTCATTCATTCATTTTTCTTTGAGTTTGCTTCCCTTTTCTCAAAATATGTTTTATTAATGTTTTTACACAATTTTGTCTTAAAGGATTTCTAAACAATCATTTATTCATTTTCATATAAAAGAAATTTAAGCCATGATTGAATCAATTTTCTTTTCCCTTTTAGACACAGCAGCTTTATATATATATATATATATACACACAGACACGCATATATATATATATATATATATATATATATATATATATATATATATACACAGACACACACACATATATGTGTGTGTCTGTGTGTTTACGTGTGCTGTGTGTCTCTGTCTGTGTCTCTGTCTATCTCTCTCAGTCATTGTCTCTTTGTCAGTGTGTCTGTGTATCTGTGTGTTTATGTGTGCTGTGTGTCTCTGTCTGTGTCTCTGTCTATCTCTCTCTGTCAGTGTGTCTCTTTGTCAGTGTGTCTGTGTGTTTATGTGTGCTGTGTGTCTCTGTCTGTATCTCTGTCTGTCTATCTCTCTCAGTCATTGTCTCTTTGTCAGTGAGTCTGTGTGTCTGTGTGTTTATGTGTGCTGTGTGTCTCTGTCTGTGTCTCTGTCTGTCTATCTCTCTCTGTCAGTGTGTCTCTTTGTCAGTGTGTCTGTGTGTATGTTATCGACCAGCTTTTCCTAAAAACAAGTTTCAAAACACTTTTATATGATTTTATTTATTTTCCTAAAAGCAGGTGGTGAGAACTGAAGCTTCCCTTGCCCTGAGAGGTCTAATCCTCTTAAATGTCTACTGAAGGCCATTATTATTAATATCCATACCGTCCGAATAAAAAAAAAATAATACTTTTATATCTGTAAAATATTGTTTGTTCGCTTTTTGTCTTTGTATTTAAAACTCTTGAAACATAAGAAGAAATAATCCTCCCTAGATATTAATGGACGCGTCCGCTAGAGGAAGAGTAAGAGAAAGAGAGGGAGATTTCCAAGTTGTAGTCATATCAGAACTACTGTATGGCTGCACTCCTTGGACTTTAACGAAACAATTGAAGCTGCGTGCTGCTCTCATCAATCCATGGAAGCAGTAACCCACAAAATAGCAGGTATACGGTTACCTACTTCCCATCTTATAAACTATCCAAGACAAATAAGACTTGCTCCAAAGCTGGGTACTGCCGAGAGAATCCGTGCTATCTGTACAACTAGATGATGGTGATTATGTGGTTTGGTTTCTTTGTTTTATCATATTTACCCAACCCCTCCGCTCGGGCAGGATATGACACAAGGTCAATTTTTTTTAAGCGGAGTTTAACAGGTTTGAATTCAGAGTTTTCCTTCTCCTTGACCAATTGCCTCAGCAAGGCTGAAGAACCTAGTCTGCCCTACTATTTACCCATAGCTGGAGGGAGAATAATTGGATTCATACCTTTCCCAAGGGTATTAGTGCTATGTGAAATACAATCAGTCTCGTCTAGGATTTGAACTCGTTTCGCCGTGTCCATTTCCTACGACGATAACCATTACAACACGGGCACCTCCAATTCTTTGTTTTATGGCATATCAACCTTCGTGGGAAATTTAATGCTAAAGCTATTCTTCTAGAAGAACCGTCATGATACTATATAACCAATAGCTGATGGATAAGAAAGTTCATGCCTTTCCCAAGAGTATTAGTTCGAAAGTGAACATAATAGCGCTACTTGAGTTCGAACTCGCTTACTACGATGTTCACGATGTCGCAGTTCAGCAAGTGACCCCTTTCACCACGGGGACTACTTCACTCTATTTGTTTCCTTTGTTAAATGGCAACTCAGTTTTCGTGGGCTAATTAATACCTAAGCTATCTTTGTAAAAGAAATAGCAGCGATACTATTTAACGCATAGCTGAGTGAGTAAGGGAGTTCATATCTTTCTTAAAGGGCATTAGTCTAAAAGTGAGCGTAATAACGCGACCAGAATTCGAACTCGCTTACTACACGCTAGCTACTACACAACAGGGATTCTCCTATGATGTATTGGGTTTGGGTTTGTTGGGTTTTATGGCATATCAACCTTTGTAGGTTATTTAACGCCAAATCTATTTTTATGTAAATAATCTGTTCTATTTAAAACAATTCAGTTTGACATGAGTACACAGTTTAATTGTCAAAAACATTTCTATTTCAAACTATTCAAGCAATTATATATAACAATTTAGTTTAGTGTAAGTACAGTTTCAATGTCAAAAACAGTTTAATTTCAAATAATTCAGTTTAGCATAAGCACAAAGTTTAAATATAAGTACAGTTTAATTGTGAAAAACATTTATATTTCTAGCTATTCAGTTTAGTCAAGCAGTTCTAATTCAGCTAATCCAGTTTAGTATAAGTACAGATTTTGTTTACACAGTTACATGTCAAAACAGTTCTATGTTAAACAATTCAGTTTAGTGTAAATACAGTTTCAATGTCAAAAAACAGTTCGATTTTAAATAATTCAGTTTAGCATAAGCACGCAGTTTAAATGTAAGTACGGTTTAATTGTCAAAAACATTTCTATTTTAAGCTATTCAGTTTAATCAAACAATTCAGCTTAGCATAAGTATGCCGTTAGTTCTATTTAACCCATAGATAGGACCCTTATCAGGTGCTACCACTCCGGGCCAGAGTGGACCGGGGAGCGATAGCAATGAAGGGGTACTCCGTATTCCCCAAAGCCTCAGCATTACAGGGACCTCACCATCAGACTGTTTAGTGTCATATCCAGGACACGCATTGGGGGGGGGATGAATTGGTACCAGCAGGATGTAATACGAGCGTGAAAGAACGAGGTCAAAGAATATTGCCAGAATTTCAGGTGGGAGCACCAGAAATTCTACAATATTAGATGACGGGGGAACCTATAATCGTTGAAGTACTAAGAATTGTTCTGAAATTCCCCCAAAACTTTCAAAACAAACCAATAATACCTGAACGGACACACGAGTGTTTGTTTAAATTCGAATCTAATACTTCCAACTGGCCGTACAAGATTAAAGACTATGGATTGTTTGATTTGGTGGTGATTTATGGCATATCAACCCTTGTAAATTTTATTTAAAACAGCCGTAAAACAAAAAAAATACAGTGTTTTGAAGCAAAAGACCTCATTTGGTGGAGGAGCGATCATCTTTGTACTGGCTGTCTTAAATAATCCTAGCGAGCCACGGTCGCGACCGGAACAATACAATAAGCTCACTCATTCTCATCTGGTATGCCGGAATCACCAAGATGCCACATTCTCTCAATGAAAACGTACCTAAAAGCCAATAATCTATGTACAATGATTTAATCTTTTTAATGACGAATTCTGTTTATATATATATATATATAAATTCACCTACCTAGGAACCAGCGTCTCATCAACCGAAAAAGACTTCGACACACGGCTAACGAAGGCATGGACAGCTATCGATAGGCTTTCAATCATATGGAAATCAAACCTGACCGATAAAATAAAACGCAGTTTCTTCCAGGCTGCGGTCGTGTCGATACTGCTCTATGGATGCACCACTTGGACGCTGACTAAACGGTTGGAGAAGAAGCTCGACGGCAATTATACAAGAATGTTGCGAGCAATATTGAACAGGTCCTGGCAGCAACACCCCACAAAGCACCAACTGTACGGCTACCTACCACCTATCACGAAAACTATACAAGCTAGACGAACCAGACATGCCATACACTGCTGGAGAAGCAAGGACGAGATCGTAAGTGATGTGCTCCTGTGGACCCCCGCATATGGCCAATCAAAAGCAGGACGACCAGCTCGAACATACATACAGCAGCTATGTGATGATACGGGATGTAACCCTGAAGACCTGCCGAAGGCGATGAATGATAGGGAGACGTGGAGAGAGAGGGTCAGGGATATCCGTGCTAGCCGCACGTCATGATGATGATGATATATATATATATATATATATAACCGGCTCATTAGCCTAGTGGGTAGTGTTCACTAATGGTCCGGGAAACCCGAGTTCAATCCCAGGTCACGTCATACTAAAGACTTTAAAAATGGTACTTGATACCTCTTTGCTTAACACTCTGCAATATAAGGTACGTATCAAGGGTAAAGTGGAGCAATCCAGGGAAAGGAGTAGCATCCTCCCCTACACTGTGGTAGCTACTGTGGTAGCTATTGAAAAGGGAGCCATTTGGTCGCCCTCGACTATGGTCACCAACTTTTCTTACTTTATATATATATATATATACGAGGATCATTAAATAAGTTTCCAGGCTTTTTTCGTATGGCCTCTTTTAGTACACAAATGAAACTCCTGTCCCCTTCGAAGTAATCTCCTCCGGCTGCAATGTAGTTGTTGTACCGTTCCAACAACTTCTGGGAGGCCCCATGGAAGTCCTCTTGTGTGAGCGTGTCAATGACCTTCGTCGGAGCCTCTTTCATATCCTCAATTGTCTCATAACGACAGCCTGTGAGCTTAGGGAATAATCAAAAGTCACAGGGAGAAAGGTTTGGACTATAGGGAGGGCGAGGATCTGTCTCGATGCCCATCTAGGCCAAATAGTCTGTGACAAGGATGGAGTTGTGGACTGGTGTATTGTCCTGCTGGAAATGCCACTGACCCGATTTGAACAGTGCTGGCCATTTCCGACGGAATCTCTTCCAGAATTCCCTCAAAACCTCAATATCGTAACTCTAACCCTAACCCTAAACATTCGGCAAATCAACTCTGGTGTATTTACTTCCTTACTCCTCCCACACCTCTAATCATACCTCACAGTCTCCCTGCCTTCCTTGAATATCTTATGCCACTCCAAAACTGATGCTCGATTCCTGCAAGATGGCCGAAAAGCAGTCTGAAGCATTCCACACGTTTCAGTGGCATTTTTTCCAAGTTTAAAACACAATTTTATTGCATACCGTTCTTCTAAATCCAGATTGCATTTTTGAAATTCACCAACTGTGACAATCAGGCTTTAGTAGGGTGTATTCCAATTGCTGCTGTAGCCGTTCATTTGAACGTGTAATCATAAAAATTGGTCAGTCATCTCATAACATGTATAGCAATACCATATTGAATTTTCAAGTGTCTACGACAATTTTAAATGCCTGTACAAAAAAGTCTGGAAACTTATTGAAGGCACCACGTATATATATATATATATATATATATAAACAGAACTTGTCATAAAAAACAATATATATATATATATATATATATATATATATATATTCTTCAATCCAGTAATCCTAGAGTAGGGAACAATTCCGTCAGGACAATTAGATTATTCAAACCTCGAATATTTGAGCTCAATGTAAATGATATCACACAGCAAAGATTCCTTCAAGAAAAACCAAAATTCGGTCATGTTAGGATTATAATGGATGGAAATAAATTCATAATCCTAAACTGACCGAATTCTGGTTTTTCTTGAAGGTATATATATATATATATATATATATATATATATGATTCGTAAGCGAATATTTTGGAAGTAATATTGTTAAACGAGCGAGAGTTCATTCGTTTGCCTCTAAATTTTATTTAATCGAAGTATTTGTATCAAATACCAATAATCATTTTTTGCGCACAGTGAAAGGGTTTCAATCGTTGCAATCAGAGCGCAACTGACTGCTTTCCAACACTTTTTTTAAAAAAAGACTGAGTATTTGTTTGCCACAAGAGAAATTCGAAGAATACGTTCGGGACGTTCATATAAGTGTTAAATGTTAACATAATAAGTCAATTGATCGGATCGGCTCACTCCGGCCGACCGTAAGAGCTTAAGAGGAGTGATGATTGTCACTTGATCACTTTCGCTGACAACTCACAGACTGCTCGGCCACCAGCTTTCTGTCCTCAAAAATTACAAGTTGCTACACACGACCAACAGATGGCCTCGTTGTCGAGGGTCTTACCCCCCAGTAGAGGTGCAGTCGATGTATTCTATAGTCCCAGCCAACAGGGCGGTAAACACTATGGAATCAGCTCCAGAAACATGAAGCCGTTGGGGTGATATTAGTAATCAGCGATTTGGTACACTACCCTTCGCAAAAATTATAGAACAAGCACACTTAGAGGGAGTTCACTGCGGGTGTTTATTCAGCAGTAAATAAACTAATAACAGATAAGACCCAAACATTTTTATTTAATAGTTGAATATTCTGGCTTCCTAAAATATTCCTTAAACAAATAAGATTAAATTATTCAAATCAATGGTATATTTTTCCCCAAGCCATGTAAAGGAAAATAACAATGAAGGGAAGTTTAGAGTGAACCGCTTACGAAAACATTGGTCAAAGTGATCAGATTAATTTTTTTTTGTATTTGATAGAAGTGTGTGCAAAAAAATCTTAAAAAGAAACTACACAAAAAAATGTAAATTTGAACGCAATTCCCAAACCTCAACGCATAGAATAGCCTTGACATGCCGTCAAGATTAATCAATCAATCATAGACAGAAGAGTAAACAGAAGCATATATTTTAACCTAGAAAGTGAGGCACATTATGAATTACAAAGTGAAGCACAGTGTGAACCATCGACTGAAGTACAGTGTAGACTGCAAAGTGAAGTACTGTGTGGAAACGATATGAACCACAGTGTAGACTACAAAGTGAACCACAGTATGGACTACAAAATGAAGTACAGTGTAGACTACAAAGTGAGGTACAGTGTAGACTACAACATGAACCACAGTATGGAAAACAAAATGAAGTACAGTGTAGACTACAAAGTCAACCAAAGTATGGACTATAAAGTGAAGTACAGTGTAGACTACAAATTGAAGTACATTGTTGACTACAACGTGAACCACAGTATGGACAGTGTAGACTACAAAGTGAACCAAAGTATGGACAGTGTAGACTACAAAATGAGGTACAGTGAATACTACAAAGAGAAGTACATAGTAGAATACAACGTGAACCACAGTATGGACTACAAAGTGAAGTAAAGTGTAAACTACAAACTGAGGCACAGTGTAGACTACAAATGAAGTACAGTGTTGACTACAAAGTGAATCACAGTATGCACAGTATTGACTACAAAGGGAAGTACAGTGTAGACTACAAATGGAACCACAGTATGGACAGTGTAGACAGAAAAGTGAGGTAAAATGTAGACTACAAAGTGTAGACTACAAAGTGTAGACTACTAAATGTAGACTACAAAGTGTAGACTACAAAATGGAGTACAATGTAGACTACAAAGTGAGGTACAGTGAATGCTACAAACTGAAGTGCAGTGTATCCAACAACGTCAACCGCAGTATGGATTACAAAGTATGGACTACACAGTATGGACTACAAAGTACAGTGTAGACTACAAAGTGAGGTACAATGTAGACTACAAAGTGAACCACAGTATGGACAGTGTAGACTACAAAGGGAACCACAGTATGGATAGTGTAGACTAGAAAGTGAAGCACGTGTAGACTACAAAGTAAGGTACAGTGAATACTACAAGTGAAGTACAGTATGGACTACAAAGTGAGGCACAGTGTAGATTACAAAGTGAGGTAAAGTGAATACTACAAATACATTGTAGACTACAAAGTGAGGTACACTGTGGACTACAAAGTGAAGTACAGTGTAGACAACAAAGTGTAGTACAGTGTAGACTACAAAGTGATCCACAGCATGTACATTGTAGACTACAAAAGGTAGACGACAAAGTGAAGTACGGTGTACACCAAAAAGTGAGGTACAGTATAGACTACAACGTGAACCACAGTATAAACTAAAACGTGAATTACAGTGTAGACTACAAAGTAAAATACAGTGTAGACAACAAAATGAACCACAGTATGGACAGTGGACAGTATGGACAAAAGGAAGCATAGTGTAGACTACAACGTGTATGGATTGTGTAGACTACAAAGTGAAGCAGAGGCAGAGCCAGAGCCAGAGGGACAGTGTAGACTACAAAGTGAAGTACAGTATACACTACAACGTGAACCACAGTATGGACTACAACGTGAAGTACAGTGTAGACTACAAAGTGAGGCACGGTGTAGACTACAAAGTGAAGTATAGTGAACCATAGTAGAAACTACAACGTGAACCACAGAATGAACTACAAAGTGAAGTACAGTGTAGACCCCAAAGTGATGTACAGTGTAGACTACACCGTGAAGTAAGCTGTAGACTACATAGTAAACCACAGTATGGAAAATGTAGACTACAAAGTGTACATTACAAAGTGAAGTACAGTGTAGACTACAACGTCATACTGTGGTTAACGTTGTTGTCTACACTGTACCTCACTATGGACTACCAAGTAAAGTACAGTGTAGACTACAAAGTGAACTACAGTGTAGACAACAACGTGAAACATACTGTGGTTAACGTTGTCTACAGTGTAGACAACAACGTGAAACATACTGTGGTTAACGTTGTTGTCTACACTGTACCTCACTATGGACTACCACGTAAAGTACAGTGTAGACTACAAAGTGAAGTACAGTGTAAACTACAACGTGAACCAAAGTTTAAACTACAAAGTGAGGTACAGTGAATACTACAAAGTGAGGTACAATGTAGACTACAACGTGAACCACATCATGAACAACAAAGTGAAGTACAGTGTAGACTACAAAGTCAGGTACAGAGTAGACTCTAAAGTGAGGTACAGTGTAGACTACAAAGTGAACCAGAGTATGGACTACAAAGTGAAGTACAGTGTAAACTACAAAGTGAAGTACTGAAAGGACTACAACGTAAATTACAGTGTAGACTACAAAGGGAAGAACAGTGTAGACTACAAAGTCTATGGACAGTGTAGACTACAAACTGAGGCACCGTGTAGACTACAAAGTGAAGTACATTGTATAATACAACGTGAACCCCAGTATGGACTCCAAAATGAAGTACAGTGTAGACAACAACGTGAACCACAGTATGGGCTGCAAAGTGAAGTACAGTGTAGACTACAAATTGAGGTACAGTGTAGACTCCAAAGGTACAGTGTAGACAACAACGTGAACCACAGTATGGACAACAAAGTAAGTACAGTGTAGACTAAAAGGTAAAGTACAGTGTAGACAACAAAGTGAAGTACAGTGTAGACTACAACGTGAATCACAGTATGGACTACAACGTGAAGTACAGTGTAGACTCCAAAGTAAAGTACAGTGTTGACTACAATGTGAAGTACAGTGTAGACTACAAAATAACCACAGTATGGACAGCGTAGACTACAAGGTGAGGCAGAGTGCTGACTACAAAGTGAGGTACAGTGAATACTACAAAGTGAAGTACAGTGTAGACTATAACGTGAACCACAGTATTGGCTACAAAGTGAAGGACAGTGGAGACTACAAAGTGAACTACAGTATGGACAGTGTAGACTACAAAGTGAGGTATAGGGAATACTACAAAGTGAAGTACAGTGTAGATTACAACGTTAACCACATTATGAACTACAAAGTGAAGTACAGTGTAGACTGCAAAGTGAGGTACAGTGTAGACTACAACGTGAACCACGATATGGACTACAAAGTAAAGTATAGACTGCAAAGTGAAGTACAGTGTAGACTCCAAAGTGAGCTACAGTGTAGACTACAACGTGAACCATACGTACTATGGACTACAACGTGAACCATACGTACTATGGACTACAAAGTACAGTGTGGACTACAAACTGATGTACAGTGTAGACTACAAAGTACAGTGTGGACTACATGATGTACAGTGTAGACTACAAAGTTAGGTACAGTGAATTCTACAAAGTGAAGTACATTGTATACTCCAAAGTGAGGTACGGTGTAGACTACAAAATGAAGTACAGTGTAGACTACAATGTTAACCACAGTATGGACTACAAAGTGAAGTACAGTGTAGACTACAAAATGAGGTACAGTGAATACTACAAAGTGAAGTACAGTGTAGACTACAACGTCCAGTATAAACCACATTCCAGTATGGACTACAAAGGGAGGTACAGTGTACACTACAAAGTGAAATACAGTGTAGACTACAACGTGAACACTATTATGGACTACAAAGTGAAGTACAGTATAGACTCCAAAATGAAGTACAGTGTAGACTACAGCGGGAACCACAGTATAGACATCAAAGTAAAGTACAGTGTAGCCTCCAAAGTGAGGTACTTTGTAGACTACAAAGTGAACCACAGTATGGACTACAAAGTGAGTTACAGTGTATATTACAAAGTGAAGTACCGTGTAGACTATAACGTGAACCACATTATGTACTACAAAATGATGTCCAGTATAGACTACAAAGTGAGGTACAGTGTAGACTACAATGTGAGCCACAGTATTGACTACAAAGTGAAGTACAGTTGTAGACTACAAGGTGAAGTACAGTGCAGACTACAGCGTGAGCCACATTATGGACTACTAAGTGAACTACAGTGTAGACAACAAAGTACAGTGTATACTACAAAATGAAGTACCATGTAGACTATAACGTGAGCCACATTATGGACTACGAAGTGAAGTACAATGTAGACTACAGACTGATGTACAGTTTAGACTACAAAGTACATTGTAGACTACAAAATGAGATACAGTGAATACTACAAAATGAGGTACAGTGTAGACTACAAAGTGAAGTACAGGGAAGATTACAAAGTGAAGCACAGTGTAGACTACAAAGTGAAGTACAGTGGAGACTACAAAGTGAAATACAATGTGAACTACAAAGTGAAGCGCAATGTGGACTAAAAAGTATTCTGCTAAACCCATTGTTATAAATCTATAAATTCAACAACTTACCCTCGTATACCGTATTCAAAGTTAGTCAACTCCAAACTCCAGCGATGAATATTAATACTGTTGTATATACTCGAATAATGAACGACTTTTTAAAACTAATTTTTCACCTAAAAACAAGGGTGGTTCATTTCATGGAAATTGAAATTTTACAGCCCAGTCGGATAGGGCTGTAAAATACGTCGACTGCATCTCGCCCCAATGAGTGTCCAGGAAGTGACACTAAACCATCTGATAGTGAGACTCCAGAGCTTTAGAGAATGTTGAGTACTCATTCATTGACATTACCCCCAGATCCCACCTGACCCTGAGTGGTAGTACCTGTTTGGGTCCCATCTATGGTTCAGATATATTGTGTAATAATTTACTATACTTGAAACAATTTAACTGTGTGCAAACAATAAATGGCAATACTTGAAACCATTTTATTGTGTGCAAATAAATGATTGATATCAAATAGATTAATTAGTATTATAGAGTAATTGGCCTAATGAGTAAAGTCTTTACCTATGGTCCCAGGGACCAGGGTTCTATCCCAGGTCGAGTCATACCAAACACTCAGCATTATAAGGTCGAGTCATACTTAACACTCAGCATTATAAGGTAAGTATTAAGGGTAAAGTAGAGCAATCCAGGGAATGGAGTAACGTCCTCCCTTACACTTCAGTGTAGTAGCTATTGAATAGGAAGCCTTCAGGTCACCCTCGACTTCGGTTGACAACTTTACTTTATTTATAGAGTAATACTTGAAACCATCTGTGTGAAATAGAATTGTGCTTCACTGTGTTAGATAGCAATACTTGAAACAATTTGTGTGCAATCAAGTAAGCTCTGACTTGTTTAAAAATGTTAGCAATAAACTATTCCTTTACAAGTTATATATATATATATAACTTGTAAACGAATAGTTATATATATATATATATATATATATATATATATAGCTTTATATATATATTTCAAAATAAATAGGTCCACTGAGGGATTTGTATATTTTTAAAGAATTATTTATTTCGTTCTTACATACGTGTATGTTTCCAGTTTGTTGCTTTCTTCACTGGTGTAGTTTTGTTAGTAGATTCTAATAATAAACCTACATAAGCGAGTTCAAGTCTCATTGGGTGCCACATTCACATGGCTTTGTGCCTCATGTTCTCTGAAGAAAGTAACCAGCTGGAAACTTACACTATGTAAGAACGAAATAAACAATTCTTTAAAGAACACACAAATCTTTTGGTGGACCTATCAATTTTGAAATATTTACTTTTTTCTTTCTTTGGACCGACGACGATAAAGATTTATATATATATATATATATATAAACAGGACTTGGCACTGAATCGCATAAAGTAGTGAGTAACCAGTTCTTAGAAAGTCCGAAGTCACTCTTTCTTTGCCATTACTCCCAGGTGCACTCAGTCCCGGAGTGTTAGTAACTACTTTTGTCTCATCTATGGTTCAAATAGATATGTTTAAATAATGAAGTGTATACTTGTGGAAAATAATGAAGATACACTTTTGGATCGCATATACTTAGAAAGCATAATTGTTAAACTGACTTCGGCATAAAATAACCCAACAAGGTTTGACATACCGTTAGACGAACCAACCAACCCACCAATAGTCGGAAAATGTTATACCATATTGTTATTTTTCCGCTCTTTCAATATAAAATTAATGGGTGATCATCGATACATTTAAGTGTATAAAAAATCAATAAAAATTATTAAATGAACAAAATGGATAACTATTGAAAACGAATAAATAAATCAACCTTAATTAATAAAAAAAAACATTAAAAATACGAGAAAAATTATTCAATAGCTTAAAAAAAACGATTCTAGTAACTCAAACTTTAACAGCCTCTGTTTAAAAAAAAACTGTCCTATGAAAACTGGGAACTTTGCAATTCAAAATCCCATAAACTTCAACTCAGTACAACCAAGTTAAAAACCAAACAAAATTTCCTTTCCAATGTCTTTACTCATAAAATAACAAGACAATTGGCTAATATCCAGCCTGGTGGTGGAGAAAGCCCTTCTGGCGTAGTGGCTAACCTGCTAGATTTGGACATCTTAGTAAGCGAGTTCAAACTCCAGTCGTGCTATTACGTTCTATTTCGAACTAATGCCCTTGGGAAAGGCATGAACCCTCTTATCCTCCAGTAATTGGTTAAATAGTACCATTATTATGGCTTTGGCATTAAATAACCCACGAAAGCTGATATGCTATTAAACAAAGAAACCAAAACAGCTGGATGTTTTTATGTCAGGGGTATTGTATTAGCAGTAGCTTTACTGCAGCTGAAAACGAGGTCAAGCTGGCTCAAAGCCGAACATCTGACCAGAGTGCAAATTATTGATCCAGTAATGGTTTAAAGACATTTATCACTCAGCAGGATTGAGCCAGACTCAAAGTGACTTTCAAGTCAAGTTTTTATTCTGAGTTTTTGAAACATTATGTTTTTTTTATATTCTGATAAAAGTTTAGATTCATTGATTTTAACGGGATGTCAACCCGTCTAGGGTTATTTTATGCCTTAGAGGTTAGAGAAAAAGTGTTCATTGTTCTTTCATATTTACATTTTTTGAGTAGATGTTTCTAAAGAGGTTTGTATTTTGCACACGGTTTCAATCGAATACAAATAATTTTTGAATAGTTCTATTTGACCTAGAGAAGAGACCCGAACAAGTATTACCACTCCCACTCAGAGAGGACCAGGGAGTAATGGCAATGAAAAGGCCTGCTCAGTACTTGTTTTTGTTTTTGTTTTCCTGTTTGTTTTTTGTTTTGTTGTTTGTTCCACTCCCTGTTCCACTCTGACCCGGAGTGGTAGTACCTGTTAGGGTCTCATCTATGCTTCAAATAGATATCTTTAAAAATTATTCGTATTCGATCGAACCGCCCACAAAATTTTCTTTTTTGAAACAACCACACAAAAGATAACGAAGTTAATGAGTTCGAACTCCAGTCACGGTATTGCGATCACTTTCGGACAAATACTCTTGTACTATTTTTCAACAAGGATGGCCTTGGCATTAAATAAGTAAGGTTGATATGCCATTAAACCAAGAAACCAACTACATAAATTGTTAATTTAAACGCATGATTAACACGATTCCCTAACCTCAGGGCATAGAATAACCGTAGACATATTGACATGCCGTTAAAATCAATCAATCATGTATAATACTATCCTCTAGTAGAAATAAAATAAGCTATGTTGTATCAAGTATGGTACCCTGACGATCAACTAAGTCATGGGATAATTTGATTTTGAAAAGAAAAAATAAGTAGATGAAAATAAAATCTTTCAAAAACTTGGAAAACTTTCTATAAAAACTCCTAAAATCAAACTTAGGAATAGAATAAAGAATTTAAAGATGATTATAAGAATTTTGTCGTGAAATAATGGAACTTGAATGACTTTTATGTTCGTAGAAAACGAACCAGTTACTCTACCATAAAAATGGGTTCCTGTTTGTCATAAATGTCGATGTGTGTCAGCTTCAAATGTTTTAGGAGTAGTGTGCCCCATTAATTTGTATCTTTCAATTTGACTTAGAAATATTTACTGTCATAGAAAATATTAAGGTGTATCAAAAGTATTTTCGTTTTTAGTTTTTAATCAGCTGTGTGCTTTTAGGATACGGAGGCCGGAGTGCTGGTAAAAATAGACTCGACAGAAAAAGGAAAATGTACTAGTGTAGAAAGAAAGATAGACAAGCGTAGGAAGAAAGTGGAATTGCCTTTAAAAAATGGACTCACATAGAAATAAAAATGGACTTGTATAGAAAGAAAACTAGACTCGCGTAAGAAGGAAAATGCACTCGTGAAGAAAGAGAAATCGACTTGCGTTGGGAAAAAGACGATTCACGTAAAAAGAAAAATGGACTCCCGTAGGAAGAGCAATTGCATATAAAGAAAAGTGGACTCGCGTAAAAAAAAACAGACTTACGTAGAAAGAAAAAATGGACTCACATCGATGGACTCGTGCAGAAAGAAAACGTAATGGCATACAAAGCAAAATGGATTTGCGTAGAAAGAAAAAATCACGAAGAAAAAAGATGTAATCGTAGAAAAAACGGACCACAACGAAAAATGGACAAGCACGGTACAAAATAGATTCAGTAACATTTGTTCAAATCTTGGAAGAGACTGTGCTTTCATTTTCGTGAAAATATCATTCTGTTATATACTCATTTGCCGTATCACAACGACACAATAATTAAACAGACGCAAGGATAAAGACGCAGTAATAAACGACGCAGGAAGGAAGACGCAGGAAGACTTCTTTAACAATTATATTTACCTCTCACTTTATTGCAAGGGTTCGAAAGGTTGTTCAAGGGTTTGCATGTGAGAGGGTGCTGGAGACCGAACATAAACTTCATATTTTGACCCCACTGTTTATGACCGTCACGTTGTGTCTTTCTTGATATCCTGATGCTCAACCAGAGCCGTGGGGTCCACTCAATCAGGGGTTTCCGAGAGCCCCCTCGGTCGGGTGTGGCCTTCCCTACCACATCTCGTCTCTACTGTCTGGAATTCTACTGGCAACTCCTCTGGGACCCAAACTCAACTGAGTTAAATAATAACTCAACGCCCACACGATCGCCCACTGGATCTTTGAAATCGAATGTTTAAATGTCATCAAGCGGAAATAACTGTCATGCAGTTCAGAGGTTACTCTCTTCCGGTGCATCACTGTAGTGGCACAATGGGACCTTCACCTTGTCCCATATCATAAGCCTTAATCCGCCCACGCGATCTCTCTCGATTACTGGCCATTGGAATGTGTCACTTCCTTCCGGTGTATCACCTTGGAATAGCAATTTTGGGCCGGGGCGAAGGGTCAAAACATAACAATTCTAAATGGCATAATTTTTTCTTTTATTCCTACCGTTTTGCGTTAATAGTAGGGCAGACTGAATTTTTGTGGTAACTTAACAAAAGGTAACTGAATGAGAAGTAACCAAAACGGAGGTTGGAAATGAAATGGAAATTTTATAGCATTAACAAAATACAATACTCGCCAGCGGCGTGAAGAAGACAACTCACTACTAATGGTGACTACTTAGCATATTTACCCCCCCCCTACACACACAAACAATAGTGTCCAGCGTATTCATGAGGAATGGGACTCACCCATTAATGTTCATATGTAGGGTATATAACAGTTCTTTATCTTTGTTACTGTTACCAATCCTGGAAAAAGAAAACTCTTTATCATATTTACCAACCCCTCCGCTCGGGCAGGATATGGCACAGGGTCAATTTTAAGCGGAGTTTAACAGGTTTGAATTCAGAGTTTTCCTTCTCCTAGACTATTAGCCTCACCAAGGCTGAAGAAATCAGTCTGTCCAACTATTTAACCATAGCTGGAGGGAGAATAATTGGATTCATACCTTTCCCAAGGGTATTAGTGCTATGTGAAATGCAATCAATCTCGTCCAGGATTTGAACTCGTGTCGTCGTGTCCATTTCCTACGACGATAACCATTACACCACGGGCAAAATCTTTATTCAAATCAAATGTACTCCGCTTCACAATTTCTCTAGTTTAACATGATGAAGTCTTTTTCATGTAACCAGTGGATGGAAACACATGCAAAAATTTCTATTTATTCATATAGATTATTGTCTGAATTATCTATTAAGTTCACAGCTCGAAATTTTCCAGGCTCTGAATATTTGTATCCTTAAATCATAACATATAAGAAACGGCTAAACAATCTTGTTGAGTGAATACTGTCATCTCGTCATATAAATCAAACTGAATTTATTATTAAGATTTAGAACAATGACTTTGAAGGGGATTTTCAAGGATATTCAATCCTCGTTCAATATCTTCATATCAATATCTAGTCAGTTAATGCTAATCTAATATCAGAGAATAAATACTTCATTGATGGGCTTGTTGTATACTCACATAATAAATATGCTTATATACACATATACATGTTCATGCAGGATACATACTGACGCAATGAATAACGACGAGCGAAGACTTCTTTATAAAAATATGTACCTCTCACTTTATTGTAAGGGTTCGAAAAATGTTACTCAAGGTTTGCATGTGAGAGGGAGTTGGAGACCGAACAAAGACTGCAATATATTGACCCCCACTCTTATAGCCGTCAGCGTTGTGTCTTTCTCGTTTAACAGGGCTGCTCAACCAGAGGCCCAGGGGCTCAGCTTTCTGCTGAGTGCTAGCTTTCTCTACCACATCTTATCAGCAACTTCTCTGCATCCCAACTCAATCGGAGGCCCTGAGGGCTCCTTCGGCCTGGTGTGGCTTTCCCTACCACATCTCGTCTCTTACTCCAACTGTCTGACTTCTTGTCTTGACTGAGTTATATAATAGTTCAACGCCCACTCAATCGCCCACTCAATCTTTTGAATGGCATGTTTGATCGTCATCAAGCGGAAATAACTGTCATGCAGTTCAGAGGTCATTCTCTTCCGGTGCATCAGTCTATGAGTGTATGATGGTATTTTTTACCTTGTCCCATTTCGTCAGCCAATTTCCGCCTACGTGATTTCTTTCGATTACTGGCCATTGGGATGTGTCACTTCCTTCCGGTGCATCACTTTGGAATGGCATATTTGGCCGGGTCGAAGGTCAAAATACAACAGGCTCATGTATATTGACTCAGGAAAGGCAAAAAATGATAAGATTGCTAAGATGTATTTTGATCCAGCATTGCCACAATGTGACGGAAAACCAATAAAACTAGCTAATATTGTAAGATACTACTGAAGAGATTTAGATTAGTGGTAATGATGTTTTGATCGGGATGTCACATTTTAGAACGTTACACCTTGGGGACTTCCCCTATATTGTTGATAGTTTAAACCGGCTCATTGGCCTAGTGGGTAGAGTGTTCGCCAATGGCCCGGGAGACCGGGGTTCAATCCCAGGTCAAGTCATACCAAAGACTTTTAAAAAATGGTACTTGATACCTCCTTGCTTAACACTCAGCATTATAAGGTACGTATCAAAGGTAAAGTGGAGCATTCCAAGGAAATGAGTAGCGGCCTCCCCTACACACCTCGGTGTTGTAGCTATTAAAAAGAGAACCTTCGGGTTGCCCTCGACTGCAGTCGCCAACTTTATACGAATATATATATATATATATATATATAATTGAAAAACTCAACAAACCGTCATATATCTATTATAAATTCATTTCAGTTGGTCCCTCTATGAATGCGACCAGCTTCATAACACAATAGATTTTATCTTTATTATAATTACACTATTACTATATATATATATATATATGTGTGTGTGTGTGTGTGTGTAAGTATATATATATATATATATATGAAAATGTTTAGTTGCGGTTGTTATTTTTCAAAACAGATTCGATATCTGAGAAAAAACAAGAAATAAATTCGAGTGTCTGAAAATATTCATAATGTTGGATTTATTTCAAGTGTGTGTGTGTGTGTGTGTGTGTTAAAGGTATCAAGTCTAGATCTGTATTAACCAAGAAAGAAACCAACAATGAATGAAATGTTAATTTTCTCAAAATACTTCATTTGGCATTCAACAATATTTTCCCATTGATTTAAGAATCCTTGAAAGTCTTTTACTGATATTGTGCGAAGTTTCAGAATTCTATTTCTTTGAATATATTCTACGTCTTTATTTCATTCTCTTGACACGAATTTTAAGATTAGGAAACAAGAAAAAGTCACACAGAGTTCGATCTAGTGAGTATGAAAGATGCTGCACTTACACAATGTTGTGTTTCACCGAAAACGTTACTTTCAAAAGATATCTACATTACTGATCAACAAGTATCAAGAATTCGCTTTGATTCTTAAAGGTGTCCAGATAACAGTCAAGACAATCTTGCTCACGTATATGTTATATAACGTATTGTCATTAGAGCTGCTGCATATGATAGATAGATAGATAGATAGATAGATAGATAGAATTCAATTGCTACCATTTTAAATTATTACTTTCGTGTATGTACTTTGTTTTAGGTGTTGTCAACTGAGTAGCAAGCTAGAATCAGTTTGGCACTCTCTGTGAGGAAAGCAACTCCATAACAAGAATTCGCTCTGACTCTTAAAGATGTCCAGAAAACAGTCAAGACAATCTTGCTCACGTATATGTCATATATGGTAGCGTCATAAAGTCTGTTGCATATATATATATATGCCAACTGCATGATCTTCACAGATCACTGCCACCCCTCAAAACGTTACGGCCCCACCATCAGCATCCTTCCGTCTGGGTAAGCAGTGCTCTCCTAAGTAAGGCTAATCAGAAAGAGTCTCTCATGGAGTCAGTCCCTATTACGGGATGACAAAATAACAATAGGTTAAGACTCCTGCTGCCTATGTGTAAATAATTAACAGCATGCTTCCAACTGGAAAAATCTTCAGTCGTCGATACGCCTTCATTGGTATGGGACTTTTTCGAGAGAA
This sequence comes from Sepioteuthis lessoniana, assembly GCA_963585895.1. Taxonomy (NCBI): domain Eukaryota; kingdom Metazoa; phylum Mollusca; class Cephalopoda; order Myopsida; family Loliginidae; genus Sepioteuthis; species Sepioteuthis lessoniana. The sequence continues at coordinate 61,597,586 of OY757939.1, forward strand.
AGGTTGGTAGATAAAAAAAAAAAGATCGTAAGGAAACATTTGGCAATAGAGTGGTCAACGCTTGTACAACCCGAATACTACTCTCCAAAGATTCATGATTATTATCCTGTGACAAGCCGAAATAAGATAATTAGTAATCACATCAACTGTAAGTGTTATATCAGGGTTGTCCTTCTCCAAGTTGGATAATTTAAAAAAGAATAAGGGGTCCAACACCCCCAAGAATAATGTGTTGGTCGTTTAGCAAAAAAAAACCTCCTCTGCCCATTGACAGATTTAAATTAGTATCATGCAAAATGTTGTTACGGCCCCGGAAAGGGTCATTAATGAAAATGCCTCACGGATATTAGATAAGAGATTATATTACACAAGAAAGATAGAGTTACAGAGAAAAAGTAAGAAGTCTCGTACTATTCAGATAACACCGATATTGATCTGCTTCCTGGTAGCGAAATCTCTCAGTACTAATAACAGTGAGAAGAGTCCATAATGGTAAGATGAGTAAGGCTCCTACAACAAGTATCTAGCAACGTTCCTCATCAGACAAACTCAACGGAGGTATCAGTTTAGTCACTGATAACATGAAAAGTAAACAGATAGTGATGGGTCAAATAGTAGCAGTGGTGTAGTAACCAGACACTACATATACATATTTACATATATATATATATATATATATATATATATATTTATATAAAAGGGCATATACATATATATATACACACACATACATATATATACATATATATATGGACACATACATATATATGTATAAATATATATACACACATACATATACATATTTATATACACTTACATATATATATAAACATGCAATAATACATACATATATACACATACATATATACATGCATATATACATATAATTTTGGTGTAGGTCCAAAGAGAGAAAAAAATATTTTAAAATACGTAGGTACACGGAGAGCTATCTATTTATTTATTTATGTTGTTCTTACGTACGTGCATGTTTCCAACTTGCTGCTTTCGTCAGAGAACATATATAGCACAAGGCCTTGTTAATGAGGTACTCAATGAGACTTGAACTCACTCGTGTTTGCTGTTTGAATGGTTTTCAGTTGGCTATGGGTTTATATCGAGGTCTTCCTTTCTTTTTATTAGAGTGTGTTTTAACTTAGTCTGCTTTACTACTCTTTGATATTTGATAGGTTTTTTTTTTCGTTGTGTGTGCGTATGTGTGTGTGTGTTGAAGTGGGTTTGGATTTCACTAACGGTTATTTTTCCTCTGTCTGTGTGTGAGTGTGTATTTTGGGGATTTTTTCGTGTGTGTATGTGTGGTAGTATTGTTTGAAATTTACTGGAAACTTTTTTCCGAATAGTTTTTTTCGGTATGTATATATACACATATCTATATATATATATATATATGTGTGTGTGTGTGTGTGTGTGTGTGTGTGTGTGTGTGTGTGTGTGTGTGTGTGTGTGTGTGTGTGTTTCCAGCTACATGCATATATATACATATATATACACATCGGTATATATCCATATATACACATACATATATTCATATATATATGTATATACACATACATATATTCACATATAAATAAACTCAGGTGGACCTACCTATTTTAAAATACTCACACATATGTACGCATACATATATTCACATATATACACATAAATATATATACATAAACATTCACATATGAATACATATGTACACATATATAAGCATATTTATGCATAGAGGCATATATATGTAAATACACACCAATATATATACTCATATACATACACATATGTACCTACATATATATGCATACACATACATATATATACCTATATATATATATATGCATATATACGCATATATTCATATGCATATACATACAGACATATATATGCATATATATTTACACGAATATACATATATATGCCAACATATACACAAATATACACATATATGCATATATTTATATAAATGCACACACATATATATACACATATACATATATAAACGCACATATACATATAAATACGTATATTTATACATATATAAACATATATACTCATATGTATACATATATGTACATATATATTCATATGTATAAATGTGCATATATAAACATATATACATATGTATACATATGTGCCTTACATATATGAATACTTATATACATATACATATATATGTATATACATATATACATACGTGGGGCCTTCAATAAATTGCCAGACTTTTTTCATATGGGCATTTAAAATTGTTGTAGACTCTTGAAAATTCAGTATGTTATTGCAATACATGTTATGAGATGACTGACCAATTTTTATGATTTCAGGTTTAAATGAACAGCTACAGCAGCAATTGGAATACACCCTACTAAAGACTGATTGTCTCAGCTGGTCAATTTCAAAAATGCAATCTGGACGTGAGAACACTTTAGAAGAACGATATGCATTAAGATTCTGTTTTAAACTTGGAAAAAAATGCCACAGAAACGTATGGAATGCTTCAGACTGCTTTTGGAGCATCTTGCATGAATCGAGCATCAGTTTTTGAGTGGCATAAGAGATTCAAGGAAGGCAAGGAGTCTGTGAGGGATGATGAAAGGTGTGGGAGGAGTAAGGAAGTCAATAGACCAGAGTTGATTGGACAAACGGTTAGGGTTAGGGTTACTATGTTGAGGTTTTAAGGGAGTTTAGGGAGAGATTCCAAGGGAAGAGGCCAGCACTCTTCAAATCGGGTCAGTGGCATTTCCTCCAGGACAATACACCAGTCCACAACTTCATCCTTGTCACAGACTATTTGACCAAGATGGGCATCTAGACACTTCCTCAGCCTCCCTATAGTTCAGACCTTGCTCCCTGTAACTTTTGGTTATTCGCTAAGCTCAAAGGCTGTCGTTATGAGACAATTGAGGAGATGAAAGAGGCCGTGACGAAGGTCATTGACATGCTCACACAAGAGGACTTCTATGGGGCCTTGCAGAAGTTGTTGGAACGGTACAACAAGTGCATTGCAGCTGGAGGAGATTACTTCAAAGGGGACTAGAGTTTCATGTGTGTACTATCAATAAGGAGTAGCGCCCTCCCCTACACCTTGGTGTAGTAGCTATCGAAAAGGGAGCCTTCGGGTTACCCTCGCCTATGGTCGCCAACTAACTATCAATAAAAGTGCCCATACGAAAAACGTCTGGAAACTTATTTAATGATCCTCGTACATATGCATATACGTATATGTGTATATAAACATGTATGTGTGTGTGCGTGAGCCTATGAATGTGTTATTAATGAAAAATACATATATTGCTAATCCAAAAAACATTTCTTTTATTGTTAATTTCGTTCTTGGCTGATGCAGCTCCAATCTTGATTCTTTTATGAATACATCTCCTGTATAAGAGACAAATATATATATATATATATATATATATATAGAGAGAGAGAGAGAGAGGAGAGAGAGAGAGAGACATAGGTAAGGGTCATCAGAAAGTTCTAACCCACACCCAGAAACAAAAGCATATCCGAACATTTTTCTTCAGGCTAAGATCTACCACTACTTATAAAACTAGAAAACTAATTTAGGTTTTTCTAGCTTTATACGAAGTGGTAGTATGTCATCATCATCATCATGTCGAGCCGCTCGCACTATAAGGTATGACCCTTTCTCGCCACTTCTCCTTATCGTTCATTGCTTCTGGCAGGTCCCCAGGGCTACATCCTGTATCTACACAGAGCTGCTGTGTGTAGATTCGAGCTGGTCACCCTGCTTTTGCTCGGCCATGTGAGGGGGCCCATAGGAGAACATCACTTACGAGCTCGTCCCTGCTTCTCCAGCAGTGTTCTGCATGTCTGGTTCGTGTAACTTTGATAGTTTTCGTGATGGGAGTTAGGTGGCCGTACAGCTGCTACTTTGTGGGGTGTTGCCTCCAGGACTTGTTCAATATTGTTCGCAGCATTCTTGTGTCGTTGCCGTCTAGCTTTTTCTCCATCCGTTTAGTCAGCGTCCCTGTAGTGCATCCATATAGCAGTATCGACACGACTACTGCTTGGAAGAAACTGCGTTTCATTTTATCGGTCAGGTCTGACTTCCATATGACCGATAGTCTATCGATAGCTGTTCATGCCTTTGTTAGTCGCGTGTTGATGTCTTTTTCGGTTGATGAGACACTGCTTCCTATGAACTCACACCAAAAATGTTTATATTTGGACCGTTGGTTGCATCGGCGAAAAACTGACAATCACGATGAGCCACTGACTCTGCGTCTACGCTATCCAAACTTTATATATATATATATATACAGGGTGGAACGATATAATTGTCGTCCTAAAGAAAACAACACTACAGCTTTATTTTAAGACTTTTATTGAGAAAATCAATTCAGGTAACTTGATTATGTAGTAGAGCTAACATCTATTCAATGTAGCCGCTTTCAGCCTCAATCAGCGCCTCGATACGGATCCGGAACTGGGAGCTCGGCGAATACTCGGCGGATGGTTGCGATAAGGCTGGCTTTGGTGTTGTGGGAGGTTATGATTGTGAGATTCTCGACGTATGACCAAACGAAGTAGTCCAGAAGGTTCAGGTCGGGGAGGAGTGGGCCAGTGAGAGAAGGGTACAAAGTCGTAGTACTCCTTCTGAAGCCAAGCCTGGGTCTCTTTGGACTTGTGGGCCGGCACCGAGTCCTGCTGCCACACCCAGGGTCTGCCACCGGCCACGTGATTTCACCAGAGGATCACCACACTCTTCAGCACAAGCAGGTACACTTTGGTGTTGACTTTCAAGCCGACTTCGAAGATGTGAGGTGGCATGATGTGGCCCTCACTTGAAACCACAACAAAGACCATAACCGTAGCCGGAAACTTTGTTTTCATCACTCTGGGCACGTCCCTGTTATTCGTGGCAATCCAGATTTGCATTTTGAGGGTGCTGGCAATGGTCCTGTTGTCATAGGTTTGATCGGTAGAGATCATGAGTTGTACAGCGGCGCATCTCCGATCTCGCTCGTTGAACATTGTGTCACTTTCAGACATGATAGAAGGCTCCTATCGCTCTTGGGATTTGTACACAACTGGCCAACTAGTAGATGGTCTACAACAAAAAAAGAAAACCGGTTCTCATTAAATGGAAATGGAATCATCTCGTCTTTTCTAGGGAGACAATTTTATCGTTCCACCCTGTATATATATATATATATATAAGGGAGGGAGGTCCTCGTGATATAATGGTTATCGTCATAGGAAATGAAAAGGTGACCACAGTTCAATTCCTGGACAAGACTGTTTGCATTAATACCTTTGAGAAGGGAATGGATCCAACAATTCTCTCTCCAGTTAGAGGTAAATGAGAGGACAGACAGCTCTTTAACCTTGTTATGGCATAAGGTGTAAAAAGAGAACTCTGAATTCAAACCTGTTAAACTCCGGAAAATAATTTACCTTGAATCGCACCTGGCTCATGTGGAGGGGTTAGGTATATAAAGAGAGAGTGGTAGGAATTAGGATACGACACACCATTAAATTGTTAATAATTTTCTTATTACTGCATAATTTCCTTTGAAATTTTTTCTTTGGTACCTAGATCCAATGGGTATAAGTAAACATATTCGATTTCATAACAACTTTCCACCAAAAAAATGGTATTAAGAATAATACGTTTGAGAGGATGGAAATAAGTACAAGACAGTTTTGAAAATTTGGATTTAACAGCAAAATTGTACAAAATTCAATATTTACCTTTATTCCCTTTCAATTGTAATATTTCAACACACTTGTTATGCATTGAATTAAGAAGTTTTCTGAGAGTTTCAGATGGAATTTCATTCCAATACTGTTTAATGCAAGATTTTAAAGTTTCTCTATCTTCAAATTAACGTTTATTTTTATATACTCTTCTAGACAAAATTCCTCACAAATTTTCAATTGGGTTTAAATCTGGAGACTTAGTGGGCCAGTCCAAAACTTTAAAACTTTTGTTTTAAACCAGTCTTTCGTAAGCTTAGAAGTGTGTATGGATGTGTTGTCCTGCTGAAAAATGATATTATTGGTGTCTAGACGATTCATAAATGGGAAGACTTTTTTCCAACACGTTGATATATAGAGCAGCGTTTTGTTTCCTTTCCATCATAAATAAATCAGCTTTTCCAGACGCAGAAAAAGCTCTGCAAACCATAAAAGATCCTCCTCTAAATAGTCCTTTTGAAAACAGCTGTTTCTCCTTTCTTAAATCATGCCAATAACACTGATAGCCATCGGGCCCATCCAAATTAAATGTTTCTCATTTGAAAACACCACGTTTTCCCATTTCTCCTTTGATCAAGTTACTTTTTTCTTTATACCCAATCTACGAGCATCTTCTTGTGTTAAGAAGTTAAAGCAGGGACTGTCTTCCTGTTTCGATAGACGAGATTTGGCGATTTATGGAAAAGTTGACGAACTCTTCTTAGAATGATGGGTAAATTCTGAGATTTTTACAGATATCTTGAGCTTGATCGTTCTTTAGAAGCTTCTCGAAAAAGTCAACGTTTGGCTGCATTTGTAATTTTAGGTGGACGACCTGGACGTTTTCTGGTGCTATATGATTCAGGGTCCTTTAGATAATTTCTCACAACTATTCGGGACCTCGACAGTTCTCTTTGCAATGAAACTTATAGATTTTCCTTCGAGTTTATAAGCAGAAATTTGCTCTTTTTCATTTTTATTAAGTGGGTAGGAGTTCCTAGCCATTTTGCTGTAACTGTATTCAGTTGTGAAATGTTTAAATAGGACTCACATGGCTTAAAATCATGATAAGAATCTTTTTATAATTTGCACATGCACTTATTCTTCCTTTGGAATTCTGAAGTAAACCAGATATACAATTTTTCCAAACTGTCTAATTATTTCCACCCTCAAAAACCGAGTTTTGTTAACATTTTTTTGGTGGAAGGTTGTTATAAAATTGAATGTGTATACTAATACCCATCGGATCGAGGTACCACAAACAAATTTTCAGAGGAATTTGTGTAGTAATAAGAAAATTATTAACAATTTAATGGGGTATCTTATACTTATTTCCACCACTGTATATACGTTAATCAGTTGGCCTGCTGTAGTCAAGGAAAACCCAAAGGCTCCCTTTTTAATAGCTACTACACCGAGATGTAGGGGAGGGGAATACTCCTTTCCCTGGACTGCTCGACTTAACCTTGATCCATACCTGATAATGCTGAGGGTTAAGCAAGGAGCCATCAAGTCTTTGGTATGACACGACCTGGGATTAAACCCTGATTTCCCGGACCATTGGCGAATATTTTAACTATATATATATATATATATATATATATATATATATATATATATATATATATCCTGTCCATGGTGGAGATGCTAAGTAAATTCAAACACTGAATTCAAACCCAGCTTGTTCGCATTGCAGATTAATTTGGATTGCTGGGTCAGATCGAGGATTGCTCACCACTTAAACCATGTGTTATATATACCTTCTACCCAACATTATCGCACATCGACCGGAAGTGTGAAAGCTTTTTATAGACAGGTTAGAGGTAATTTCCGATTAAAGCAAATGATGAGAAAGTTTTCAACTACAAAGCAGACGTATTTTCTTGGATTTAACGTTTTAGAAGCCTCTTTTTAAAGAAGAAAGAAAAGAAAAGAAAGTTTTCTCTTTTCTATGAAAGATAGGTTAGAAACTCGCGGGGATGACTGGCCTAAATGATTAACACCATAATAAACATGGTTTTGGTGGGTTTTATGGCATATCAACCTTTGTAGGTTATTTGACGCCAAATCCATTTTTATGTAAATAATCTGTTCTATTTAAAACAATTCAGTTTAGCATAAATACATAGTTCAATGGTCAAAAACATTTCCATTTCTAACTATTCAAGCAGTTGTATGTAACAATTCGGTTAAGTGTAAATACAGTTTTAATGTCGAAAAACAGTTCTATTTCAAATAGTTCAGTCAAGTATAAGCACGCAGTTTAAATGCAAGTACGGTTTAATAGTAAAAATCATTTCTATTTCAAACTATTCAGTTTTACTCAAACAATTCATTTTAGCATAAGTATGCTGTTAATTCTATTTAACCCATAGATAGGACCCTTATCAGGTGCTACCACTCCGGGCCAGAGTGGACCTGGGAGCAATGGTAATGAAGGGGTACTCCGCATTCCCCAAAGCTCCAGCACTGCTGGAACCTCACCATCAGATTGTTTAGTGTCATATCCAGGACACTCGTTAGGGGGGGGTCTAACCCCTCTGCAGAGGTGCAGTCAGTGTATTCTATAGACCCAGCCGACTGGGCAATAATAAACATGGGTACCAAACTGCAAATGCATATTTGTCAATTCATCGGAATCAATTGAAAATCTTCGTCTCGAAAACTTTTCCTTTTGACTCCTGACTAAAGAGACTTACAAAGCGATATGTGTAATCCAATACAATCCAGTGGTAGAGATTACGGTATACACTGCTGATGACACCCAATAAGGTCGAAACAGCTGTTCAGTGTCCCCGTATATCGTGCGTAGGTGTTCGGCGGATTTTCTGGTCGTGGTAATTCAATTCACAATATTAATTCCTCTATTCAAAAAAATAAAAATATGTACATCCATTACAATCTGTAACATGTTACAAAGAGAGGAGAGGTTACGGAGAAGTAAGCTTCTCTTCGTTGCCCTGAGAGATGTCATAAAAGAAAATTGCCTGGAGTGGCAAATTGAAGACTTGAAAAAGGTTATGAGTAACATAGCAACACTATAACAATACTCTATGTTTCTACCCTATCGACTAAAGCAGTAGAATGTGCCGATTGCATCCCCGCAGAGAGGTAAGATCCCACCCACCCCGAATGAGTGTCCTAGGTATGACACTAAACTGCATCTGATGATCAGGCTCAGTTTTTGAGTGGCATAAGAGATTCAAGGAGGGCAGGGAGTCTGTGAGGGATGATGAGAGGTGTGGGAGGAGTAAGGAAGTCAATAGACCAGAGTTGATTGGCCAAACGGTTAGGGTTAGGGTTAGGGTTACTATGTTGAGGTTTTAAGGGAGTTCAACAAGAGATTCCTAGGGAAGAGGCCAGCACTCTTCAAATCGGGTCTGTGGCATTTCCACCAGGACGATGAGCCAGTCCACAACTTCATCCTTGTCACAGACTATTTGATCAAGATGGGCATCAAGACAGTTCCTCACCCTCCCCATAGTCCAGACCTTGCTCCCTGTAACTTTTGGTTATTCGCTAAGCTCAAAGGCTGTCGTTATGAGACAATTGAGGAGACGAAAGAGGCCGTGACGAAGGTCATTGACACGTTCACACAAGAGGACTTCTATGGGGCCTTGCAGAAGTTGCTGGAACGATACAACAAGTGCATTACAGCTGGAGGAGATTACTTCGAAGGGGACTAGAGTTTAATGCGTGTACTATCAATAAAAGTGCCCATACGAAAAAAGTCTGAAAACTTATTTAATGATCCTCGTATATATACACTGTGAATATATATATATATTATATGTGTACAAATACATGTGTATGTATGCATATATGTATATATACACACACACACACACACACACACATATGTATACATACACATGTATTTGTACACATTTGTACATATATAAATATATATAAATATATATATATATATATACACACACACACATATGTATACATACACATGTATTTGTACACATATACAAATATATAGATACATGAATATATAAATATACATACATACATGTACTTATATAAACATATACATATATATCTATATACACACATACATGTACTTATATAAACATAGATATGCATATACATATATGTGTACATACTTATTAATATATAAACACATACACATACATACATTTACATATATACACATAATTACACACACACATATACAGTGTAACCTGGATATAAGATACCCTGATATAAGAGAAACTCGGATATTAGAGAGATTTTCTCTGGTCCCAAATTAGAGCCTGTGTTACCTAAACAAAATAGATATAAGAGACTTATTCTTTGGTCCCGTCAACTCTCTTATATTCGGGTTACACTGTATATATATATATATATATATATATATATATATAAAAGCTTGAGTGAGTATATATATATATATATATATATATATATATATATATATGCTCACCTCAGCTCATTTTTATATAAAATTTATTTGTAGTTCAAATAGTTTTGGCCATTATTGGCAATATTCCTATTATAAACCGGAAGTCTGAAAGTTTTATTGCATGTCTAATTTTAATAATTGAGATGCAAAACATCAACATCTGTGACTATTTGCTGCATTTCATTGTAACAATTGAATCAGCTTCTGCCTTTTGCCAAACTGACAAGATTTGTATCATTCAATTTACTTTTAACTTGTTGTATAGTGGCTCGTACCACGTGACTTCTGATATCGCGGAGGTATAAAAGACGTTGTGTTTCTTAAGCACAAGAGGGTTCTGCAAGATCTCAGTCAGTAGTAAGACCGACTTTGGACGCAACACCCACAGCGCGAGACTTATAATATTTGTTGGACTGTACCACTTCAGTTAATAAATAATTAACTCTTTATTTCACTGTGTATCTCTTCCTTACCATGATACAACATAACTAAAAGAAAATATTATGTTGAATTAAAAGTAGGAGTTTATATACTCAGAGGAAAGCCTGATTTATCTATTTTAATGTTTTCCAGTTGGTCCAAGAACCAAAAAGATATATATATATATATATATATAGTGGAAAGAGAGAGCTGCCAGGCTTATGCTATCCTTCAGTAAATGAACCAACACTAAAAAGGAAAGTCTGGTTAGATTAGATTATTTGGTTTAATGGCATACCAACCCTTGATGGTTATTTAAGGCCAAGTCTTGTTTATATATGTTATGGTACCTATCTTACGGACTGTAATGAACTTTTCCTATTACGATGAATACCGGGCGAATATTCATCTCGGTATTAACTCCATCCTAACACTTTGGCAGCCAGACTGACGTCCAACACTCGTTTACCTATGCTGTATTTATGTTTTCGTTCAATATACTTGTTTCACATAATCCTGAGTTTGTGTCTTTCTTCCAGACCTTTCACTGGTCCACAACAATATATATATATATATATATATATATATATATATATGATTTTTAAGTGAATAATTTGTAGATAACATTATTTTTGAATATACACACTTACATGTACTTATGTTAACATTGATATGCATATACATATATATGCACATTTGTTTACACAATAAAATGGTTTCAAGTATTGTTATTTATTATTTGCACACAGTTAAATTGTTTTCAGTATTGCTATTTAACACTAATAATTCTATTTAATATTGATCATGAATTTACACACCATTAAATGGTTTAGAGTACTGCTATTAATACAGATACAACTGCCTGTGGTGTAATGGCAATCGTCGTAGGAAATGGACACGGCGACATGAGTTCAAATCCTGGACAAGACTGATTGCATTTCACATAGCACTAATACCCTTGGGAAAGGTATGAATCCAATAATTCTCCCTCCAGCTATGGGTAAATAGTAGGGCAGACTAGGGTCTTCAGCTTTGGTGAGGCAACTGGTCAAGGAGAAGGAAAACTCTGAATTCAAACCTGTTAAACTCCGCTTAAAAAAAATTGACCTTGTGTCATATCCTGCCCGAGCAGAGGGGTTGGGTAAATATGATTAATACAGATAATTCTATTTAATATAAATGATAATCATTAATAAAAGCTTAGTCAGTTCTAGCTGACCCAAAAATGAGACCCTTATAGGTACTACCACTCTGGGTCAGAGTGGACCTGGTGAATGAGATGAGTCAATACTGAAAAAGGAGAATGTAGCCAAACAGAACCAGGAGGTTATTTTGAAAATAGGGAGCCCGCTATGATTATGCTTCCCACTCTAAATGAATGAGATGAGTCAATATTAAAAAAGAAGAGTCCAGCCAAATAGAACCAGACATAGTTGAGTATTGAGTAAGACTTTTTTGGAATCTTTTTTTTATTATTTACAGTTGTTAATTTCATTTCCTTTCTTATATGGGAAATATACAATTATCAGCTGAAATAACTTTTTTTTTTTCAGTGACTAATCCAGGGAACATCTCCTGTAGGCTAAGGAGCTGACTAGGTACTGCTTACTATTGGATTGATTTTTTCCATAACTCTTACAATTAAAAAATCCAGTGTGCTAGGCCCTTAAACAGCCTCCCTACGCTCTCTGTTTGATTAGTTTAAAGACTGGTTGCTATAGGAACAAATCTTCATGAAACTGAACAACTATTTTAGAGAATTTCCTTTGTCATTTTTTAAGGCAACACATTTTTTATTCTTTCAGTTAGGATTATAAATTATAAATCAGAAGTGATTGTCTTTCTGAAAAAATAAGTTACCATATTTGACAGTGTATAAGATGCACCCCAATTTCAGCAGAGTAAATCTAGAAAAAAAATTTAGTGAAACAAAGTACTAATATCAAACATGATGAAATTAATATAAGGATTATTATCAATGATAACATTTTTAATCGGCATAATAGCCTTTTACATAATGATTATAGATATACAAAAGTTACTCTAAAGTCTAAGCTAGTAGGAATTACCAGGTAGCTAATTTTAGCCAACAATCACGAATTTTAAATCTAAATATGGCATATAAGATACAGGGGAATTTTAAGAGATATTTTTAGTAAAAAAAAAAGTGCAATTTATTTGCTGTAACCAGGCCCTTAGCCAAATGAGTAGAATGTTTGCCAATGGTCCAGGAGACCATGGTTCAATCCCAGGTCAAGTCATACCAAAGACACAAAAAATGGTACTTGATGTCACCTTGCTTAACACTCAGTATTATAAGGTAAGGATCAAGGGTAAAGTGGAGCAATCCAGAGAATGGAGTAGCGCCCTCTCCTACACTTCAGTGTAGTAGCTATTGCAAAGGGAGCCTTTGGGTCACCCTTGACTATGGTTGCCAACCATACTTACTTATATGCCATCAAATACAATATTCATTTTTTTGTTGTTGATATTTTATCTTGTTAAATAGTTTAACAATTATGAAACAATGTTATTAAGAATTCATATTTGTATTTGAATTCTCTAGGGCATTGAAAACTTTTCAATTATTCACTTAGGCATCTCTCAGTGAATTGATTTAGAGGAATGGTTCTCAAACTTCTTTTCCTGAGAACCCATTCATGTTTTCAAAAAATATATGCAGACCTTCAAAGAACTTTTTTTTATTGATTAGATATAAATTTAAAAAATAATATACTTGATTATATTGATTGGTTGGTTGTACTTAATAGCATATCAACTCTTGTAGGTTATTTAATATATATTAAGTCATCTTCATCATCATCATGTCGTGCTGCTAGCACGGATATCCCTGACCCTCTCTCGCCACTCCTCCCTATCGTTCATCGCCTCTGGCAGGTCTTCAGGGCTACATTCTGTATCCTCACATAGCTGCTGAATGTATGTTCGAGCTGGTCATCCAGCTTTTGCCTGGCAAAATGTGGGGGTCCATTGGAGTACATCACTTATGAGCTCGTCCCTGCTTCTCCAGCAGTGTCTTGCATATCTGGTTCGTCTAACTTGGATAGTTTTCAAGATGGGAAGTAGGTGGCCGTATAGTTGGTGCCTTGTGGGGTGTTGCCGCCAGGACTTGTTCAATATTGCTCGCAACATTCTTATGTAATTGCTGTCTAGCTTTTTCTCCAGCCGTTATGATTTGTAAATAAATAGTTTGTAAGTAACATTATTTTAAATGAGCCAGAGCTCGTTTGTTTGCCCACAGTTGAATAGTTTCAAGAATTGCTATTAAATACTAATAATTCTATCCAACATGAATAGTTTCAAATCTAGTAAAAGATTAAACAGTTCTATTTGATCCATAGTTCAGACCCTAATAGCGACTACAACACTGGGTCAGAGTGGACCTGGGAGTAATAGCAATGTACTCTACATACCCCAAAGGTCCAAGGCCAGAGCATTAGCATCAGATGGTTTAATGTCATATCAGGACACTCATTGGGGGTTCTTACCCCTCTGCAGAGATTCAGTCAGTATATTCTACAAGCCAAGCTGACTAGTCTGGATTATATTGATTAGATAGATGATATCAAAAAATATATATGATTATATATATGATATCAAATATATAATGATACATATATTTTTTATCCAATAAGAAAAATACAGAAGAGATGTATATATACTTCACAGGCCTTTTGGCTGGGCCGTCTGGCGTTCATGTCGGATGGGGTATCAAACAATGGCAGATTCGAGGCTGAAAGGCGCCCAGATTCAGTTGGGCCACTCTCGGGTGGGCGAGCTGCAACCTTTATCCCCTATGTATAGCACTAGACCTTGCTGTCTAGTTTAAGCTATAACCCCGGCATACGTGACCGGATCCAAATTTGGATTCGTGAAACTGCTTGCCTCATTAGAGCCACATTGCACTTAGTGGGTCAATGAACAGTCCAGACCAGCAGGGTTCGAGTCTCGGATTGTTCCCGACCTTCCCCTCCACTTTATACCCACTTTAATCGGCTTTTGGGCTTTTGACCTTGTGTCAAGTCCTGTCTGGTGGGAGGCAGCGACAAATACAATACTTCCATGGACATAGAATATCTAAAGATTTTTTGTCATGAATAAATACAAAATTTCCCCAAATTTTACGGACACAATTCACAATTAGAAAAACAGGTGTGTGTGTGTGTGTGTGTGTGTGTGTGTGCAGACATAAAATGAACTAATAAAAAATTTCCTCCTGATTTTAAGGACACAATTTGCAATGGGAAAAACTGTGTGTGTATGGACATAAAAGAATTGTTATTTTTTGTAAAAAAGCTATTCAAAATCTCCTCAAATTTCAGGAACATAATTCATAAGGAAACAATGTGTGTGCATGGGTTGAAGTGAGAAAGATCTTAGAGCATTGAAAATACACAGCAGCTAAAAATTGGAACATTGGTCAAAAATATTTTAATCATTTCAAAATACAACAACCATTGGTGGATCTGTTTGGTAAAGCTTGGAGATCTTTAGAAAGTCATTTTGAAAATATAGTCAATGATTTTTATGGTGAGACTGTTTGCTCTGAGAAAATTAATGTTGCTTTTCTGTTAGCACCAAGTGTAATCCCATGAGTTGGAAGATGAACAATGAAAGTTTCTCATAGATTAAAAACATTAATGCACTGGTAAAGACAGTCTGGAGTAATTTGGCTTCGAGTCCACAAAAAGCAAAAGAAACACCCTGCATCCTGAAAAATATAGATCATCAGGATAGATTGATAAAATAGACATACAAAAAGAACAGATAAACAAAAATACAAGGATTCGCTGAGAAGTTCATAGGCTGACCAAGATACACTTATGGAAAGGAACCAAAAAAGGTTTATTGTTCCTCATAGTTCCCCTTGCATTCCCCACACTTCTTCCATCAGTGTTTTGGTGCTTAGATCCCATTGGTCAAAAGTCCTCAACAGCAGATCTCATATCATCATATGAACTTTTCAGCCCACCCCTATAGATAAACAGATATTGATAGATAGATAAATAGATATGAATAGATACATTCATGGAATGGGACCAAATGAGATTTATTGACCATCATAGCTCCCCTGGTGGTCCTCACACTTCTTCCATCAATGTTTCAGTGCTTGGATCCCATTGGTCAAAAATGTCAATAATATCAGATATGACATCCTTATATGAACTTTTCAGCCCTTCCTCATAGATAGACAAAGAGAATATGATTGATTGACTGATAGATTTTAATAGCATGTCAACCTGTCTGGGGTTATTTTATACCAAGAGGTAAAAGAATTGTTTACATTGTATGTTTACATTTCATTATGTAATTTCTTATGAGTTTTTACACACAGTTATTTGATACCAAGTGTTCCAGATACAAATAATTTTCAAACAGATCTATATGATCCATAGATGGAGCCCTAAAAGAGTAGAACTGGGAGTAATGACAGTGGAGGGGTACTCCACATTCCCCAAAGCTCCAGAACTGGAATCTCACCACCAAAATACAGTTTAGCATCATACCCAGGATATGTATTTTTGATAGGGGCTCTTACCCCTGTAAAGTATATTCTTTGCACCAAAGGTTTTAAATTAAATTAGAATTTTAGCATGGTAAACATTTTCTTTATATTCAGTGAAATAAAAGTATAAATTTATTACAATAAATATGATAAAAAAATCATGGATAAAACTTGAATATTATAAAAATTATTGTTTCATTGAATGTTATTCCTTTTTTTTTTTCTAAATCATATCAACAAGTCAAAATATTGCGCTCTAAGCACAACTATTTAACATTTAATGAAATAAGATCTTGTATTAAATTAGAAAGAATAACAAAGCTAGATAAAAATGCATACAAAAAGATTACAATTATTTTGATTTCATTTTGATTGATTTCCATTTTAAAAAATATCTGCATAAAATTGCTTTTTATACATTTGGTTTGGTTTGGTTTGGTTTGGTTTGGTTCCTTTATTTAATGGCATATCCTTCTTCATTGGTTATATAATGCCAAAGCCATCCTTCTAGAATAACAGTACTGGTACTATTTAACTAATACCTGAGAGGATAATGGGGGTTCATGCCTTTCCCAAAGGTATGAATCTGAAAGTGAACGTAATAGCGCAACTGAGTTTTAAACTCCAGCACTTTAGCCATTAAGCCATGCAGACTCCAACACATTTGAGAATAAAACAATAATATGAGAAATCAATACCGCCAAATAACTATCTATAAAACCCAGTTTTGTTTAAACTAATGTGTACATTATTCACACCATATATTATGTAAACCTAAGTAAAATTTGCCCAGTTGGCTGGGGCTGTAAAATACACCAACTGCACATCTGCAGAGTGGTAAGACCCGCTCCCCAACAAGCGTCCTGGATATGACTTTAAACAATCTGTTGGTGAGGTTCCAGTGATGCTGGAGCTTTGGTGAATGTGGAGTATCCCTTAATTGCCATCACTCCCAGGTCCACTCCGGCCCAAAGTGGTAGCACCTGGTAAGGCTCTATCTATGGGTTAATTAGAACTAAACTGCGTACTTATACTAAACTGAATTGTTTGAAATAGAACTCTTTTTGACATTGAAACTGTATTTACACTAAACTGAATTGTTTCAAATAGAATTGTTTTGACATTCGACTGTGTATAAACAAAAACTATACGTATACTAAAGTGAATTGTTTGAAATAAACAATTTTGACATTTAACTGTCTAAACAAAAAATATACTTATACATAACTTAATTTCTTAAATAAGAACTGTTTGATTAAACTAAATAGCTTGAAATAGAACTGTTTTTGATGATTGAACAGTATACTTATGCTTAATTGAATTGTTTGAAATTGAATTGTTTATTTGTATAAAAATGGATTTGGCTTTAAATAACCTACAAAGGTTGATATGCCATAAAAACCAACCACCAACCAACCTAAGTTAATTGAGGTATTCATGGTTTGGTTTGGTTTCTTTGTTTAATGGCATATCAACTCTTTGTTGGTTATTTAATGCCAAAGCCATTCTCCCAGAAGAACAGTAGTGGTACTATTTAACCCATAGCTGGGAGGATAAGGGGGTTCATACCTTTCCCAAGGGTATTTGCCTGAAAGTGAATGTAATAGCGGGACTGGAGTACAAACTTGCTTACTACAATTCCGTAGTCCATCACTTTAACCATTACACCACGAGGACACCCCCGGTATTCATGGTGTTATAGGTATTCTCACAGGAAATGGACACAGCAACCCAAGTTCAAATCCTGGACAAAGCTGTTTACATTTCACATATCACTAATATCCTTTAGAAAGGTATCCATCAATCGATTCTCCCTCCAGCTATGGGAAAATAGTAGGGAAGATTGGGTTCTTTAACCTAGATAGGGCAACTGAGAAGGAAAAATCTGAATTCAAACCTGTTAAACTCCACTTAAAAATTGACCTTGTGTCACATCCTGCCTTTGATGGAGGGGGTTGGATATATACTTTCAATGTAAACCTTTATTTCTTAGTGATATATAAAACACATTGTTTTGGCAAATTGGGAAGCAACACCAATTCCAACTTCTATAGCAACTTATCCTTTCCCTTGGCCTTAAAAAGCAAGGAGACCTGCTGCACAGGCAAATGCTCCAGGTTTCCATACAAGGCCTGTGCCAAGATCCAGGTCCAAATCCATAGTTCCAGAAAACTGATGGATGCCATAAGCACAAGAGAAACAAACAAGTGTTCAATTTGGATAATTATGAAGATAATGATAAGAGAAAAGAAAAAGAAACGTACGTCATTGTTTTTAGGAATGTTTTGAGAATGTCAGTGGCTGATTTCTCTTTCTCAAGGCCAACCTGATGAAAAGAAAAAGGATATATTTCAATGCAAGATAAGGGAACTGTTACTATTTTAGTACTAGTTTTACTTCATCTTATAATAGTTGCTTTTTATCACAACACTTTGAACCAAATACAACTTTTGTTAATTCTATTACGCATATTAAGACACACACCAATAACAGAAAGAAGGCAAATAAAGGTATATAGTTCCAAATCAAAGTGTAAGCTAATATCTAATATTGATAATATCAATACAAATAGGAAGTGCTTTTCATAGAAAGAATTGATCACAAAGAAGAGTGTTAAATAAAGAACTGATCTTAGAGAAGTGCTTTTCAGAGAAAGGATTGATTTAATAAAAGTAGTGTTGGTTAGTTTTATATCATGTAAAACTTTGATGGGTTATTTATTACCAAATTCAGTCTTTGCTTTTTTTCTTTTTCTTTTTTTTATGGTAAACAATCATACAGGTTCAAGTAACTAATGATAATCCTTCATGAACAAGTAATTATTCTTAATACAAATAATTTGTGCACCATAATATATTTTCAAATATTCCTATTTATTACAAATAATTTTCTTACTTGTATATATATTTACCAACCTCTCCGCTCGGACAGGATATGTCACAAGGTCAATTTTTAAGCGGAGTTTAACAGGTTTGAATTCAGAGTTTTCCTTCTCCTAGACTAGTTGTTTCACCAAGGCTGAAGAACCTAGTCTGTCCTACTGTTTACCCATAGCTGGAGGGAGAATAATTGGATTCATACCTTTCCCAAGGGTATTAGTGCAATGTGAAATGCAATCAGTCTCGTCCAGGATTTGAACTCGTGTCGCCATGTCCATTTCCTAGGACAGTAACCATTATACCATGGGTGCTCATATATGAATTGTGAATGTAGTTATTATGTGTTTTTTTTTTGTACATTACTGATGAAATAACAGAAATTTTACTGCACAACAACCTTTGTTCAATCATGAAATGCCAAAATTAGTCTCTCTTATTGGCCTAGTAGATACAGTGTTCGCCAATGGTCAGGGAGACCAGGGTTCAATCCCAAGTCGAGTTGTACCAAAGACTTAAAACATGGTACATGATACCTCCTTGCTTAACACTCAGCATTTTATGGTGCATATTAAGGGTAAAATGGACAAATCCAGGGAAAGGAGTAGCGCCCTCCCCTACACCTCAGTAGAAAAGGGAGCCTTCTGATTGCCCTCGACTATGATCGCCAACAACTTTTGTTGCAAGAAATTATAATCTTTAAAGTAACTATTCCTATTTTATTATAATTTGCAAACAATCATAAATTTAAGTAACTTTTTGTAATACAAATAATATGTAAATAGTTATAGGGCTTCAGGTATTCCTACCTAATATTAATATTAGATATATTTTACCTATAGAAGGGACTAACAGGTTCTCACACTCCTGGTTAAATTAGACCTGGGAGTAATTAAGAAGTGGCTCCACACTCCAAAGAACTTTAGGACTTAAACCTCACCACCAGATGCAGGTTAGTGACTGTTGTGTTCTGGTTAGTGAACACAAGTAGTAGTAATAATAAGACAAAGCACGATATGTGAGGAAAATAGTTATATTTACAGGAAAGAGTATTTACAAGAGAGAGAGAGAGACTGTTAGTAGTAAGAACATAGGATTAGTGATAGAGTAAGGATATACTTCAACAATAGGAACGGCTCTTCTGGTCTGACTCGTAGACTGATCTCAGACTGATCTGGACTGGAGTATTTGTTGACCACCCCACCTTACGGGAAAGTATGGCACAAGGGCTTTTTTTAGGTGGGACCGGGCGCAGGGCCGTAGCCCACACGCGCCCGGAGTTCCCAAAAATGCCTACGGCCCCTTCGGCATTTCCCTTATTAGTGGCACCTCAGGCATCAGGCGATAAACCAAACCTTCCCGAAGGGAGTAAAAGCCTGGGGGGAAGGCCCCCTGAGGCCGTAGAAAAATCCCCAGGCACCGAGACACACTCTGCCCGAACCGCGTCCCGACAACTCGGCCGGCCAAAGTGCTACCCAGCACCTGGAGATGTCCAGTCTGAAATCAATTTGTCACCAAAATGATCGGGACTGGAGTATTTGTTGACCGCCCCACCTTACGGGCAAGTATGGCACAAGGCTTTTTTTTAGGTGGGACCTGGCGCAGAGCCGTAGCCCACACGCGCCCAGAGTTCCCAAAAATGCCTACGGCCCCATCGGGACCGGAACTTCTTGGTATTAGAGCTACTGCCATATATGGTAGATGGCCTGGCTCATTATGCTAAAAAGGTAGGTGATACCCAACAGTGACAAACCCAGAACATTGTAAATCTGCAGAGAGTTTTTCTCACTTTTTTTTCCTGTTGTAGAATTTCTAAAATGTCAAAGAATGAAGAATAGCAGTGGTACTATTTAACCTATAGCTGGGGGGATAAGGGGGTTCACATTTTTCTCAAGAGCTTAAGTCCAGAAGTGAATGTTTGAGTACAATTGGAGTTTGAACTTACTTATTTGTCAAAGTCCAACACATAATTATGCCAAAGGGACTCCCTCCTCATTACAAGAGGCATAAATTTTTTTCCATTATATACACTTAGACCTTCACTGTGGTGCCAAGGAACTAAGAGGGGATTTATTTCATCTTAACAGTCACCTGACTGAAAAAAACAGTTGGCAGCAGCTGTAGAAGACACCAACCTCATCTCTGCAGAAGAACACGACCACCTGAAATGAATGTCCTGATATGACACTAAATAATCCAATGGTAAGGCTCCAGTCCTGGAGCTTTAGGGAATGTAGAGTACCTCTTTACTGCCATTACTCCCAGGTCCACTCTGACCCAGAGTGGTAGTACCAGTTAGGATCTCATCTACTGATCAAATAGAACAATTCAATCATTTTCTATTCTATAAACCATCTGCATGCGAACAAATGATTAATGTTACATTGAATTATTAGTATTTCATTGCAATATTTGAAACCATTTAACAGAGTGTATATAGAACTATTAGTGTTATATAGCAATACTTGAAACTATTTAACTGTGTGCAAACAAAAGTAATACTTGAAACCATTTAACTATCTCCTAACAAATGAGTCTTGACTCATTTAGAAAAATGTTACCTACAAACTATTCACTGAAAAATTATATGTATAAACAGGATTTGGCATTAAATAACCCACAGTAGTTGATATACCATAAAACACAACCAAACAACCAACCCATCAACATTTATTTAGGTTGATATTTCTTCTCCAAGATGAAAAATATTAAAAATCAAGAATTTATTTGAAATATTCATTAAAGAGAAGGGATTTTAATAGCATCCAAGATTTCCAAATGAACACAAAGTTGTCGTTCATACACATCATACGGTGTAAATAAGGCTGTAAGTAAGTGAAGTTGGCAAACGTAGAAAAGGGCAACCAGAAAGCTCCCTTTTCAATAGCTACTACACCAAAGTGTAGGCGTGGGTGCTACTGCTTTCACTGGATTGCTCCACTTTACCCTTGATATGTACCTTATATTGCTGAGTGTTAAGCAAGGAGGTATCAAGTACTATTTTTAAAGTCTTTGGTATGACGCGACGTAGGATTGAACCCAGGTCTCCCAGACCATTGGCAAACACTCTACCTACTAAACCAAATAAGACTGTAACCCATAACAAATAAATTATAAAACAACTTTCCCATAGCAGTGGTGGGCCGTAGAATAGACCAACTGCATCTCTGCAGAGGGGTAAAACTCCCTCCAATGAGTGTCCTGGATATGTCACTAAACAATCTGATGGTGAGGCTACAGTAATGCTTTGGGGAACGCAGAGTACCTCTTCATTGCCATTGCTCTCAGGTTCACTCTGATCCGAAGTAGTAGCACCTGAAAGGGTCCTATCTATGGGTCAAATAGAACTGTCTAACATTCAAACTGTGTGCAAACAAATGACTTATGCTCAATTGGATTGCTTGAAGTAGAACTGTTTTGATCAAATAATTTGCAAATATCTCTTCAAAAGTTCATAGATTGCAAACTGGATGGCAAGATTTGAGTAAATGAATAGAAACAAAGTTATACACATATAAAATCTAAACTCACCCTGAGTCTGGACTGAACAATCTGCAATGGGTAAGTACTGATCGTAGCAAACATTTTTGCCAAAGCTCCAATTGTAAAGTACAGATAACCACTGAGTTCCTGAAATTATATAAAGAAAATACATTAATTCAAGAGCAATGAATTTTACGTAATCTTCACTCATTCAATATATTGAGTTTGATTTGGTTTGTTTGGGTTTTATGGCATATAAATCTCTGTAGGTTATTTAATGCCAAATCTTCTTTATACATATAAAGTAAAGTTAGCGACCATAGTCGAGGGTGACCCGAAGGCTCCCTTTTCGATAGCTACTACACCAAGGTGTAGGGGAGGGCGCTACTCCATTCCCAGGATTGCTCCACTTTACCCTTGAACCGTACCTTATAATGCTGAGTGTTAAGCAAGGTGGTATCAAGTTCCATTTTTAAAGTCTTTGGTATGACTCGACCTGGGATTGAACCCAGGTCTCCCGGGCCATTGGCGAACACTCTAACCGCTGGGCCAATGTCCCGGTTGATTTGGTTTGGTTGGGTTTTATGGCATATAAACCTTTGTAGGTTATTTAATGCCAAATCTTCTTTATACATATATATTACATATATATGATTTGGTTTGGTTGGGTTTTATGGCATATAAACCTCTGTAGGTTATTTAATGCCAAATCTTCTTTATACATATATATTACATATATATGATTTGGCTTGTTTGGGTTTTATGGCATATAAATCTTTGAAGGTTATTTAATGCCAAATCCATTTTTATACAAATCATCATCTTGCCACCAGCACAGATATCCCTGACCCTCTTTCGCCACTTCTCCCTATCGTTCATGGCCTCTGGCAGGTCTTCATGGCTACATCCCATATCCTCACATAGCTGCTGTATGTATGTTCGAACTGGTCGTCCTACTTTTGCTTGGCCATATGCGGGGGTCCATAGGAGTACATCACTTATAAACAATTCAGTTTAGCATAAGCACAGTTTAATTGTCAAAAACATTTTTATTTCAAACTATTCAATTAATTCAAACAGTTCTAATACAAACGATTCAGTTTAGTATAAGTGTATTTTTTGTTTACTCACAGTTAAATGTCAAAATAGAAACAATTAGCGTTAGTACAGTTTCAATGTCAAAAACAGTTGTCTTTCAAACTATTCAGTTTAGTATACATATGCGGTTTACATCTCAATACAGTTCTATTTCAAGCATTTCAGCTCAATATAAAGACTCAGTTTAGTTCTAATTAACTTATAGATAGGACCCTATCAGGTGTTACCACTCCTGGTCAGAGTGGACCGGGGAGCGATAGCAACGCAGGGATACTCCACATTCCCTAGAGCTCCAGAATTACTGGAGCCTCACCTTCAGATTGTTTAGAGTCATATCCAGGATCCTCATGCCCGTAATGTAATGGTTATCGTCATAGGAAATGGACACGGCAACACAAGTTCAAATCCTGGACGAGACTGATCGCATTTCACATAGCACTAATACCCTTGGGAAAGGTATGAATCCAATTATTCTCCCTCCAGCTATGGGTAAATAGTAGGACAGACTAGGTTCTTCAGCCTTGGTGAGGCAACGAGTCTAGGAGAAGGAAAACTCTGAATTCAAACCTGTTAAACTCCGCTTAAAAATTGACCTTGTGTCATATCCTGCCTGAGCAGAGGGGTTGGTAAATATACATATCCAGGATCCTCGTTGAGGTGGAGGGTTATCCCTTTACAAAGAAGCAGTCGGTGTATTCAACACCCCCAGCTGATTGGGCAACTAAATATTGGGTTTCATTCAATATTAACAACACATCTCAAAATCTCAGACAAAAAACAATGAAGATTAGGATATTCATCAAATATTAACAAGAGTAATTATTAATATTCTGCATTAGTATTTAGTCTATCATTTTAATAAGATTGTTTTATTCAATCATAAAATAAGGCAATTAAAAAAAAACGTTTGAGGAGCAGTTATCTCCAGTCCAGACACACTTTACACAAATCCCCTAGAGAGCAACTCATGAAATATCATGTAGATCTGAACTTGTGTGATATCCCACCTAAAAATACATACTTTGGAGTGACTCATGAGATATATAAGATATCTCATCAGTTACTCCCAAGGGATAAGTTGAAGTATGTATTTACGCAATCCTTCCACCATGGGGAGGATATCACACAAGTTCGGATATATGATATATTTCATCATTTGCTTTACTCTAATCAAATGGGATTCATGTGAAGTACGTATTCACACAAGTTCGGATATATGATATATTTCATCATTTGCTTTACACTAATCAAATGGGATTCATGTGAAGTACGTATTCACACAAAACTGATTGGACTAACAAAACAAAAGCATATGTGGGGGTCCATAGGAGTTCATCACTTACAGACAATTCAGTTTAGCATAAGTACACAGTTTAACTATACAAAACATTTCTATTTCAAACTATTCAATTTATTCAAACAGTTCTAATTCAAACAATTCAGTTTAGTATAGGTATAGTTTTTGTTTACTCACAGTTAAATGTCAAAATAGAAACAATTAGCGTTAGTACAGTTTCAATGTCAAAAACAGTTCTCTTTCAAACTATTCAGTTTTGCAGTTTGTTAAATATTACCCAATTGCAAGCCAGGTAAATTCATCACCTCTCTGAACTTTCTGGGCTGGTGTGCCCAAATAAATAACCTTCTATTTTCTTTTTCCTGTCAGTTTTGATTTCGTCTTCGATTGATCAGAGGTCATGAAGAGAAATCAGTAACCCAGCATTATCTTTCTGTTAAATGGTTTATCATGTAACATTCTATATTAAAAAAATGATTTGAAAACGTTATCAAAGGGCAAATACTTACCTTTGTTTTACAAATAATTTGGAAATATCTCTTCAAAAGTTCATAGATTGCAAACTGGATGGCAGGATTTGTGGAAAGCAATAGAGATGGTCCAGTTCCATTCCATAAAGCATGTAACCCTTCGGTTTTGGTTATTTTCTGTAAAGCATCTGCAAAAAAAAAAAGACATTTTCTTATTGCAATGTTCACCATTTTATGATTATTGAAAGAACTATTTTTACATTTGCCGAATTTACGAAAAATGTGGTAAAGAATTTTGTCACATAAAGTTAATCTTATACAAGAGCGAGTTAAAAGTTTTTGCCAGTTCAGTCAACTGGAGGTGGCAGGGCCGTAGAATAGACCAACTACATCTCTGCAGAGGGGTAAAACTCCCTCCAATGAGTGTCCTGTATGTGACACTAAACAATCAGATGGTGAGGCTATAGTAATGTTTTGGGGAATGCAGAGTACCTCTTCGTTGACATTGCTCCCAGGTCCACTCTGATCCAAAGTAGTAGCACGTAAAAGGGTCTTATCTATAGGTCAAATAGAACTGTTTAACATTCAAACTGTGTGCAAACAAATGACTTATGCTAAACTTGAAGTAGAACTGTTTGATCATTTAACTGTGTAAAAATAAATGACTGATGTTTAATTGAATTATTCGTGATACATAGCAATACTTAAAACCATTTAACTTTGCTGACTTTTGCTAAATTGAATTGTTTGAAGCAGAACTGTTTGATCGTTTAACTATGTGTAAACAAACCACTAATGTTTAATTGAATTCTTAGTGATAGATAGCAATACTTTGGACTATGTAACTTTGTTGACGTATGCTTATAAATCTTATATATCTATTATATATGTATAAACTGTAGTTGGTGACCTTAGTTGAGGGTGACCCAAAGGATCCCTTTTCAATTGCTACTACACCAAGGTGTAGAAGAGGGCACTACTCCTTTCCCTGGATTGCTCCACTTTACCTTGATCCTTACCTTATAATCCTGAGTGTTAAGCAAGGTAACATCAGGTACGATTTTTTGAGTTTTTGGTATGACTTGACCTGGGATTAAACCAAGGTCTCCCGGGCCACTGGTGAACACTCTAACCATTAGGCCAAACCAAATGAAAGCAAAATATTTTGCCATATTTTGGTAACATGAAGCACAATTTAGATGCTTTTACCAAGGTTTGAAGGTGACAAATCACATTGGACTGTGTAATACCAAGTTTTCCTGATACTGTCCCCGAGCTACTCTTGGGATTTTCTTCTATGGCTTGAAGCATAACCTCAGAATCCATGCTTTTAGGTCCATCTGACCTTACTTGATTGTTAAATTTCTTGTAACCTAAGTGAAATTTCTTGAATCATCCGATTACAGTACAGAGATCAACTGCACTTTTGTAATATAATGGCCGAGGGATTTCGTTTTATGCCTTCAGGTTTAGTTAGGTTGAGAACCTTTCGGCTCAGTGCATGGGTTACTTAGGTGCAACATTAACACAGGTGTTCACATGTGCAGGCGGAGCGGACATGTCACTCAGAGATGTCACAATAGCCCAGATGGGAAACAGGGTACAGAGTGCGGGTGACGTCACGCACCGGAAGCACACGAAGAATTTTGGGGTTTTTGAAAAAGTCAGTTAGTTGCATGAGATGGGGGGGCAGATGAAAAAGCCAGAATAGAAAGAATGTGTATCTCTCTCCTTATGTCAAAGAACCTTTAAACTCAAAGGTAATAAAAAGTTTTGTACCTGAACTAAGAAGTCAAAAGTGTTTTCGTGTTTCGAGATTCTATGTATATATGTTATGAACAGTCTATGTATGTTTCACATATCCATATCATGGGTAAGGTACACTTTAACCTTTTGCACCAAAAAATGTTTTTGGTCGCTTCCACCGTGTAATGGCCAAGTTCAAACTCATAAAGAATAAGTTCCCAAATTAGACTCAATTGCACATTCATCTGTGCAGCTTTCCAATCACATAGAGTGAAACAATGCACAATATCTCAGTGCACTTCATCTTTATTGTTATTTCCAGATCGTTTCGGCCGATATGTCCTCTGGCCTTCTTCAGATGTTTGTCGAACTCAGGAGCCTACACGGAATTTCAAACAGCAGGACACATAGCGTAACGGTTATAGGTGTTGGTTCCCTAAACTTCTAAGGAGATAATCATCTGGAGGTTGCAGGTTCAATCCTGACTGCAGGTGAGTAACAATATAAAAATGCTTAACACTTGTACTCAGTTATGACTAACGGAATCAGAACAAGCAACCCCCGTGGATTCAATAAAGGATGTAGTTCAAAGTTCAGTGAAGGTTTCTGAGTTCAACAAACACCTGAAGAAGGCCAGAGGACATATCGGCTGAAATGTTGCAGAAATAACAATAAAGATGAAGACAATAGTCCAAAAACCCTTAATGATAAAAATCATCAAGCTTCGTCTCAGAAATTTAAACAACTAATGTCAGTGCACTATTACAATACTACGAACTACAGTGGTTACCTACCATGACTTGAACCGCTTCAGTCATGTGATATATGCACCATAAACTGCGACAGACAAAAATACAGTAAAACTTTTGTTTCATCCTTGTATTATGTGACTTCTAATAATCCTTAGTAAGCAACTGTACCATCAAGCAACAATTCTTAATACAAATAATTTGCACACAGTTAAGTGGTTTCAAGTATTCCTATGTAACAATAATAATTCTATTTAATAATCATGTTACTTGTTAGCATAATGGCTAAAGTGTTGGAAAGTGGCTTCAAAGTAAATGCGTTCAAATTCCAGTCGCACTATTACATTCACTTTTGAACTAATACCCTTTTGAAAGGCATTAACCCCTTTATTCCTCCTCCATCTATGGGTTAAATAGCATCCCTACTGTCATTCTACAAGAATCTTGTATTAGGCATTAAATAACCCTCAAAATATATCTAATTGATTTCATCTATAAAAACATAGATACTCATAGTGATCCTATTTACCCAACCCCTCTGCTCGGGCAGGATATGACACAAGGTCAATTTTTAAGCTGAGTTTAACAGGTTTTAATTCAGAGTTTTCCTTCTCCTAGACTAGTTGCCTCACCAAGGCTGAAGAACCCAGTCTGTCCTACTATTTACCCATAGCTGGAGGGAGAATAATTGGATTCATACCTTTCCCAAGGGTATTAGTGCTATTTGAAATGCAATCAGTCTCGTCTAGGATTTGAACTCGAGTCACCGTGTCCATTTCCTACGACGATAACAAATACACCATGGGCACCTCATAGTGATCAATGAACAAATTATAGCTAAAATGTTTTTAACACATTCATTGACCTGAGGTCACTTAAAAAATAAGACTCTTTTACTTGATCCTCCACGTGTTTAGGCCTCCTAGGCATGGCCTGGTTGCACAACTACACAGTCAAATCATATTTTCTTTTTAGATTTTTGGGTTTTATTGATTTAAATCATTCAGCAATGGAGTATTGTAATTATGAAACATTTTTCAAGTTGAATGTATTAATCATAGCAGGAAGGTAAAACCAGCAATCTTTAATTAAATATGGTAATTATAAGCTTGAATTTTGATTGATACTATAAAATTGGTTTAATTTATTTGTGTAATTGCATATCAACTCCTCATGGATTATCTTATGCTTAAATTTGATTCCGTAATCAATTTGATTTTGAAAGTTTGATTTTAATAACAATCATTAATATTTTGTTTGGTTCGGTTTATTTAATGACATATCAACTCCTTATGGGTTATTTTATGCTGAAATTTGATTCCATAATCAATTTGATTTTGAAAGTTTGATTTTAATAACAATCATTAATATTTTGTTTGGTTTGGTTTATTTAATGACATATCAACTCCTTATGGGTTATTTTATGCTGAAATTTGATTAATTTGTAAATGTTTGATTGTAATCATAAGTATTAATAGTCTTGATTTGTTTAATGACATATCAACCATCAATGATTATTTAATACCAAAACCATCTTTGGAGAAGAATAGTATTGATACTATTTAACCCATACAAGGAGGGATAAAGGGGTTCATACCTTTTCAATGGGTATTAGTCCAAAAGTGAATGTAATAGTGTGACTGAAGTTTGAACTCCCTACAAGGCAGCAGTCTAGTCATTACACTAAGGAAATTCCCCTTAATAGGTTTGGTTTGTTTTATTCATTTAAGGTGTTTGTCGAACTCAGGAACCTATACGGAATTTCAAACAGCAGGACACATAGCTTAACAGTTATAGGTGTTGGTTCCCTAAGCTTCTAAGGAGATAATCATCTGGAGGTTGCAGGTTCAATCCTGACTGCAGGCGAGTAACAATATAGAAATGCTTAACACTTGTACTCGGTTATGACTAACGGGATGAGAACAAGCAACCCCCGTGGATTCAATAAAGGATGTAGTTCAAAGTTCAGTGAAGGTTTCCGAATATATGTCAGCAGTCTAGTCATTACACAAAGGAAATTCCCCTTTATAGGTTTGGTTTGTTTTATTCATTTAATGGCATCTCAACTCTTAATGGTAGGGATCTTACCATTCTGTAAAGGATATCGTCAGCCCTGCCAACAAAGCAAAAGTATGTGTGAGTATAGGCAGCATTTGGGAGGTGCCCGTGGTGTAATGGTTATCATCGTAGGAATTGGACACGGCGACACGAGTTCATATCCTGGAGTGATTGCATTTCACATAGCACTAATTCCCTTGGGAAAGGTATGAATCCAATTATTCTCCCTCCAGCTATGGGTAAATGGTAGGGCAGACTAGGTTCTTCAGCCTTGGTGAGGCAACTAGTCTAGGAGAAGGAAAACTCTGAATTCAAACTCCGCTTTAAAAAATTGACCTTGTGTCATATCCTGCCCGAGCGGACGGGTTGGGTAAATATGATGAAATATGATAGGCAGCATGTATGGATGCGTGTGTCTAGCATCATAAGAAGGAGAGCTTCAAAATTTAGGAAGATAAGCAGATTTAAATAAATACTAAATGTGGGGATGAAAGGGTTATTCTTTAAATTCTGTTATAAACTCAACCTTTAGTACTAATACAGTCTGTAAAAAAATACTTTTAATTCACCCTTTTATTCTATTTAGCCAACCCCTCCCCTCGGGCAGGATATAACACAAGTTCAATTTTTAAGCTGAGTTTAACAGGTTTGAATTCAGAGTTTTTCCTTCTCCTAGACTAGTTGCCTCTCCAAGGCTGAAGAAATTACTCTGCCCTACTATTTACCCATAGCTGGAGGGAGAATAATTGGATTCATACCTTTCCCAAGGGTATTAGTGCTATGTGAAATGCAATCAGTCTCGTCCAGGATTTGAACTCGTGTCACCGTGTTCATTTCCTACGACAATAACCATTACACCACGGGCACCTCCAATTCACCCTTTCATGAAGACATCAAAATACTATACCCCAAAATATCATTAATAAGTAAGAAGAACAACCCAAAGGCTCCATTTTCAGTAGCTACAACACCAAGGTGTGGCGGAGAGCACTACTTCTTTCCTTAAATTTCGCCATCTACCCTTGATCTGTACCTTATAATACTGGGTGTTAAGCAAGGAAGCATCAAGTATCATTTTTTGAGTCTTTGATATGACTTGACCTGTGATTGAACCCCAGTCTCCAAAGGCATTAGCAAACACTGTGACCATTATATCAACTATTATTGTATATATTAGAGTATACTGAAAGTATTTTTCCTTTTTACAGACCTTTCACTTCAAAGATGATTTCATGTACATATCTCAAGACTATCTATGATAACACTATATTATTTTACACTTTTGAGAGTTTTTCACACCTGCATTAGCTGATGGTTTTTCATTGAAATTTGAGAAACAGCAAGTTTCAACAATCTGAGAATTAATTTTTTATTTTTTGCGGACTTTCTGTCCTCATCTTGGTAGTTTTTGTGTTGTTTCTTCTTTCACTACGTTTCGGCCAAATTTCACCTCTGGCCTTCTTCAGGTGATTTACCACGACCTCGGATAGGAATGCTGAGTCTTGTAACCGTATCCCCAGTAATTACTGCCTTCCATAGTTGTCGTCTATCGCACCACGTTTTTTGACCAAGTAAACCTCTGGCCAGCTTGGGTAGGATTTGAAACCGCTATCTTCTGACAATGCTCACCTGGAACCAGAGAGACTCAACGCCTCTATCCGCTGCGCCACAGAGCCCATGGCGCAGCGGATAGAGGCGTTGAGTCTCTCTGGTGTAGTGAAAGAAGAAACAACACAAAAACTACCAAGATGAGGACAGAAAGTCTGCAATAAATAAAAAATTAATTCTCAGATTAAGAAGCCTCATCTCAAAATGATTCCAATTAAAGACAAGTTTCCATAAGTCTCCAGAACTATTCTTAGTGTTCTGACTGACCTCAATGATGCTGTAGTTTGGATGGTCTCCACTTGTCCTCTTCTTTCCAAGTCCTTCAATCCCTGTACCAACCCTTTGGTGACTGTACCAAATGCACCAATTACAATTGGTATCACAGTCACTTTCATGCTTCATAGTTTTTTTCAGTTCTCTAGCAAGGTCAACGCACTAATCTCTCTTTTCTCTTTCATTATTATTATCATATTTACCCAACCCCTCCACTCGGGCAGGATATGACACAAGGTCAATTTTTTAAGCGGAGTTTGAATTCAGAGTTTTCCTTCTCCTAGACTAGTTGCCTCACCAAGGCTGAAGAACCTAGTCTGCCCTACTATTTACCCATAGCTGGAGGGAGAATAATTGGATTCATACCTTTCCCAAGGGTATTAATACTATGTGAAATGCAATCAGTCTCATCCAGGATTTGAACTCATGTCACCATGTCCATTTCCTACGACGATAACCATTACACCACGGCACTTCATTATTATTATTATAATGAATGAAACATATCTTCATTTTTTATCAGACCTTTACTCTAAGGTTAATTCCATTCATAGATCTAAAAACTATCTCAGAGTATCATTGATATTATTATTGTATATATCAGGGTGTATTGAATGTATTTTTTACTGGTCAATAGATAAAGATATGATTTTTTAAAAGTACTGTAGTTTTAAGTGGTCCATGTAGTTTTCTTTTCTGGAAACCAGGGCTTCATTTATTCAAGGAAATGTTGAATATGCAGGCCACTCCTTCAGCAGAGTGTGAAGTCAACATAATGTGAGCCCGACCAGCAGTGCAAGATTGATAATATTTTATCGAACTTCTATGTTCAATCACCACAACATGATCATTATTCACCCTTAGAAACACTTTTAGTGTTAATCGATAATGATTTTTAGCCACAGTATAAATCAATAATGATTTTTAGCCACAGTATTAATCAATAATGATTTTAGCCACAGTATTAATCAATAATGATTTTTAGCCACAGTATTAATCAATAATGATTTTTAGCCACAGTATTAATCCATAATGATTTTCAGCCACAGTATTAATCAATAATGATTTTAGCCACAGTATTAATCAATAATGATTTTTAACCACAGTATCAATCAATAATGATTTTTAGCCACAGTATTAATCAATAATGATTTTTAGCCACAGTATTAATCAATAATGATTTTTAGCCACAGTATTAATCAATAATGATTTTTAGCCACAGTATTAATCAATAATGATTTTCAGCCACAGAATAAATCAATAATGATTTTTAGCCACAGAATAAATCAATAATGATTTTTAGCCACAGTATTAATCAATAATGATTTTTAGCCACAGTATAAATCAATAATAATTTTTATCCTGATATTAGTCAATGATAATTCTAATCAGCAGTATTAATCAATAATGGTTTTTAACTGCAGTATCAATAAATAATTTTTAGCTGCAAAATAAATCAATAATGATTTTTAGCCACAGTATTGATCATTAATGATTCTTTTTAGGACTATTAATCAATAAGGACATCTGCTAGATATTAATCAAGAATCATTCTTAGCTGTAGTATTAATCAAAAATGATTTTTCATTGCAGAATTAATCAATAATGATTTTTAGCCACATTATTCATCAAAAATTATTGTTTGCTACAGTATTAATCAATAATGATTTTTAGCCACCGTATTAATCAATAATGATTCTTACCTGCAGTATTGATCGATAAATTATTTTTAACCACAGTATTAACCAATAAAAAATTTTTAGCCACTAAATAAATGAAAGATTTTTAGTTGCAGGATTATTCAATAACAAATTTTAGCCATTTTATTAATGAATGATTTTTATCCAGAGAACTAATTGATAATTATCGATTAATTCTTTGGCTAAAAATCATTATATTGATTTTTAGCCACAGTATTAATGTATTATGATTTTTAACCACAGTATTAATCAATAATGATTTTTAGCCACAGCTAATTAATCAATAATGATTTTTAGCTGCAAAATTAATCAATAATAATTTTTAGGCACAGCATTAAATATTAATGATTTTTAATGGCAGTATTAATCAATGATTTCAGCCACAATATTAATCAATAACAATTTTAGATGTCTTATTGATTAATAATGATTTTTAACCTGAGCTTAATCAGGAATGATTCTTACCAGCAGTATTAATCAATAATGATTCATATCTGCAGTATCAATAATGATTTTTAGCCAAAGTATTAATCAATACTGATTTTAGCCAGATATTAATCAATAATGATTCTCTGCAGCAGTATTTATTGATAATGATTTTTAGCCAGAGTATTAATAAAAAGGCTTTTTAACCACAGTATTAATCAATACTGTGTATTAGCTGCAGTTTTAATCAATGATTTTTGGCTGGAGTATTAATCTATCAACCAGCTCATTGACCTAGTGGGTAGAGTGTTCGGCAATGGTCCGGGAAATCTGGGTTCAATCCCACATCGCATCATACCAAAGACTTTAAAAATGGTACTTGATACCTCCTTGCTTAACACTCAGCAATATAAGGTATATATAAAGGGTAAAGTGGAGCAATCCAGTCAAAGGAGTAGGGCACTCCCCGACACTTCAGTTTAAGTAGCTATTGAAAAAAGAGCCTTTGGGTTGCCCTCAAGTGTGGTCGCCAACTTTACTTACTTTATTAATCTATCATGATTTTTAGCCACAGTATTTTTCAATAGTGACTTTTAGCTGCAGTATTAATCAATAACAATTTTTACCTGAAGTATTAATCAATAATGATTTTTAGCCACAGTATAAATTAATAATGATTTTTAGTCGCAGAATTTATCAATGATTTTTAGCCATGGTATTAATCAATAACGATTTTTAACGGCGAAATTTATCAATGATTTTTAGCCACAGTATAAATCATTAATAATTTTTAGCCACAGAATTTATCAATGATTTTTAGTTGTAGTATGAATCAATATTGATTCTTAGCTGCAGTAAAAATCAATAATGGTTTGTAAGTGCAGAATTTATCAATAATTTTCAGCCAAAGTATTAATAAATAATAATTTTACTAGCATCATTAATCAAGAATGATTTTTAGCCTCAGAATTTATTAATAATATTTAGCTGCAGTGTTCATCAGTAATAATTTTTAGCCACAGTATTAATCAATAATGATCATTTTCTACAATAATAAATAATCAATAATGATTTTTAGCCTCAGAATTTATCAATGATTTTTAGACACAGTATTAATTAATAATAATTTTTAGCTGCAGCCTTAATCAATAATGATTTTTATCAACTGTAATAATCAATAATGATTTCTAGCAGTTGAATTTTTTAATGATTTCTAGCTGAAGTATTAATCAATTATGATTTTTAGCCACAAAATTTATCTATTATTCTTAACCACAATATTGATCAATAATGATTTTTGGCCTCAGAATTTGTCAATAATTTTTAGCTGAAATATTAATCAGTAATGACTTTTAGCTGAAGAATTTATCAATTATTTTTAGCTACAGTATTGATCAATAATGATTTTTAGCCACCAAATTTATCAATGATTTCTAGCTACAATATTAATCAGAAATGTTTTCTAGCCACAATATTAATCAATAATGATTTTTAGCCACAGTATTGATCAATAACGATTTTTAACTGGAGAATTTAACAATGATTTTTACCTGCAGTAATAATCAATAAGGATTTTTACCTGCAGTATTAATCAGTAATGATTTTTAGCCACAACATCAATCAATATTGATTTTTATTGAACTCTCCTTTATTTAAATTTTTTAATCAACTAATAATTTTTTTCTTTCTTTTTCAGTCTTAGAAATACTTTCAGAGCAAAATAAAGGTGGTTCATGCTGTAAGGGTTTATGGAAAGAGGCAAAACTGCATCAACTTACCCCAGATTCCGGAATACAACTCAATGTATTGGGGTTGTGACTCACCCAGACACTTTACCTTCACTCCTCGCACCTTTATTCTTGTGTTTGCGACCCATAGTGGGGAGGTAATCAATACATTGATCACAGCTGAATAAAAAAATTTCAAAAAAATAGAAAACAGACATGAGTTGTTTATTTTTTTGGCAAACAGAAGTAATGACTTTTGGGGAATGGGGAATTCATAGGGGAATATATTAGGGCATATCAAGAAGAATTGCATTTTGTTTTTGTTTTTACAGACTTTTACTTCAAAGGTTTTATTTTTTCAGGTACATAATTAAAGACTTTACAACTCCACAACATTATTATTAAGTAAAGAGAAATCAGAAGTATTTTCCTTTTTTACATAACTTTACTCCTAAGTTTATTGAATGTATACATCTAAAGACAATTACTCTAATAAATTAGTATATATAGAAATATATATATATATGTTAGGGTGTATCATATATATATATATATATATATATATATATATATATGTTAGGGTGTATCATAATTGAATGTATACATCAAAAGACTATTACTCTAATAAATTAGTATATATAGAAATATATATATATGTTAGGGTGTATCATTATTGAATGTATACAACTAAAGACTATTACTCTAATAAATTAGTATATATAGGAATATATATATATATATATGTTAGGGTGTATTATATATATATATATATATATATATGTTAGGGTGTATCATAATTGAATGTATACATCAAAAGACTATTACTCTAATAAATTAGTATATATAGAAATATATATATATGTTAGGGTGTATCATATATATATATATATATATATATATATATATATGTTAGGGTGTATCATTATTGAATGTATACAACTAAAGACTATTACTCTAATAAATTAGTATATATAGAAATATATATGTTAGGGTGTATCATATATATATATATATACATATATATATATATATATGTTTTTTAGCCGATTTTTACATCATTACACCATTATTATTATAATTATCATTACATATATTAGGGTGGAAATGACGTATCTTCATATTTTAACAGACATTCACATCTTGACGCCACAATTATTACTATTATCATTATTTATTAGGGAGTATCAAGAGGATTTTTACAAACCTTTACTTCAATGATAATTTCCTGTACACACGTCATGACTATAATGCTTCGATATTATTATGGTTATATATTAGGGTATATCAAAAGGACTTTTCTTTTTTACAGAACTTTACCTTAAAGATTATTTCATGTAAACATATAAAGACTACCTATACCCAACATTATCATTTATAGTGTCATTGTATGAAAAAGTTTCTTATGCTAAACATATATCAGTAGAAGCCATGGGAAGCAGCATGGTGGATGTAAAGTAAGATGGATGAACCCAAACTTGGGTCAATGGCATGCTCCACCTGAGACTGACCAGAAGAACCTTAACAACCAGGATCGAATAGTTCAGTCAGGAAACTACTGCTAGCCATTTACGAGGATCATTAAATAAGTTTCCAGACTTTTTTTGTATGGCCACTTTTATTGATAGTACACACATGAAACTCTAGTCTCCTTCGAAATAATCTCCTCCAGCTGCAATGCACTCATTGTACTGTTCCAACAACTTCTGCAAGGCCCCATGGAAGTCCTCTTGTATGAGTGTGTCAATCACCTTTGTCACAGCCTTTTTCACCTCTTCAATTGTCTCATAACAACAGCCCCTGAGCTAAGGGAATAACCATAAGTCACAGGGAGCAAGGTCTGGACTATAGGGAGGGTGAGCAACTGTCATGATACTCATCTTGGTCAAATAGTCTGTGACAAGGATGGAGTTATAGACTGATGCATTGTCCTGGTGGAAATGCCACTGACCCGATTTGAAGAGTGCTGGCCTCTTCCCTAGGAATCTCTTGCTGAACTCCCTTAAAACCTCAACATAGTAAGCCTAACCCTAACCGTTTGGCCAATCAACTCTGGTGTATTGACTTGAATCTCTTATGCCACTCAAAAACTGATGCTCAGTTCATGCAAAATGGTCCAAAAGATGTCTGAAGCATTCCATACATTTCTGTGGCATTTTTTCCAAGTTTAAAACACAATTTTATTGCATATCGTTCTTCTGAAGTGTGAGATTGCATTTTTGAAATTCACTAGGTGTGACAATTAGGTTTTAGTAGGGTGTATTCCAATTGCTGCTGTAGCTGTTCCTTTAACCGGAAATCATAAAAATTGGTCAGTCATCTCATAAGATGTATAGCAATAACATAGTGAATTTTCAAGAGTCTATGACAATTTTAAATACCTGTACAAAAAAAGTCTGGAAACTTATTGAAGGCACCACGTATAAGGGAAGCATCTATTGATGAGATAAAAAAAAAGCCACTGAAAGATTACCATGACTCGGGTTCAAACCATGAGATATATTAGGGTGTAATAAATGTACTTTATTTTTCTGATGATGGTAGTTAAACTAAACCCACCTAATGCCATCTAATAATGTTGCTAATCTGTCAGCAACTTGTTTCTTGATTGATTTATTCACTCTCATGCACTGGATTTTTACTTATATTTGTTTGGCTGTAGACCACTCCATATGTAATATGTCTTAAGCAGAATTAGCCAGGTGAAGCCCATCCTAGTTGCCATACCAAGTTTAAAGAACCCAATCTGCCCAACTGTTTATGTTGTATATTGGCCTCCGACCCGGCCGGGCTGTCCAAATAGGAAATGCACCTGTGTAAATAACAAGTGCATCCAGTCAAGGAATATTAGGATTATAACCTTGACCGTGGACAAGTTGATGTGAAATTGTGACACCCACAAGAAGAAGGTGGGTGGTGAACTATTATATAACTCAGTGCACAGGAAATTCAATCAGTTAGGGATCAGACAAGTTGGAGATAAGATGCTGGATTGAGGAACATGTCCCAAAGAGGCTGGGCCCCACAGGCCCCCGGCTGAGCAGCCCAACAGAACGGGAATGAAACGCGGTTATGGCCAATAGAGTGGGGGTCAATATGTTGCAGTTCTGTTCAGTCTCCAACTCCCTCTCACACACAACCCTTTCAAATAAAGTGAGAGGTATATTTTTCTATTTTTAACACCGGACATTGGCATTATGGTTAGAGTGTTCGCCAATGGCCAGGGAGACCTGGGTTCAATCCCAGGTCGAGTCATACCAAAGACTTTAAAAATGGTACTTGATGCCTCCTTGCTTAACACTCAGCATTATAAGGTACGGATCAAGGGTAAAGTGGAGAAATCCAGAGAAAGGAGTAGCGCCCTCCCCTACACCTTGGTATAGTAGCTATCGAAAAGGGAGCCTTCGGGTCACCTTCGATTAAGGTCGCCAACTTTACTTATATTTTTCTAAGAACTGTGTCACTTGTCTTTATTGTGTTGTCATTATGATTTTGCATGCATGCAGATGTATATTCATATGTGTTTGTATAGTTGGTCATGGCTATACAATATTTACTTATAGCTGGAAGCAAAATAGTTAGATTCTTAGCTTTCTTTAGGATATGAGTACTATGTGAAATGCAAACAGCTTTGATCAAGATTTGAACTCGTGTCACCAAGTCCACTTCTTATGGTGGTAATTGTTATACCATGAGTATCTCTAATACTCAAGTAGTTTTAATAACATATTTTATTTCATTTTACTTAAAACTAAACACTTCTAATGCCATCTGATGATATCTTCAATCTATCAACTCCTTGTTTTTTGCTATTGATTTATATATTGGTCCTGTAATCTAGTTTAATTATGAGGGCACTATTCATTTAGTGTATCATAGGCAAAAAATAGCTGGGAAGAACTCATCCAACTCCAGGTCAACAAATTGTAGTGTTAATAACTTTTTTTCTAAAATAATGTTAGTTAAAACTAAAAACACCGAATGCCTTTTTTTCATCATTCAGGGTTTTCAGACTATTATCTTCATCTTATATTCACAACGTTGTGGCCAATATGTCCTCTAGCTTTCTTCAGGTGTTTCTTGTCTAACTCGGGAGCCTACACGTTTCATGTAGGCTCTCAAGTTGTGAATATAACAATAAATATGAAGACAATAGTCCAAAAACCCTGAATGATAAAAATCATCAGCCTTCATCTCAGAAATTCAAACTACTAACACCTAATGCCATCAAACGATAAAAACAGAACAAATTCTTTATGGTACCCAACACTACAAAACATACGGATTTAACTATGAAAAATTCGCTTACAACTTTTGCATTTTAAGAAACAACCTGTAACCAAAATGAAAAAAAAACACTCACCTGCAACAAATGCAAAACTGAGATCCATTGTGATACTCGGTTTTCTGGTCCCTGAGTAATAGAAACTCTTCAGTCCATTAAAAGTATAGAAATAAATAAAGTTGGAACACCAAAGACATGTGAGCATGGAAACAAGACCTTGGTACCAGCCAGAACTGAAAAAAATGTCAAAAACTTTCTAGGAATGATATATCTGGAAAAGTACTTACTTTATTATTTATTTAGCTTTACCCATTTAGGCATATACATTTAAGCTGTTACAAAGTAGTCACCCATCTAAATACTGAACGGACTCATCATGGCTCAACTTCAGTTATCAGTACATTCTTATTGTTATTTACTTAGCTTGGCCTAGTCTGGCATACATGCTGTTACTAAGTGGTCACCCATCTAAATACTGAACTGATACATCATGGCTTAACTTCAGTTATCAGTATATTCTTATTGTAATATAATGGCCAAGGGATTTCGTTTTATATATCTTGCCTTTGGGTTTAGTTAGGCTGAGAACCTTTCAGCTCAGTACATGGGTTAGTTAGGTGCAAACTTGAGCACAGGTGTGGGGAGGATGTGTCATTCACAGATGTCAAAATAAAAATCCCAGATAAAAAGGTTGACCAGTGGATGTGAATGACGTCATGCACCGGAAGCCCACGCGGAGGATTTTGGGGATTTTGAAAAAGTCAGAGTTGAGTCTTGCAGTCCGAAGAAGAAGGGTGACTTTCGCTAGCTCGCAGTGGCCTTGTGATGGGTGCCACACATTTGGGGGTGGGAGCAGATGGAAAAGCCAGAATAGAAAGAATGTGTATCTCTCTCCTTATGTCGAAACCTTTAACTCAAAGGTAATAAAAGGTTTCCTACCTGAACTAAGAAGTCGTTATGTGTTTTTCGTGTTTCAGGATTCCTATGTTCTATGTACATATGTTATGAACATTCTATGTAGGTTTCACATATCCGTATCATGGGTATGTTATATTATTTTTATTTATTTAGCTTTGCCTAGTCTGGCACACATGCTGTTACTAAGTGGTCACCCATTTAAATACTGAACTGACTCATCATGGCTTAACTTCAGTTATCAGTACATTCTTATTGTTATTTACTTAGCTTTGCCTAATCTGGCACACTAAGTGGTCACTCATTAAAGTAGGCCCATCAATGCTAAACTGCAGGGATGAATTTTTTACTGTTTTTATGTACTAAGTTTTATCTAATACCTATCAAAGGGACTTAGAATGCACTGATAGCTTCTACTGTTGTCGTGTAACCCTACCCGACAAAAGAGGTAAGCTGATTATGACACTAAACTGTATCTGATAATGAAGCTCTAGTTATGGAGCTCTGAAGAGAATGGAGTACACTTCATGGCCATTATTCCCATGTCCACTCTGACCTGGATTTGTAGTACCTGTTAGGGTCCCATCTATGGATCAAATAGATCTGTTTGAGAACTACAAGTATTTAAACCATAAGACTGTGAGTAAACAAATTATTATTTAATAGGAATAGTTACTTTAAATTATACAATTGTGTGCAAATTATTTGTATTAGATAGAAATACTTGAAACCATAGAAATGGGCTAGCAAATGATTATTATTACACTGGAATGCTTACTTTAAACCATAGAATTATGTATAGATTATCAGTAT
This sequence comes from Sepioteuthis lessoniana, assembly GCA_963585895.1. Taxonomy (NCBI): domain Eukaryota; kingdom Metazoa; phylum Mollusca; class Cephalopoda; order Myopsida; family Loliginidae; genus Sepioteuthis; species Sepioteuthis lessoniana. Next base: position 61,639,168 of record OY757939.1, read on the forward strand.
TAGATAGGAATACTTGATGCCATATAACTATGAGCAAATTATTTGTATGTGATAGGAATACTTGAAACCATAGAACTTTGCAAATACTTGATCAATTGTATGCAAAAAATGATTATAGGCAAATAAAAGTGTAATTTTTCAGAACTGTAGTGGAACATTGAAAATATTGTTGTGTTTATATTCTTCAGCATAGCATTGAATAACAGATAAAGGTGTTGATATGCCATTAAACAAATACAGGCTTTAGGCTGCTTAAAGCACCTGCTTCCTATAAAACTGTACCTTCCTTGAGTTTTGATAATAGATACAAAAAAAAACTAAGAAATTAAAATTTTTTTGGTATTTGTTCTGGTCAAGGTTACACCAACTACAGGCCTGGAAGCTATGCAACTAGAGTCTTTCATTGATTTGGTATGGTTTGGTTGGGTTTAATGCCATTTCAACAATTGTCGATTATTTAATGCCAAATCCTCTTTATACATATATATTAGATATATATGATTTGGTTGGGTTGGGTTTTATGGCATATCAACCATTGTAGGTTATTTAATGCCTAATCCTCTTTATATATATATATTAAATATATAGGATTTTGTTCAGTTGGGTTTTATGGCATATCAACCATTGTAGGCTATTTAATGCCTAATCCTCTTTATACATATATATTAAATATATGATTCATAAACACATTTTGTAGATAACATTTTTCAATGAGCCAGAGCTCATTTTTTATCACTGTCAAGTAGTTCTAAGTATTTCTTTCTAACACAAATAATTCTATTAACTATAAATCCCTTTTTAGTGTCTAGTCAAATAGATATACATACATCATTTGTTAAGTGAATAGTCTGTAGGTAATTTCATTTTTAAATAACTTAGAATTAATTCATTTCACACTTGTATCCCTATTGTTTCTACATAGTTAAATGGCTTCGACTATTGCTACCTAATATTTATAATTCTATTCAATATTAATCCTTTGCTTGCAGACATTGAAGTGGTTACAAGTATTGCTATTTAACACTAATTATTCAATTCAACACTATTCATTCATTTGCAGACAGTCAAATGGTTCCAAGTATTGTTATGTTACATCAATAACTGAATTTAGGCTTACAGTTAATAGTTCCAAGTATTGTTATTTAACATTAATCATTCTATTCAACATTACTCATCCATTTACACACAATTAAATGGTTCTTTGTGGAGGTGCCTGTGGTGTAATGGTTATCATCATAGGAAATGGACACGGCGACACGAGTTCAAATCCTGGATGAGACTGATTGCATTTCACATAGTACTAATACCCTTGGGAAAGGTATGAATCCAATTATTCTTCCTCCAGCTATGGATAAATAGTAGGACAGACTAGGTTCTTCAGCCTGGTTGAGGCAACTTGTCTAGGAGAAGGAAAATTCTGAATTCAAACCTGTTAAACTCTGCTTTAAAACTGACCTTGTGTCATATCCTAACCGAGCGGAGGGGTTGGTAAATATGATTAAATGGTTCTAAGTATTGCTATGTACCACTAACAATTTATTAAACATCAGTGATTTTTTTACACACAATTAAATGATCAAACAGTTCTATTTCTAACAATTTGATTTAATGTAAGTCATTTGTTTGCACAGAGTTTAAATATTAAACAGTTCTATTCAACCTATTCATAGGCAGGTGAACTTGTCAACAACTTTCAGAGAGCTACAGTTTAGTGTGGAAATGTCATCTTTTTGATTACAGTACATATATTCCATCTTGTGTGCATTGACATGGAGGCCGATGCCTGCAGCGGCTCATTCCAGACTATGTAGCAGAGTTTCAGCATGGGCGGGTGCATTTGCCAGAAGCGCTATATCATCGGCATTGTCCACATCAGTAATTGTTTTGCAGGGTACCTTCTGCTTTGACACACGACTAGCAAAGGCATGGACAGCTACTGATAGGCTATCGGTCATATTGAAGTCAGACCTGACCGAGAATGCTGCATGCAATACTGAACAATTCCTAGAGGCAGCAGCTGTACGGCCACCTACCACCCATCACAAAAACTATCAAAATTAGACAAACCAGACATGCGGGACACTGCTGAAGAAGTAGGGATGAGCTCATAAGTTATGTACTCCTGTGGACCCCTTCACATGGATGAGCGGAGGCAGGACAACCAGCTCAAACCTACATACAGCAGCTCTGTGCCGATACAGGATGTAGCCCTGAAGACCTGCCGGAAGCAATGGATGATAAGAAGGAGTGGCGAGAGACAGCTAGGTTTATCCATGCTGATAGCGTAACATGATGATGATGATGATTTGACCCATAGATAGGACCCTATTAGGTGCTATCACTTCAGGTCAGAGTAGACCTGGGAGTGAGAGCAATGAAAGGGTACTCCACATTCCAGAAATCCTGGAGCCACACCATCAGATTGTTTAGTGTTATATCAAGGACACTTATTGTGGGGGGGGTCTTACCCCTCTGCAGAGATGCAATTGGTTTATTCTACAGCCCCAGCCAACTGGGCTTGGACACCCTAAAAGACAATGCCAATTTAAATCTGAGTACAGTGTGTACATGCATTGGGGTAGTAGATATCTTAATAAGTTTTTGGATATCTTGTGACATAGTAATATTCCTATCACAGCCTTACAATCATATGCCAATATCATCCAATATATCATATGCCTATATATCATACATCATCATCCTCATCATCATGTCATGCTGGTAGCACGGATATCCCTGACCCTCTCTCGCCACTTTTCCCTATCAGTCATCACCTCAGGCAGGTCTTCTGGACAACATCCCGTATCCTGGTCGTCCTGCTTTTACACGGTCATATGTGGGGGTCCATAAGAGTACATCACTTATGAGCTCGTCTCTGTTTCTCCAGCAGTGTCCTGCATGTCTGGTTCATCTAACTTGAATAGTTTTCGTTATAGGGGGCAGGTGGCCGTACAGTTGGTGTCTTGTGGGGTGTTGCTGCCAGGACTTGTTCAGGATTGCACGCAGCATTCTTGTGTAATTGCCATCTAGTTTCTTCTCCAGCCGTTTTGTTAGAGTCCATGTAGTGCATCCATATAGTAGTATCGATGCGACCGCTTCCTGGAAGAAGCTGCATTTCATTTTATTGGTTAGGTCTGATTTCCATATAATCAATAGCCTATTGATAGCTGTCCATGCTTTCGTTAACCTCGTGTCGATGTCCTTTTCGGTTATGCCTATATTTCTATATATTATATACCAATATTATTACCCAATAGAAATGTACAATGTATTAATATGAGGTCTACGTACTGCTGATACACCCCTTATATTTGCACCTGTGTGATCATTTACAATAGGACTTGTATGTTTAATCTTAAGTAAATTGAAATTCAAAGTATTGCAATTTTATTTTTGGTCAATTTTTGTCAATTTTCTAAGTAAGTTGAGCCTATCTGCTTTTAAAATCAACACCTAAAATCCTGTATATGTTATATTGTCATCTCCTCACAGCCATTGAGTTTATCATGACCCCAACATCATTTTATCTGTTTTTTCATATTCTTTACAGAGATGAACAAGAAAATATATTATGCACAAATTATTATAAACCTTACCAACTCTGTACGCAAGTCAAGAGTGTTTAGTGGCTGAAAGTAAAATACAAGGGGACATTTTGGCGAGATGACACCACTGGCTGATGGACCTGCAAATTTACATACACACACATGTGCAAATGTGAATATATAGAGTGAATATAAGCGGCTTCCCCAAAACTTCACCATTGAGTTTTTGGAACACTTCAGTTTAACTTCAACCAAGACAATATGCTGTCAATCACTTTTGACTATGCTGGGAGCACATGCACCAGAAATAGAAATAGGTCCTATCAATTCAAATAGTCTTGGCTAAAAAATTTAAAGTTACAATCTAACTTCAAAGCTTCTAAGATTTTTGGAAAGTCAAGATTTCAACTGACCTTAAACTGTCAATAACACTTTTATGACACTAACAGATTTTGCTTATGGGACAACCGTTTTAAATCCTTTTTAAAACTATCTATACTAAATGCCAAATAAAAGACTCAGCTAATCTATTAATATTATAATTTAATATTATTATTTAATATCAGTATTAATATTGATGGTATCAGTCACCTCATTTCCACAATCTTTTATAGAGATGAGACCGAAAGGCCTTGCTTCAAGAAACTGTTTATGCAAAAAAAAATATTAAGAATTATGTACTCACAATCCTTCTTCTTGAAGAATTCCTTTCAGCATTTCAAAAGTACTCTTGAATTTTTCATCATCATTAACTGCAAAATAAAGGTTAAAAATTATTGGTTGGTTGGTTGGTTGGTTGGTTTGACACTATATTAACCCTTGTTATTTAATACCAATGTAAGTCTGGGGAGGGTTGTAAGCTATCATATAGTTTCAGTCAACTAACACATCACTCAATAAGTCCCAGCCATGACATATAGATTGCACTACTAATAAAAAATCCATATGATTTTTAGAAAGTACTAACTTTCAAATGGCATGTGTCAAAATTTGAGCCCAATCAGATAATTAGTTTACAAATTTTAGTTAAGTTAAGCTACTGTTGCAAATTTTCAAAACAATGGAAAAATCTGAATTTTGTGTGTTAATAAAGCATTGCTTTCTGATAGGAAAAAATACTGTTCAAGCAAAGCAATGGCTTGATAAGTGTTATTCGGACTCTGCTCCATTGGAAACAACGGTTAAGAGGGGGTATGCTGACTTTAAACACAGTCGAACAGACTGTTGTAGTCCAGTTAACTCACTAAATGCAAATAGTCCAGAGAGTGAATGTACAACTGAGAAGTAATCCCTTCTACCTTTTATATCCACATCTCAAAGATGGCCGAAACAGTGCTTCTGTTTCTTACAAACCAATATACTACACAGACACAAAAGATGCTGAATGCTCAGGTCACCCAAAATTCAGCAGTCGTCTCGGAAAACACCAAAAAAATCCACCAACTCATTTTGGCCGATCGTAAATTGAAGTTGTGTGAGATAGCAGAGGAGTTGAAGATATCAGAAGGCAGTGTATTCACCATTTTGCAAGAACACTTGTTAATGAAAAAGCTACATTCACAGTAGATGCCCATAACTAATAAAGTAAAGTAAAGTTGGCGACCAAAGTCGAGGGTGACCCGAGGGCTCCCTTTTCAATAGCTACTACACCAAGGGGTAGGGGAGGGCACTACTCATTTCCCTGGATTGTTCCACTTTACCCTTAATCCTTACCTTATAATGCTGAGTGTTAAGCAAGGAGGCATCAAGTACCATTTTTTGAGTCTTTAGTATGACTCGACCTGGGATTAAACCTAGGTCTCCCTGGCCATTGGCAAACACTCTAACCATTATGCCAATGTCCATAACTAATACCTTTAATCTATTCCATGGATATATACTAGGGTGAGTCAAAAGATTTGCAATATTTTAGCATGTTCTTTTTTGTGGCATGTATATCACCTCACTAAAGCAGTTCAAGCTATAGAGGGTACCCACAATATTTGGTAGTCTCACACTAGTAAGTGCACTGACATGTAAGTGACTTGAAAACAGCACAGATGAATGTGCAATGTAGTGTTGCATACAGAGAAGAATAAAAACAATGCTGATGTATAAAAATACAAATCTGCTTCTTTCGTTTTTTTTTTTTATAATCCAAAATGTAAAGGAGAGAGCCAAAGACGCCTCACAGGGTGAGATGCGAATATTCAGTGAGCCATGTCTTCTTCATTTTGTTTTTGCAAAACTGGTACAGAGCCAACTCAAAACATTTAATTATCTCACTTTCTACATGTTTCTCAACTTCAACAACTTCTCAAGGCATCCATTTTCTTTAGATCCTGCTCACTTTTAACTTCAGCAAATCTGTTTCTTCACATTTATTTTTGTGTACTAGGCCATGTCAAGGCCAAATCACCATTAGTTTCCACTCAGTACTTCTCTGCTTTTGCAAGTCTGGTATTATCTTGATGCTTTTAATTAGCTTATATATGTTTCTTCACTTTAAGCCTTCTCAAGGCACCTGTCTTCTGTAGATCATATTCACTTATTGACTTCAGCAAGTCTGTTCCTTCATGATTCTCTGCTTTTGCTCATCTCAAACAGCTCAGGCTTTTCTCTACCTCTCAACCCAGGGTGGTCTGGTGCAGAGCCCAGAATGATATGATGTCTAGTTACTCTTCTCTGGGTCGAAAATCTTCAGTGGTTAATATAATTTTCTAGACATCCACACAATCCTGGAGGTTTCACACTTCCTTCCAGCACAACACCCACACAATTCACATGGCATTTCTACCATGTTTTGTTTACCTTAAGATACAGGCGCACATCTTCAAGCATGCCACACACATAATTTATGCAGCATGCCAAAGTCAATATCCAAGTGTAGTCCAATTAAGAAACTTACGCTTTACAAGTTTAAATGAGGCCATAGCATTGCAGAAGCAAGCAAAAACATTTGTTGTGCAAAAAATAAAAGTGATCACATTACTGTAAACAGATGGGTCAAGAAATTTCACTTGGGTTGCAAGAACCTCAACAATCAAGCAAGGTCAGGTAGGCCTAAGACCGTGGATTCCAAAGCTATGGTTACCGAACCATAAAGGTAAATCTAGCAAGTAGAACTCAAAAAGTATCAAGCAAGCTTGGCAACTCAGAGTCTAGTATCGTTCGTCACCTTTTCAACTTCAACAAAATTATCCAAAGCTACCAAATCATGCTTCTTATTACGAAAATATTGAAAAACTTTTAACTCACCCTTGTATATATATATATATATATATAGTCATCTATAGACAGATCTGTTTCATTCTATCAGAACTCATCAGTGTGGCTAGACACATTAGCTTCCCGTAGCTGGGATCAAAACCTGGTTGACTCAAACGCCAATCCAAGCTTCTAACCCTCAGCCACGAGGAGCCAGTAGCAGTGAAGGAAATTTTAAATGGTTATGAATCACAATTACTATTGTTTACATACATCCATTTAACAGCTACTGAGACCTCAATTCATATATGAAGAGACTTGCAATAAACACTAATAGCACCACGATTACTTCAATTTGCTAGAGAACTCAACCCTACAGAGGTAGGGGAGTATATATATATATATATATATATACACATGCACACACATATATAAATGAATTTCTTTACTAAAAATGGATTCTACTCGACAAATGAGAGAAGTACAATAATTTATAATATTTTTTGGTTTGGTTTCCTTGTTTAATGACATATCAACCGTTGTGGGTTATTCAATGCCAAAACCATCCTTATGGAACATTAGTAGTACTATTTAACCCATAGCAGAGGGGATAAGATGGGGATCACACCTTTCATAAGGACATTAGTCCAAAAGTGAATGTATTGAAATGACTGGGATTCAAACTCGCTTGCTACTATGTCACAGTCCACTATGTTTGCTAAAAATCATTAGGGACACCCCTGAATATGCTAGGTCTGGCACAAGGATAATGTGGAGCAATTATAAAACTCAGTTATGTCTTTGTATATAGTTTAGTGTAGAAACATATCTTTGAATATTCAGTGTAAATATGTTTATTTAATTGAAAACTTTAGTAAAACAATTACAAGGTTACCATTCTATAAACAAATCTTTTTTATCAATGTGAAAATTTCATCAATTTTCTATTTTTGTTTTGTAGATAAAAACGAGAGATCAAGCTGTTATTTCTCAGGATCAGGTTATATCAATTATTGTCAGAATTTCTGTGATGAGGAATCATCATTCCAAGCACAATCTACAAAACTTCAACTTTCCATAAGATTTCTTTTTCTTATTTGAAAATAAAAATTTGTAAAGAAATTTACAAATATTGTTTTTTGTTGCAGGAGAGTGGAGGGTAGATTTTTGCTTTAGTTATGATTTTTCTTTTCTTGTTTTATTTTGATGATTATAAAAATATGTAGTGTGTAAAATAACCGTGAGAATCAACTAGTGTAAATAATAATAATAATGATAATGATAATAATAATAATCAATTGGCATGAAAAATAATAATGATAATCAACTAGTGTAAAAAATGATAATAATAATCAACTAGCAGGAATGATAATAATACTTATGATAATAACAATAATAATAATCAACTGGTACAAAAAAAAAATAATAATAATAGTAATAATAATAATCAACTAGTGCCCATGGCGTAATGGTTATTGTCATAGGAAATGGACATGACGACACAAGTTCAAATCCTGGACGAGACTGATTGCATTTCACATAGCACTAATAACCTTGAAAAAGGTACGAATCCAATTATTCTCCCTCCAGCTATGGGTAAATAGTAGAAAAGACTGGGTTCTTCGGCCATGATGAGGCAACTAGTCTAGGAGAAGAAAAACTCTGAATTCAAACCTGTTAAACTCCGCTTAAAAATTAACCTTGTGTCATATCCTGCCTGAGCAGTGGGGTTGGGAAAATATGATATTCAACTAGAGTAAAAAATGATAATAAAAATAATCCATGGATATGAATGATAATAATGTTGATAATAATAAACTGGTTTGTGAATAATTGAAATTTAAATGAAGACATTTTAATTCCCAAAATTATTTTCAGCTAAACTATTTTGAAAACACAAAATAGATTTTTATCATTAAGAGTTTTTGGACAATTGACTTTATCGTTATTTCCTCAACGTTTCAGCTGATATGTCCTTCTTCAGGTGTTTGTCGAACTCAGGAACCTTCACGAAACTTCGAACTACATCCTTTACTGAATCCATAGGGGTCGCCTGTTTTGATTCCGTTAGCCATAACTGGGTACAAGTGTAAAGTATTCCTGTAGTGTTACTCATCTGCTGTCAGGATTGAACCTGCAACCTCCAGATGATTATCTCCTTAGAAGCTTAGGGAACCAACGCCTATAACCGTTATGCTATGTGTCCTGCTGGACAATTCCAAGTGAATTTTGGGATTAATAAACTTAATGTTCTTACTTGACTAAAATTACTACAATTATGTATGATTTTTTACCTGTACTCATATTCAGATTTTTTTTTTTTAATGATAAAAATCCTCAAGCTTCACCTCATTTAGACAACAAAATAAATTTGTTTAAATTCACCGCACTAAATTCTATACGGCTTACATGTGACTTCTGTTGGGGGGGAGAGAATGGAGGTAGGATAGTAAAAAAAAAAAAAAAAAGGATGGGAATGACTTTAGAATCAAATTTTCTAGAATGTCATGTGGGCCCCTATTGCTTATAATATAAAAAAAAGTCGGGCTAGTAAAATTTATCTTTAATTTAAAAAAACATTGATTTTTGTTACTCATGAAATTTTTTGGTGAATAATTGTAATTTAAATGAAGACATCTTAATTCCCAAAATTATTTTCTGCTAAACTATTTTGAAATCATGAAATAGATTTGTTTAAATTTACCATGTTAATCTCTATATGGCTCATGTGTGACTTCTCTCCATCGATGAAAATATACGTATCTGATATAGTCTGAAAGCATTAAGTAAGAACAATTACCGCCCTCAATGAAACCGGAAAGACATAAGGAGCCTACTCTTTATTGAGAAAGGACCTGCCTTAGTGGAAATAAAGTCTCAAAATTGGGCAGTAAATATAAAACCATAAAGGTGATCGAGGAACACCAGAAGCTAGTTCAGGTACTTAGTTCGAGAAATAAGATATAAAAATAGCAGGATAACGGACTTTAACTAAGTTAAAACTTAAGATTTTATTCATCTAATTTTTTTTTTTTTGTGTGTGTGATCCACTTATCTCAGTCACATCTGTGTCAGGCACACAGATAATAAACAAACCCTGGGTCTGGTATAGCTACCCATGAAAAATGACAAATTGAAACCTAAATCCACATGGGGCCCAGACGACAGGTTTGTGTGTCATGATCAGCTGGTGCTCCCTTGATATGGGGGATCCGATAGGGCTCCTGTGAACGTTAGCTGTTCTTTTTCCAGGTATACACATAATTCTTCTTTCAGGTACATAAGCGATGACCAAATCAACCACCCACACCAGTCACCACAGCATAGAAAATGGACTACAGAAGATAACAAACTAGCATTATACCGTTATTTTAAAAGCAACCCTGCAAAAAGAGGGTATAGAAAAAGAATGATAGAAATCTGGACAGAATTTGGCAAATTTAAGGCAACAAACCAAAGGCTCACTGACCAGGTTAGGACAATAATAAAGAATGGTTGGTTTTCTGGCCTTGAAATACTAGAAATCCACCAAGAAATATATATGCAAACACATCCACAAACCCTACCACAGTAACCGAGACAATAAATACAGGAAAGCCAGACTCCTGACCAAACACTACATGACAATGACCCATACACCACAAACATACAAACGCAAACACTGACCCAAGAGAAAAAAACTAATGTAAATACCATTAAAAGAATCATGTCTGAAAAGAAAACCACATTGCCATCTCTCAGGAACCAAGACTGGAGGACAGTCAAGTCCAAAACCAAAAAAGTGAACAACTTATTGACAAATATCTCAACAAATGGCATCACAAAGTTAAACGATTTAAAATACGAAGGAGCAAAATCATTTTGTGAAAAAATCAGGGTCCCCTTGAAGACCACAGACTGAAAGTTAAAACCCGTGAGGGAACATAGATTTGAATCACAGATAAAAAGACTATGACAACAAGCAAGAATACGAAAACAGAACATTAAGAAATATTCAGACAAAATTGAAAAAAAAAAGGCAACTAGAACTCAAAAAAAAGCTTGGAGGAGACTAACCAAAAAATACTGGCAAAAGAAGGAAGACTAAAAAGATACCAAGACAAGACCAAACAATGTAGACAAAACAGAACATTCCAAAACAACAACAAAAATTCTACCAACAATTAGGGGGAAAATGGGCAAAGCCATATCAACAGCCGATACAAGAGAGGCAAGAAGATTTTGGAGCAAAATATGGAAACGTAAAGGTCATAACAAAATAGCTGAAGAGATAAACAACATGAAAACAGAGTTGTGATTGCTCAAAGAAGGCCATCAGTTTAACATACATCCCAACAGGCCCAAGACAACACTTAAAAGATAGCAAACTGGAAAACCCTTGGCCTCAATGGCATCCGCAGATTAGGTTTTAAAAATTCATCTCCATACACGACAGACTTGCTACTGAAATGAATAAATGCATACAGAAAACTAAGATGCCCAAATGGACGACCAAAGAGAAGACAACTCTAATCCAAAAAGATACCCCCTCAAAGGAACTGCCCCAACCAAGTATAGACCCATAACATACCAACTATATTTACTAACCCCTCCACTCAGGCAGGATATGACACAAGGTTAATTTTTAAGCAGAGTTTAACAGGTTTGAATTCAGAGTTGTCCTTCTCCTAGACTAGTGGCCTTACCAAGGCTGAAGAACCTAGTCTGCCCTACTATTTACCCATAGCTGGAGGGAGAATAATTGGATTCATACCTTTCCCAAGGGTATTAATGCAATGTGAAATGCAATCAGTCTCGTCCAGGATTTGAACTCGTGTCGCTGTGTCCATTTTCTACGACAATAACCATTACACCACAGGCACCTCCCATAACATACCAACCAATGATGTGGAAAATACTAACAGCACAAATTAGGGAGCAGATCTACTACTCATTGATAAGCTGCAGAATCTTCCCTGATGAACAGAAAGGATGCCACAAGAAAACCAGAGGCACAGAGGAACTACTATATATAGATCACCACATCTTCAACAAAAGTAAAACGAGATGGAAAAATCTAGCTATGGCCTGGATCAACTACAAAAAAGCTTACGATATGGTCCCCCAAAGCTGGATACTACACTGTCTCAAAATGTATAAAATACCCAACCAAATCATACAGTTTATCAAGAAGACCATGCAAACCTGGAGAGTGGAACTGACAACAGAAAAAAGCTAAGGAGAGGTAAAGATACAAAGAGGCATATTCCAGGGGGATGCACTATCACCATTACTATTTGTTATAGCCATGATGCCACTCAACTACATCCTTAGGAAATGCACAGCTGGATGCAAACTCAGTAAATTGCAGGAAAAGTTCAACAACTTGATATACATGGAGGATATCAAACTTTTTGCCAAAGACGAAAAAGAATTGGACACTAATACAAACTGTGAGAATATAGTCAAGATATAGGAATGGAGTTTGTCATAGAAAAATGTGCCATGTTAGTAATGAAAAGTGGCAAATGACACATAACGGAAGAAGTCAAAAAAAAAATCAAGTAGTTATCAGAACGCTCAGGAAAAAGGAAACTTACAAATCTTTGGGGATATTGAAAGCTGACACCATCAAACAACAGGAAATGAAAGAAAAAATTAGAAAAGAGTATCTCAGAAGAGCCAGAAAATTACTCGAGACAAAACTCTATAGCAGGAACCTTGTCAAAATGATAAATACTTGGGCTGTCCCCCTCGTAAGATACTCAGGACCATTCTTGAAGTGGACCAGAGAAGAACTTAAACAAATGGACCAGAGAACAAGAAAACTAATGACCATGCACAAAGTATTGCATCGAATAGATGATGTTGACAGATTATATGTGTCAAGAAGAGAGGGAGAAAGAGGACTTGCAAGCATTGAAGACAGCATGGACACATCAATATGACTCGAAGACCACATATAAAAGCATGGAGGAAGACTGATTACAGCCACCAGAAACAATACTAACTACATGAAGAACAGTGGAATGACAATAACCAGAAAACAAAAGTAGGAAGAAAAACAACTCTATGGACGTTTCAAGCAACTAATAAGTGACATCTCACACGAGAAAACATGGACATGACTAAGAAAAGGAGACTTTAAGAGAGAAACTGAATCTCTGCTAATAGTAGCACAAAATAACGCCATAAGGACTAACCATATCAAACCGAAAATAGATAAGACATTATAGATGTAGGTTATGTGGTGAAAGCGACAAAACGATCAATCACATAATAAGCGAATACATTAAATCAGCACAGAAAGAATATAAGACTAGGCACGACTGGGTGGGCAAGGTGATCCACTGGGAAGTGTGCAAGAAGTTGAAGTTTGACCATACAAACAAATAGATATGCACAACCCAGAATCTATCCAAGAAAATGAGACACACAAACTCCTTTGGGATTTTGACATACAAACGGATCACCTAATTTCAGCCAGATGACCAGACCTTATAATAATCAACAAAAAAGAGAGAACTTGCAAATTGTGGACTTTGCTGTCCTGGCAGACCACAGAGTGAAATTAAAAGAATGGGAAAAGAGGGTTAAGTACCTCGACCTTGCTAGAGAATTGAAAAAGCTGTGGAACATGAAAGTGATGATAATACCAATTGTGATTGGTGCTCTTGGTACAGTCACCAAAGGATTAGTACAAGGACTGGAGGACTTGGAAATAACAGGACAAGTGGAGACCATCCAAACTACTGCATTATTGAGATCAGCCAGAATACTGAGAAGAGTCCAGTGAGAAACCATCAACTAACCCTGGTGTGAAAAACTCTCATCAACTGGTGTGAAAAAAATATTAATAATCAGCTGGTGTGAATAATAATGATAATAATAATAAACAGGTATGAATAATAATGATAATAATAATAATCAACCAGAGTAGAAAATAATAATAATAAGGCTAGACATGACCGGGTGGGCAAGGTGGTCCACAGCGAAATGTGCAAGAAATTTAAATTTGACCATGCCAAAAAATGGTATATGCACAATCCAGCACCTGTCCTAGAAAATGATACTCACAAACTCCTATGGGATTTTGGTATACAAACGGATCACCTAATCTCAGCCCGAAGACCAGAACTTATAATAATCAATAAGAAAAAGAAAATCTGCAAAATTGTCGACTTTGCTGTCCCGGCTGACCACAGAATAAAACTGAAAGAATGTAAAAAGAGAGATAAGTACCTTGACCTTGCTAGGAAATTGAAAAAAACTATGGAACATGAAGGTGACAATTATACCAATTGTGATTGGTGCCTTTGGCATGGTAACTAAAGGATTATTAAAGGGCCTGGAAGATTTAGAAGTTGGTGACCAAGTGGAGACCATCCAAACAACAGCATTATTGAAAACAGCCAAAATACTGAGAAGAGTCCTGGAGACTTGAGGAGACTTGCTGTCACTCAATCTCCAGTGAAATACCATCAGCTTACACTGATATGAAAAACTCTAATGAGTATATAATAATAATAATAATAATAATCCACTTGATAATAAAAATCATAATCACCGAGAGAGAAAAAAAATTAATTATAATTTTTCTGAGAATTCATTTTTATTTATTGCGGACTTTTAGTCCCCAGTAATTACTGCCTTCCATAGTTGTTGTCTATCGCACCACGTTTTTGACCAAGTAAACCTCTGGCCGGCATGGGTAGGAATTGAAACCGCTATCTTCTGACAATGCTCACCTGGAACCGTAGAAACTCAACGTCTCTATCCACTGCGCCACGGGCCCCGAAGACAATAACTATAGACAATAACTATGGAAGGCAGTAATTACTGGGGATATGGTTACAAGACTCAGCATTCCTATCTGAGGTCGCGGTAAATCACCTGAAGAAGGCCAGAGGTAAAATTTGGCCGAAACGTAGTGAAAGAAGAAACAACACAAAAACTACCAAGATGAGGACAAAAAGTTCACAATAAATAAAAATTAATTCTCAGATTAAGAAGCCTCATCTCAAAATGATTCCAATTAAAGACAATAATAGTTATTGTTCTTATCTACAACAGCTTTGTACAAACACAGGATGTAGTCTTAAGAACTTGCCAGAAGTGGTGGATGATTGAGACAAATGGCAAGAGGGAGAGTCAGGGAAATCTGTGCTAGCAGCACAACATGATGATGATGATGATGATTGTTTTAACAATCAACTACTGTAAAAAATAATAAATGTGTAGAAATGAAAGGTGAAAAACCCATATAAAAACTATAGGCACATCTATAGGCAAGATATAGGCACATCTATAGGACTGGAATTTGGGATTGAAAAACATCCTTATACTGACTATGAAAAATAGGAAAAGAGAAACAAAATAAAACAGAACTACCAAATCAGTAAAGCACCAGAAGACTTGGAAAAAAAGAAAATGACAAATACCTGGAAATATTAGAAATGGATACGACCATCAAACAAATAGAGATAAAAGAAAAAGCTCCAGCATCACTGGAACCTCACCATCAGATTGTTTAGTGTCATATCCTGGAAACTCAGTTTAGCAAGGGTTACCCCTCTGCAGAGGTGCAGTTAGTGTATTCTACAGCTGACTGGGCAATATCTAAAACAAGTATTTTGCACACAATTATATGATTTCATGTAACTAATAATTCTTTGTAAACAATTAAAGCTTCAAGTAACTATTCTTAATACAAATAATTTGCACGGTTATATATCAAGTGTGTGAACTCCTTTGAATAGGTTATCGATCATATGGAAGTCTGATCTATCCAATAAAATAAAACAGGATTACTTGGAAGCAGTGGCTGTGTCAATACTACAATATGGATGCACCACATAAACACTAACACAACACATAAAGAAAAACCAAGATGGAAACTACACAAGAATGCTATGAGCTATCTTGAACAAATCCTGGAAGCAACACCCCACAAAACAACAGCTGTTCAATCACTTAGTGCCAATCTCAAAACCCATCCAATTAAGATGAACAAGACATGCGAAACACTGCTAGAGAAGCAAGGACAAACTTATAAGTGATATTCTTCTACAGAACCCTATGCATGGATGTCCCAATGTTGGCAACCAGCAAGAACTTATTTACATTAGCTCTGTGCAGACACAGGATGTAATTTGGAAGACCTACAAGGAGCGATGGATGATAGGGACAGATTGAGAGAGAGTCAGGAAAATCCACACTGTCACATAACCTGATGATAATGGTATCAAGTAATCCTAACATTTATAATTCTTATTCCTATCTTTTTTTAGAGTGTTCGCCAATGGCCCGGGAGACCTTGGTTCAATCCCAGGTCGAGTCATACGAAAGACTCAAAAAACGGTACTTGATGCAACCTTGCTTTACACTCAGCATTATAAGGTAAGGATCAAAGGCAAAGTGGAGCAATCCAGGGAAAGGAATAGTGCCCTCCCCTACACCTCGGTCATCCTCGACTACCATCGCCAACTTATCTTACTTTACTTATTCCTGTCTAATATTGATCATTTCAAAACATTTATCTGACCATCAGATGGGAGCCTAACAGATACAACCACTCTAACAAAGTGGACCTGGAAGTAATGGCAATAAAAAGGTATTCCACACTCCTAGTCCTCCAGAACTGGAACCTCACTATTGGATACAGTTTACAGTCATACAAAGGACACCCTCTGGGAGTGGGGGCATCTTATCCCTCTGTAAGGGATACAGTCAGTGTATTCTAGGCACTATTACATATTTCAAATTCATATATAAGACACTGAAGATATTTTGGAGATAGGTGGAAAAAGTTTTGGTGGTGATGGTATATGCCATCAAATATGGTGTTTTATATTGCTTATCCTCATAATTGTTAGAGCGTTCACCAATGGCCCAGGAGACCAGTGATCAATCCCAGATTGAGTCATACCAAAAACTCAAAAAAATGATATTAGATGCCTCCTTGCTTAACACTCAGCTTTATAAGGTACAGATCAAGGATAAGTAAAGCAATCCAGGGAAAGGAGTAGCGCCATTCCTACACTTCAGTGTAGTAGCCACTGAAAAGGGAGCTTTCAAGTTGCCCTCGGTTTCAGCCGACCAACCTACTTACTAATACTGCAAGCTATATTTCCGACTTACGCTGTTTTCTTGTCCGTGCAGTTTCGAAAGGGAAAAAGGCACCCAAAGCGATGGAGCTTCCCTGTAAATAAAAAAAAAAATACATATAACACAAGGCATTTTGGAATTCTGAGTATCCCCCCACACACACACACACCTCTGCCCCCAACACACTTACCCACAAAAACACCCTGAGCTCCTAGCTGAAAATGTAACATGTTCTAATATGTTATTTAATAGCCTATGAATAACAGATTACAATATTTTATAGGCAATAGTGATGTTGAAATGGGGATTCAAGTTTGATTTATTTGTTAAAGAGCGTATCAATCCATTATAGATTATTTAAAGCCTGAATTTGGTTTGATTTGGTTTTATGGCATATCAACCACTGAAGGTTATTTAATGCCAAATGCTGTTCATACATACATATTAAATATACATAAGTTGTAAACACATTTTGTTGTTGCCCAGTCAGCTGGGGCCGTAGAATACACTGACTGCACCTCGGCAGAGGGGTAAGACCCCCCCCACGAGTGTCCTGGATATGACACTAAACAATCTGATGGTGAGGTTCCAGAAGTGCTGGAGCTTTGGGGAATGCGGAGTACCCCTTCATTACCATCGCTCCCAGGTCCACTCTGGCCCGGAGTGATAGCACCTGATAGGGCCCTATCTATGGGTTAAATACTTATGCTAAAATGAATTCAGTAAACTGAATAGCTTGAAATAGAAACGTTTTTGACACTTAAACCGTACTTACACTTAAACTGTGTGCTTATGCTTAATTGAATTATTTCAAATAGAACTGTTTTTCGACATTAAAACTGTATTTACACTTAACTGAATTATTACATATAACTGCTTGAATAGTTTGAAATGGAAATGTTTTTGATAATTAAACTGTGTACTTATGCTAAACTGAATTGTTTGAAATAGAACAGATTATTTACATAAAAATGGATTTGGCGTTAAATAACCTACAAGGGTTGATATGCCATAAAACCAAACAAACCAAACCAAACATTTTGTTGATAACATTTTTAAACGAGCCTAAGCTCATTCTTTTGTACACAGTTAAATTGTTTCAACTATTGCTATGTAATGGTAACAATTTAATATTAGTCATTTGTTTGTACACATTTAAAAAGATATATACATAATATGTAAGAGATTAGTAAGTCAGTAATTTCATTTTTTTAACTCAGAACTAATTTTTTTGCACACTAGTATTGCTTTTTTTTCTACATAGTCAGTAAAGTTGTAAAGTTGGCAACCTCAGTCGAGGATGACCCAAAGGCTCCCTTTTCAATAGCTACTACACTAAGGTGTAGGTAAGGGCGCAATTCCATTCCCTGGATTGCCCTACTTTACCCTTGATCCTCACCTTATAATGCTGAGTGCTAAGCAAAGTGGCATCAAGTACCATTTTTTGAGTCTTCGGTATGACTCGACCTGGGATTGAACCCCAGTCTCCCGGACCATTGGCAAACACTCTACTCATTAGACCAATGGTCTGGTTTTCTAAATAGTAATTGGTTTTAATTATAGCTATCTAACATGTATAATTCTATTCAACATCACTCATTCATTTGTACACAGTTAAATGTTTCAAAGAATGGTTATATGTCACCAATGATTCAATTAAACATCAGTCATTTGTTTACACACATTTAAATAAACAGTTCTATTTCAAACAATTCCATTCAGCATAAGTCATTTGTTTGCACAGAGTTTAAATGTCAAATTTGACCCATAGATAGGACCCTATCAGGTGCTACCTCTCATACATAGCACTAATACCCTTGGGAAAGGTATGAATCCAATTATTCTCCCTCCAGCTATGGGTAAATAGTAGGACAGACTAGGTTCTTTAGCCTTGGTGAGGCAACTAGTCTAGGAGAAGGAAAACTCTGAATTCAAACCTGTTGAACTCCGCTTAAAAAATTGACCTTGTGTCATATCCTGCCCGAGCGGAGGGATTGGTAAATAGGATCAGGTGCTACTTCTCTGGGTCAGAATGGATCTGGGAGTGATGGCAGAGAAGGGGCTCTCTATATTCCCCAAATCTCTAAGGCTGGAGCTTTACCATCAGATAGTTTAATGTCATACCCAGGACACTCATTGGGTGGGGGTCTTACCCCTCTGCAGAGATACAGTCGGCATATTCTACAGCCCAAGCCGTCTGGGCTGGCTTAAATTTGATTCATTTATTCATTTATTGATTGTAATCATAACTATATTTCAATATTCTTATACATAATTATATGATATCGTATATCATTTGAGGTGTGTGTTTGTGAAAAGTAATGGGACTGATGTCACAAACAATTTATTTCAATTCCTAATAACAAACAACAGGGTTTCTCCTTTAATGTAATCCCCCTCAAATCTAATACACTTCCTCATCTTTTTCCGCCATGCTTCTGTGCACTGTTGGAAGGATTCTTCTGGGATCCCCCTCAGCTCCATCATTACATCCTTTTGATGACCTCCATGCCCTCAAAACAGGTCCCGTTAATGATTCCATTGAGCTTGGAAAAAAGAAAAAAAATTACACAGAGCAGAACCAGGTAAATAGGTAGGTCGTTCCAGAATGCCCATATTCCTCCAAAAAATGAATTGCCAGATGCTCAGCACACTCAGTCCCATTACTTTTCAACGTGTCTAAATTTTCCATGATAATCTTTCAAACACTGTCTTTTTTTCATATCCAGCTGACTTGTGATCATTCAAACACTCAGCCAACAATTACCACAAACCACCTGCCTTGACCTCAGTTATGCTTGTTGAAGGCCTCCCACTCCTCAAGTCATCTTTCACCTCTTTGTAATCCTCTTAGAACCTCTTGTACCACTCAAAAACATGTGTGCACAACATGGCATCATCTTCATACACTTGCCAAAGAATTTCAATCACTTTTAATGGATTTTTTTACCCAAACAGACCAAACATCTTAGGCTTATCATGGTCTTTTATGTTTGTTTGTTTGTTTGTTTGTTTGGGTTTTATGACATATCAACCTTTGTAGGTTATTTAATGCCAAATACATTTTTATTTAAAAAACAGTTCCATTTCAAACAATTCAGTTTAGCATGAGTGCACAGTTTAATTGTCAAAAATATTTCTATTTCAAGCTATTCAGTTTAGTGTCATTGTCTGTGTCATGTATCCTTATGTATCTAAAAAAATTTATACCACTCATATAAATACACAGTTTAATTGTCAAAAACATTTTTATTTCAAGTTATTTAGTTTAGTCAAACAGTTCGATTTCAAACAATTCAGTTTAGTATAAGTAGAGTTTTTGTTTACACACAGTTAAATATCAAAACATTTCTATTTCAAACAATTCAGTTTTGCATAAGTATGCAGTTTAGTTCTATTTAACCTATTGATAGAACCCTATTAGGTGCTACCACTCTGAGCCAGAGTGGACCTGGGAGCAATGGCAATGAAAGGGTACTCCACATTTCCCAAAGCATTACTGGAACCTCACCATCAGATTGTTTAGTGTCATATCCAGGGCATTTATTGGGGGACACTTACCTCTCTGCAGAGATGCAGTTGGTGTATTCTACAGCCAAAGCCAACTGGGCAGAAACTAAGAGTAATGGCAAGGAAAGAGTACGACACACTCCCCAGATCTCAAGATCAAATACAGTTTAACATCATTGCCGGCGACTTTGGGATATAAATATATATATTTAAGTAGCCACACAAGTACCAATCACTCAATTTCTAAGTGCCAACAAATCTAAATATGTTTGAATAAATGATTAAGAGCATTGTCAATGAAAAAGATTAAGGCAGTCACACTTGGTTATAATATTTACCATATTTTGAAATGTCACTAGTGTACTGCAAGTGAACTTAGGCAATTGGCAATGGTAGCTATATCTAACTAACCTTTTACCATTTTTTTTTTCAAATCCAATCAGTTACGCTCATGGCTTGGACTAGTGCACACCGTGCATTTGCTGTTGAAACATTTGTTAAAACTGGTGAACCTGAAATTGCTACACAGAGAACTTTTCAAGATCATTTTATGATACATCAGAATGATGAAGTTCTGAATAGAATTTTCAAAACATATCCAGAACAGCATTATTTTAACACAATATGTAATGAGCATGATAAGCTCTCTGTGAATAATTACAGATTTGCAAATCTTAAAAAAATGTATCAACAGCAAACACATGGTGTGCACTGGCCCAAGAGATGATCCTGTCTGTGACTGTATATGAAAAAAATAAGAGATTAGTTAAATAGAGCTACAATTATCATTGGCATAAGTTCACTTGCATCATAACAGTGAGAGTTTAAAATGGGGGGGGTATTTCTGTCACACTCTGTATAACAATATCAGTTTGATACCATTTAAGATTTGAATTTAACAAGAAAAATGTAAATCATCAAATCTTCATTTGGTTGAAGCAAATGATTAACATAATATTAGCCCGAT